>VZRO01000772.1:34302-206920 GCA_013397915.1 Daphoenositta chrysoptera
AGAGAGCCGTACAGCCGCTCCTGGAAATGCTCCTACATGCGCCTCTATGCCTCTGCTCCCTCTTTTTTTTTTTTTCATATAAAGGGTTAGAAATGCCTGCAATCGACTCCACTCTTCTTTCTGTGTTCATGAGCTTCGGATCATCGTAGCTAAAGGAAATGAGCTGCATAGTGACTGCCGTGCTTGAATAACGCTCCAGCTTCAGGCCAGGAGAGGTGTTTTTTTCATGGTATCGATCAGACCTTGAGAATTTTTTACCAACCCGCCAGCAGCACGCAGGCTGCCTTTCTTCCTCTTTGTTACGTACCAGCTCTCTGTTAACATAAAGAAACAAAGGAATTTTTTTCTTCCAAAATATTCATTATTAGATTTAATGGGCTGTCATTGCCAGTAAGGATAAAATTCTCAGCAACTTGAGAGGGGCCAGCAGTGAGACTACTCTGCTAGTAGCCTTTCCCTTTCATTTTAGAATTTTTTTGTATGCTTTAGCATTTGCAAAATGAAGGAAATGAGTTGGTACCTGTGTTGAGGTAGATCTCGGTGGTCCCCGCTGCCCAGACAGCACTTAAGGAGTCATTGCTCCAAATTTATTGCCTTTATTGTACCGTGAAACTTCCAATAGCGTGCTCAGGGCTGCAGCAGGGAGCCGTGCTCCCCTGCCCGCTGTGACAGCCGGTGTTGGTGGCTGTGAGCATCGCTGCCACTGCCAGGGACAGAGCTCTTGGCATGTGCAGGTGCACCTGGAGGTGCTGGGGGATGGCTCCGGCTGTCCGCCGAGGAGGATGTTTCTGAGGTGCCGAGTGGATCTAGTGCCACTCCTGGGGCTCCCTGGCTCTCCGCACGCCCGGGAGCGAGACTGAGAAGCTGTAGAAGCTCCTCTGTTGCAGTTTGATGGCCCTTTGCCTTGCTCGTTTTTTCCTGCCGATACGTTGCTGTTTCTGCTACTTGGGGGTTACAAATGTGTTGATCCCCCCATGGTGAGCAGCTGCCCTCCTGGTTTTCAGGTGGGAATGAAGGATCTGGCTGCATGGGGCAGGGCACTGCTGCTGTGCCAGGTAAAGCTTGGGAGTTACTCATTGTGATTCACCTTATTCTTATTGCCTATTTCTGTGTTAAAGTCACTTTCTTTTGGCTGTAGGTCGTTTTAGGTTGATGAAAGGTCTTCGTTCAGTGTGGAATTGTGTATTTATGCTGTCAAATGTATTAATTGGAGATAAATTGAGTAAAAGCATTGTTTTAATCAAGGGAAAGACTCGCTGTCATGTTGGAAGTGCTGAAGCTAAACTTTTTCCTTTCTCCTGCTTCAAAGATCTTTCCAAATGGTTTTGATCCCGGTGAGACCATGATTTCTAGCTGAGATTAGTTTTCCTCAGATGATTTGAGACCAGTGTGCCGTAGTCCCACCTCCCCGTGGTGCAGGAGCTCTGGGTGCTGTTACACACCTCTGCAGCGTTTCAGCCCCGCTCTGAGGAAGCGAGGGCTCACCAGTCACGGTGTGTGTGCGTGTCCTCAGCTGGAGCGACTGCTGAGCCGTGCCTGACCGAGGCTCGGGAGTCATTCCGCACCAGGAAGCGGTGCCACACAGAGACCCTGGCAGGCCTGCTGTGGAGAGAGCCCTGTTACGAGTCATCAGCCAATTCCCTTGGCAACCCCCTGTGGAGCCAGACCTAGTAAATCCCACGGCTCGTTTGATTCCCTTATTACTTTGGCACCTCTCTTTGCTTCGCAGTGGCTTTTCTGTTTGGGTTTGGTGCTTTTTCCTGGACATCTTCATCCATCATGAATAGTCACAGTAAGTCAGTGTTTGACTTTCAGTGAGTTCTCAGCATCCCGATGGCTGATTCTAAGATGGAAGTGTGTAACAAGCAAAGCTCCTGCAAAACATTTTACGTCCTAGTTATTATTTGCCAGTGTTACTTTGAAAACTAATATTCGGGCAGTACAATGCTGCATAAGAAATTTGCTCCCCAGTGTCAACTCCTGTAGTCAGTCAGGTGAGAACAAACTTCTCGTAGTAGTTAATCACAAGTCTGAGTTTTGCTTTATCTCATTGGTGTCACCTCTGACCCCAGATTTGCTACTGATATAGGGGAGACGAACTGTTCTCATTGACATCAGCTCGGGCACGCAGTTTGGGTTTAAAGCTGAGTTCACTGAGAGCTCCAGCTCAAGTGGTGGAAGCCCAAGAGGTGATGCTGGCACAGATCTGTCAGTGTACAGGTGTCAGCTATTTCAGGGATGTATGGAAAAAAGAGCTGGAAAGACGGAGCAGAAGAGCACCTGCATCTCTGCTTCTCCTTGCTGATCATCCTCACATTTGACACCTAAATCCATTTACTGCTTTGAAGCTGCTCCAGTTAGGAATCTGGAGTGTTTGGCATCTACTTGTTCAAATACATAAATTGGCTCTGGTTTTACCGGTTTACTTTGCAAAAGCTACAAACACAAGTCTGCTGTGTGGCATGTGCCGAAACTGCCAACAGGTGTGTGTGGGTACAACAGCTGAAGAGGTTCAGAATCATAAATCTCAAACAAAACCTCTCTTTTAAATACCTCCTCGGGATATCCTGCTCCTGGCATTAGCGTCTCTGACTCATGGTGCTGTTTGGCCATCCTGGAGGCGTTTTTGGGGCTGTCTCTGCTTTGCTCCTTGCTGAAGTCAGTGGAGTTGGTTTGCTGGATCTGCTGCAGGGTTTGGCCGGGTTTCCCCAGGTTTTGGTGAAAGCTGGGCAACACCTGTTGTCAAGATGAAGTGGTGTGTGATTGCAGCCAGGTGAAACTGGAGAAATGATGATGGAGACTTCAGGTGGTTGATACCCTCACACCTGTAGGGCCCACACTTTCTGTCTTCCAGTTATACTCTTTATTTTTACCATTAATTCTAATCTCTTAAACATAGGGTCTTGCTACTCTCAATAGCAATTTGAAGCCTGAAATGTGTTTTAAACAACTATTTGTTGTTGATGATTGATTGATGGCAGTGACCAATAGAGCCTTGGTTCCAATGGCATCTTCCTTTGTCTTCCCAGCTTCTCCAGTGTCTGATACAGGTTTGTGTCTTGCTCAGTGGGAGCTTCATAGGGAACCTTCCTTCTTTCTAGATACAAAGCTTGATATATTTAAGGCAATTTCCCCCCATTAAATTCAGCTGTGATTGGTGATGAGGTGTGCCAGAGCGCTGCCTGATGCACAGCTGCATTGGCTTTATTATCAGGGAAAAGCTGAAAAGTGGAATGATTCAGAACCATTAACAACTGTGCACAAAACCCCAGTTAGTTCTGAGCCCGTTTAAAAGGCAACTCCCTACACCCCCGTTTAGAGCAAATTTCAGAGCACTTCAGTGGTATTTAATGTTCAGGTAACTCTAATTAAGCCTTTAATCCATTAGGCCACAGAGATTCATTGGGGACTTGGCTGTTAGTGCTGGTGTTTCAGCCTGCCTGTCACCGAGCCCAGGAGGACTCAATGTTGCATTTGGAGGGCTGTCCCTGTGACAAAGAAAACAAAGTATTTTCTCTGCAATTAAATATTTACTTCTGCTCTTTTTGCTTTTTTTCCCGGAGAAAAGCAACTCAAAGGGCAGGACTGTGGCCAGGGCTTCTGATCTAAAACCAGCTGCAGTGTTTGGTTCTCTTGTGGTTCAGCCGTGCCTGTTGAAAGCCCTGGCACAAAATTCCAGCTTTAAACCAAGTCTTGTGCCTTGCAGGGCTCCAAGATTATCCCCTTCCGAGTGAGTGCAGTGATGTGAGAAGTGTGTGCTCCCATTGCGTCAGGCAGAGCCAGTCACAACATACCAAGTCAGCTATTTTGCAACTTTTCCAAGTTCTTTTTTTTTTTTCTGGGCCATGTGAGAATGCTGCCACTTTTGGAAGGTGCATCTGGTGGAAGTACAAAGGTAATAACTTTCAGATACAGAGTCTGAATACCTTTTGAAACCAAACCAGCAAAGCAGAAATATGTGAATCCAGTTTAGCTCTTCAGGGCTGCCGTTTGCAACCTTCCTTATCTCCTAAGCAAAGCTTTTATCAAAACATGAGCTTTAGGTACCAGTTAATGTTTACACTTCACGAACCACCAAAACTGGGCTGCTGGAGGCTGTGAGGACAGGTAGCAAGCCTTGTTTTTGCCCTGTGGAGCTCACGGCACAAGGTGCACCCATCCTGTTTGTGCAAGTGCCATGTGCCGGTGTGAGCATGGCCAGAGCACGCCGGAGAGGGGCGGCATGACTTGCTTGGAGGCACAAAGTGATGAAGAGTGGAAGTGAAGTCCTGTCTCCCATCATTTTCCTTCTGGGCTCTCCTGGCTTTGCTCTGCCGTCAGAGGTTGCTGCCAGCAAACGGCTCTGCCTGCAGCGGGACACGCTGCCCCGGTGTCACAGGGCTGGGAGTTCTGAATTTGCTGAACAAAGATGCTCTTCCAAAAATAGGTTAAGCCAAAGAACTTAGATGCCAAAAATAGCACTAGAGATTTTTTCCTTTTTATGACTGTCCTTTTTTCGACTGTGTTTTAGATTTATTGTTCCCTGCTGGAGGCAGCTAAAGAAATAAAAGAGATACTGCAGCTGTAGGCAAGGGAATAGTGGAAGTAGACATACACAGTCACCTCTGATTGGGGAAAACCACATGTGTCAGCTGTCCCTGTAGAAATACACAGAAATGCAAAATAAAATGTAAACAAAAATGTGCCATGTCACTAATCTGCTCTCAGCAGAAATGTTGTTTTTTTAGAAGTTAAGGTACCCCACAAAGGGAAGGGTGGAGAGAATCCTGGTGACAAAGGGGAGGACAAAAGAAATGCCAGCAAACGAAAACTGGAATGAATAAATGCCACAAGAATGATCCTGGCGATAGCCCCTATAAACCTTTTATTACGACACGCTCTGCTGCGTGTGAATAATTCACTCATCCCAAACTGGTGGTAGTAAAATCTGCCCAGCGGCTTTTCCCTCCACCCTCATACAGGTTGGTCAGGTCAGAGCTGTTAAAATTTAAAGCTTCTTTCTGAGGATTCTCCATAGAAAGTTTTGTACTATTAAGTTAAACTCCAGCTTTCCCATTCCCCAAGCTAGATGCATGCTCAGAGGACTGAGCTAATGACTTGCACTGCAGCTATTTAAGGTGCTGGGCTGAGCCTGGAGCCGGGAGTCAGGAGGCGCAGTGGCTCTAATCCCGGCTGTGCTGCTCACTGAGCCACCTCCAAGAAGTTATTTAACCTCTGCGTGCCACCGCTTCCCTCTGGGTAACAGCAGGGATTATGATAATTGCTTTTGAAAAGCACCTTAGGTGTTCAGTTTTAATTTTTTCCGGAGGTGCAGAACTCTCCAGTTCTGAGCTGGAGAGGCTTGGTCCGTCCCAGGAGGCTTTTAGTACTTTACAGGATTGTGGAAACACTTCTTAATGCCGTATTGTTTGTTTGGGCCAGTACATAAATAAATTTAAACGATTTTTTGATGCATCTTTTGCATACTGCTCACAGAAGGGCTCTTGAGATACAACTGAAGGACATAGAAATGAGGTGTAGTTCAAAAGGGTTGTTACCAGAGACTTCATGAAATGCAGGTAAACTGTCAGAATGTTTAAATCGTTTACTTTTTCAACCAAATCCTGCCAAGGCCACAGAAACCTGGGTTTGCATATATTAAACTTGTCTCTCGCTTGTGTGTAAAAACCCCAAAGGCAACAGATTTGTAGCATTTCTCACTTGGATTTGGAGGGTATTTGGTTTTATGTTTTACAGCAAAGGGTGATTTTTTTAGGCTGAAGAAGTAGGAAGGTTTCCTTGAGAGTGAGATGAGAACAAAGTAAGTGCGTCCTGAGCTGTGCCTCTATCCCAGATTTTGAAGCATGCAGGAAAGAATAATGGTACATGAATTTGTCTCTGTTGCACGCACTGAACTCGTCCTTTCCAAAGAACAGAACTTCTTTCTATTTAAGCTTCATGTCACAGGGTAAAAATAATCAAAGGGCAGAGAATTCCATGGCTGAGCTGCAGCTAAGCCTGGAATGTTAAAGAAGAAGTTTGTGGAGCATGGGGCTGTTAGTGGGGTGGCTGGTTGGGAGGCACCATCCATGTCATGGGGTGTGCCACAGGGTTTGGGGAAGCAGCATTATCGGGGATTTTATGTTGGAAACAGAAAGCTCAGTGTGATATTGAAAAGTGTTCCAGTGCCAAAGCAATGGCTGTAATAGGAAAACCTAGGAAATAAAAAGGGTGCTCCCATTTTTATGCGGGAGCTTGAAATGAAGCAGCCAAAAGCCAGGAACTGTGTTGCATCTCCCCAGCACGAGAGATAGTGGCCCCATCAGCATGTGTCAAGAAAGCCTGGCTGCCAAAATAGTTCAGTGTTGCTACAATGCTTGCAGGTGGTGATTGCCTTTTAAGTTCTGCTCTCTGTTCTGACGTTTTTAGGACAGTAAATGAAGGATGAGAAGTAGAAACGCAAACAAATTAGAAAAATCCTATGTATGGATGTCTGTTACTACAATCGTGTGGCTGGATGGAAAGAGCCCTGTCCTACTGGAAGTCAGGGAGGGGTTGGCAATGAAGGAAAGTGGTTATTGCCAGGAGCTCTCCTGCCAAAACAGAGTATTGATGACAGGGCTCAGTTTAAAGCAGATGGTGTAATACATACCCTAAAGACTGCCTGGGGAAACACGTGCAAAACCACGTGCCTGAATGCCACGGAGGATTTATTCCTAGGGGTGAGATAGAAGAAGCCTTCACTTGGATGGAGGCAGGAGTTGGAAAGGCCCTGGAAAGCAAGGAAAGTGCTTTACTGAGACAGGGCTTTTATGAGGGACTCAAGCCTCTCATAAATGTCTCTCATTTTCTGTTATACTCGAGATACAGTACAGAAACTACTGAAAATGCAACATCCATCCCACATCAGTGCTTTCTCCACCCAGTCTCTCTGAGGACCAACTCTTAGCACTGTCAGGATTCACACGGAGACTACGTAGGGCTTTTTTGAGTACTTAAGAAGTACAAGGCATGAGGTAAATAATTTAAACACTGGTTCAGAGCATTGCTAGCTGAAAAGTGACTTACAGGCTAACAGTAAGTTGATGTTTTTTCTTCTTTTTGGGGAGAGGAGTATGGAATGTGTTGCCCATCAGCAGGGCTGCTACCTTCCAAGAGAAACGTTTGCTGTAATGAATCATAGAATAGAATCATAGAATGACCTGGATTGGAAGGGACCTTAAAGATCATCTTGTTACAGCTCCCCTGCTGTGGGCAGGGACAACTTCCACTATCCCATATTGCTCAGAGGTCCATCCAGCCTGGTCTTTAACACCTCCAGGGATGGGGCATTCATGACTTCTCTGGGCAGCTTGTGCCAGTGCCTCACCACCGTCACAGTAGAGAATTTCTTCCTGACAGGTAATCTAAACCTACTCAGTTTGAAGCCATTCCCCTTGTCCTCTCACTTCATACCCTTGTAAAAAGTCTCTCTTCATCTTTTTTATAGGCTTCCTTCAGGTCCCAATTAGATCTCCGTGATGCCTTCTCCTCTCATGTACTCAAGTTAAAGTCAGGGCTTCTTTCTTCTTGAGCAATCCAGTCTGAATTTGGACCTCATCAGTGCAATGGATCCCTGGCACTGTGTGTGTAATGGGAAAAACCTGGTAGAAAAATCTGTGGCTCACATTTATTACAAACTTCTGTTTGAAGAAGCGTTTTGACTTTTTCCTCAGCATCTGGTAGGACTTGGTCCACAATATGGTGTTATTGCATTTTTTTTTGCACAACAACCTGATGCTGCTTCTTGGGAGAGATTGTCAGCTGAGGATTAAAGGGGTTTTGTCTGGTTTTGTTCCATAACTTTTGCCATTTTTATTCCTTTCCTGTTTACTTTGCTCTGGTACTGATCTGACAGCATCTCGCTATTTCCCTTCAATTTCCAATTCTGTGTGAGGAAGAAAAATAGTCAACTATCCTGATTTAGCTAGAAATTAAACTGTAGCTATTTTTCCATGGAAAATTTCCTTAATAGGAAAATTGGTGATAATTGCTAACTAATGCTTTTTAAAGACTTTTTTTTTTAAAGGGTGAAAGACTGTCAAGCTGTCAATCAAGACAGATCTTGGATAATGCTCTGTTTCCCTGACAAGTTCCTTTTATTATATGAGGCATCTGCTTCGCTCTGTAAATTTAAGCTGCTCAAAATTTGCCCTTTAATGTTTACTGTTTCTGTCCTTTCTCAGTATTACTCAGGTAGTCCTAGTGTATCTGTAGAGCATGATGAAATGGATGTAATAATCTTTGAAGAACATAACTTTGAGGTATGATTAGGTTTGTAGTATCGTGGTATTCCTTAATCTTTTTCCAGTCCCTCACCCTGTCATTCCATGGTGCACCCACCTGTCCTTGCTGAATCCAGTAACCAGCCTTGGGCCAGCTCTAAAAAGTGCAGTGCCTGCCTTTGTGATGAGCATATTAAAGCCAGGCAAGTGTGAAACTCAGAGTTGCATGAACATTTGTGGTCTTTATAGGCCATTTTTCAAGACTTTTGCCCGTAACACAGGGCATTTAATTTTCAATTCAATTTAATTTTATTTCCTTTACAGTAGATTTGGAGAGCAAATTGTAGGTTTTCTTGCATCCCCCAGGTTCCAGAGGCCTGGGCTTTTCAGAGAAACTGTTAAAACAGGAGATTTATAATCAATGCAGATACTGGACCTGCTGAGAGTAGCATCTCTGCAAAGTATTGGCTACTCTTTCATGGTTCTGGGTTTAAAGCACGATGAAGCAAAATTTATCTCAACTGTAGGCACCACTGGCACTGCATGTAAAGCACCACAAATGTACCACACTGGTTCAAAGCAGAACAGTCTTCATTGCCAGACCATTGCCCCACCTCCAGCAGTATTTGCAAGTTGAAAACCATTGCCTTTCATGCACCAGGAGGTTCTGGAGTTAGCATCTGTAGCAGGCTTTGCTGCTTAGGCTGGGCAGGGGATGGAAAACTGCTCCAGGAGTGTTCCCATCCTGCTGGGAGAGGAAATACCAGTGCCAGCACTGTGAAAGGACGAAGTACAGTATTGATTTTGATGTAGATAACAGTAAAAATTGCCATGATGTCATAGCAAAGCATTGCAGTCATTATGGCAAATGATGAGAAAAATAAAATTATAGAAATAACTATCTCCCTTGGCCTGCAGATAAATCAAAGCTTAGCCCTTGATCTCTCATTGCTCACTAGCCCAGAACATAAATCCAAGGATTTATCATTAAGCTTAATGGGTCATAAAATCTGGGCTATTTTGGAGGTAGTTGCAGAGATTTGCAGCCCAGGCAGAGAGCAGGCTCTAAGCCACTGGGCCTTGTGTAACTGGGTAAATAGCAAGCTTCAAATAATGCTATAAAGCTATCAAATGTAATAACTAATGCAGTCAGGCGAGGGTGTGGGAGGGGAGCCTCGCTGGTGACAAGCTTGGCTGTCATGACAGAAGAAGTCCTGGTGGACAAAGACCTTTTAGTAACAAGTTGAAGTCCCTATTGCTTTACTGGACACCAGGTACATGCATCTAGTTTGGTTCACATGTAGCACTTTTCTTTTCTGCACATCTGTTCTTCCCTCACCGTGGGCCCAAGGGAGCGAGCAGCGAAAACCAGAAACGCAGGAGCCACCGACAGCTCCCTTACTTTGTCATCACTGTTTAAATATTTATGACAGCGCTTCACAGCGTGCTAGTAAATGCATGATAGCATATTATGTAAGAGCAATAAAATTTTAGAAGGAGAAGACTTCACTACTGTCCTTTGCTAGTAAATCTTCGCTACCGTCTGTAGTGAGGCCGTGTAAAGGCCGTGCCTTTTCCCCAGTTATTTTAAGTGAAATGGGAGTTTTATGTGGGAATGGGAATTTAGCTTTTAGTGGCATTTGTAATCACATGTGTTTTAAAATTGCTCTCCATCTCTTATTCAGGGGAGACTTCGGTTCAGGTCAGATTCCTGTAGAAGTTGATAGCTCTGAATTTGCAAGTGAGCGGGAGGTCTTTGCTGTATGATGGGGAGCAGATCCCTCGGTGAGGGAGCCTGGGAGGAGGGGATTTGGGCTGTGAGTGTTTTGGGTTAATTAAGAGTTCAGAGTAGCTTGTACTTTTCCTGAAGAGTTGTAGGGTATTGATTCCCATTAGTGCTGTACTGCTCCAGAGAAGGGGATTCTCAGGAATGTGCAAAGTCAGTTGTGCCTGGGCTGAGGGTATCTGAGTTGGGTTGAAGTTTGGGATGGTGGCATCACTTCTGGGAGAATTCACTGCAGAATGCTGACAGTGAAAATGGAAAGCTCATGTAGATTTGACTTTGTGACAGCCAAAAGATTTGACTGTGGGACAAGTGAGAGGGTAACCCATCGAAGGAGGAGCCTGTCTAGCTTAGCTTAATAGTCCAATTGATTTAAACAGAGGTGTGTACATTTGTGCCTTAATGAATCCAGGAGAGATTCCCCCCATGCCTTTCCCTCTCAAAGGCAGACATTGGGAACCTGTGGTTAGTTACACTTCAAAATTGCAGGAAACAAACTTAAGAGTTAAAGATGATTTGTACTTGGCATGAGCGCTATTATCTGTCGTGATGGCTTTCCTAGCAGCAGTGTATGTGTTTGGGAAGACATTTTGGGGATCTGTGCCAGGAAAAGCCAGCCTTGGAAGCAAACTGTGTGTGAATGGCTGAGAAAACAAGCTGCTAGCACGAACGATGAGCCAGCATGTAGCAGGCTCTGGGGTGGGTGGGATGCAGGTCCAAGGGCAGGGACTGAGGGCCCTGCAGGACTTGGGAAAATTCTCTGCACAGTCATGGAGAGATTAAATGTTCCGCAGGTACTGGATTATTTATCTGATGTATGCACATGAGTGTTTACAAAAAACAAGTGCTCGATGATCAGGACTGTTATCTTGGCTTTTACCAAAGACGTTGTAAGGATGCCAAGTGGGAAAGTGAAACCTGCCAAAACCATGAAGTAGCGCTGGAAGTTGCTGACTTTTAATTTTGAGCCTTTGCATATACAAGCAGCTCTAATTATGTGTGCTGTTTCATACACATGATTGAGCAGCAGTTGTTTGTGCCTTTATTATGTCTCAGTACCTGCTGGTGCAAACTGTGAGTGCCTTGGCTGAGCAAGGCAGGAGTCCCCAGACCACAGTATTCTTACAGGAAGGGCTCCTGCATCTATCAGCTCCCACAGTTAAGTCTTTCCCCAGTTTTACATTTCTGAAAGCAGTGCTGGAAGATGTGGTGATGTTTCAGTTCTTTTGGTGCAGTTTGAAGAGCAGAAGCTGTAGTAGAGCTTGGTACTTTGCTGGGGACACCCAGGGCATTATCTTGTACTTCTGTATTGACCCCAGTTCTCCAAACACTTTTCTTGAATTTCAGACCTCAGGAGACCACTGGACTGTGGGATGGGGGCCTGAAAATCCCCTCATACATTTGAGAAAGGTGGCGGGATGGACACATCTTGGTTTTGAGTTTGATCCATGGGATTAGTGTTGATTCAATGTCTGGCTGGGTCTCAGTTCGCTTCTCTAATGTACCTGGCAGTTCCAAAATTCCCTGAACTTTGCCCTCTCCCTCTTACATTTCTCTCTTACAATGTTTTTGAATTTTGCTGCTTTATATAGGCTCCTTTTCCTCCCCCTCTCACCACTTGCTGCTTCTTCTCCTCCGCCCCAGTTACTAAAATCTCCTCTCCCTGATGCGTCACCTTCGTCAGCAGCGCTCTCATCATCCACGGGCTGAAAGCAGAGCAGAGCACACTGGGGGAAGAAGAAACGACCCCAAGCCCTCCTAAAGTTTTCAAGTGGCTGGAATTTGTTTGCCGATCAAAGGTGGCATGCAGGAGTCTCTCCTCTTTGCTTCCTCCATCCTTTTTGTGGCAGCTTTCTCCCTGTTCCTGGCTGGCAGGGCACATCCCTTGGGCTTTGCAGGGCCTGTGCTAAAATGAGAGTGGCTTTGCATTTCCAGATAAAAAGCACTGCTGAGTACCCTGGTGCGTAAATACCAACTGCAAAATTTCTGCTGTCGGGGTGGTAGCTGCTTTTAGGAAGATGGGAACCCATTTGGTAGGGAGAGAAGAAGTAGGGACAGCGAGGAGTTTTGGAAAGAGCGGTAAAACAGAGACAGGAGAAATGCCCGATGACAAAGCTCAGCTGAATCAGCTGGTGAGAAAAAGTCATTTTGATTGCTGCAGTCATCAAACCGTGACTTTGAGAAGTGTTGTGAATAGCACTTACATGTAGAAAGTTTGTAGGTGGGTGAAGAACAGATCCTGTCCCTCCCTTTGGACATTCTGAAGCTGCAGCTGGACAAAGCCCTGAGCAACCTGCCCTGGTCCTACTGCAACCCGTGAGCACAGAGCCCCCTCCAGCCAGGGTGAGTCTGATATTGGTCTGTGTTTGGAGAGAGGATCAAAACAAAAATTCGAGTCATTGCCAAGTGGAAGTATTAGGAGTGACATGGCAAATTAGTTTTAATGTAATCTGGACTTAATCACTGGTTTAGGCTGTACTGGAGGCTTTCAGCTTCGGTAAGGGGTTGATTAGATAAATGTATTTATTTTCCTGCTATTCATTTTCCATAGATGAACATACCAGGGTAACTTAAAAGCGTGTAGCAAGGAAGACACCAAAAAAAGGGGACAATTTAAGTGACTGCTGCCATATTAATTATTCCGTTGCATTTCAACTCATATTTTTAAACCTACCACTTTGAAAGGGAATGTTCAAAATTATCTTTGCAATGGCCATCTTTCCATCTAATTTAAAGTCATTCAGCTTTACAAGAAGCAATTATGCTGCACACTAACAAATGAAAAGACATGGCAACATCAGAAAAACTGATTATTCAAGCAATCTTTCTTACATAAAATAGCCAACTAATCTCCCAGCTTCAGTCCTTGAGTGCTATTGCAAATACCCTCCTGAAAGAGAACTTCATTCTCGGCACACTGGCAGTCTGCCTCTCATCCCTGATGGCTCCCTGTGTAGTCAGTCATGGTTTGGGGGTTAAGAAATTATATTCTCTTTTGTTTCAGTATCTCCTTTTGCACTCAGTGCAATTTTTTTCCTTGTGACCAGTGAAAGTGAAGTGCAGGGAATGAGGTTTGTATCCTGCTTAGAAAAAGAAGGAAATCTCCAGCCTTGCTGCTCTTCTGCTGCTCTGGCCATCACCCTTGAGGCCTTCTGAGCTTGTGGAGGAATCTAAGTGTTTTGTAAGTCACTAACTAGTGCAGTGTTGCACTTGAAGTGATTATTGTTAGCCTAACTCTACTTATTATAGAAAAAGAAAAGGAAAATAAAAAGTCCTGCTGCAGAAGAACTCTTAATAATAAGTTGTTGCTAAACACCTAAAATCCTAATATCTGTGCCTTTCTCTTCTTGTCCTTCCACTGCTTCCTGGGAAAAACCAGGGTGGAGCAGGGGTCAGTTATCTACCCCTTACCCAAGCCACTGATGAAGTTAAAGAATACTGGGCCCAGTATAGAACCCTGGGGGCCACCATTAGTGACAGGCCTCCAGCCTGTGCCACTGATTACCATCCTCTGCATTCTGCTGTTCAGTCAGTTCTCAATCCACCTCACTGTCCACTCAAAGCCCCCTTTACCCTCACTGACCCTTCTAGAAATGAAAAAATGGCTCTTCTGCAATAAAGCATTTCTAATTCCTGATTGCTCTTAATATTAAAAACATCTACAGAAAAAAAGTCTGTGAGTCATCAGTGTCCTGTGCTGCCTTCAGGAGGAGTATGATGCTGGTGGTGGGTTTTATTTTTCCTGCTGGTAGAAGGTGGAGGCTGGTGGTTTCTTCCACTCTGCTCTAGGACCCACTTGGGATAATACATATATTTATGTTTTTGGCATGCTTTTACGTGTTCTTTCTTAAAGGCAGTATCTGCTCATTGTAGCTTTCTTTGCTGTGCATGGAGCGTCTTAAACACATCAGATACTTGCTCCTAATTCTGTTAGCCCTAAACTGGTTTTGTCAGTGTCTGCATTTCTGTGGCTGTTGGTGAGATACTTGTGGGGACATCCAGGACCATCCTGTGCCCCCTCTCCTGTCTTCCCACACCCACACCCCTCTCTGTGACATCTGTGCCCTGTGCTTGGGAGTGCCCTGCTCTGTCATGCCATGCACCACCTGATGGCACTGGGATCATCCATATTTCATTCTCCACAGCATACCTGCCTGTTGTTACTCTCTGTACAAGCATTACAGTTATGTACAAGGATAAGCCACCTGGTCAATAGAAAAATTGCTGGAACAGCTAAACAAGCTGCAGCAAAGCCCCAGGGAGGTGCAGCTGGAGCCTGACCCTCGACAGAGTTGGTGCTTTAGTGCATCTGAATCATCCAGTTATTTGCTAGTTTTGTTCCCCTTTTCCATCTCACAATATTTCTTATTTTTATATTTTCATCCTAATTATTCCAGAACATAAGATTAATGTTTATAGGGAGCTGTTCATAAGGCTTTCAATACTTCTTTCCTGATCTCCAACTTACTTGAAGGATTGTTGTGTTTGCGAAGTGAACACTGCTGTCCCTGCCCTAGGAGTGGCTTTATGTTTCCCAGCACTGAATTTAAATTGACGTTTTAAAAGCAATTTTGTCTGAGCAGCAGTCACTTCCAATGTCAGAAGGTTGAAGCACCACAGCCACAGGCCATCAAGATGATCACCCAGTCCCAGGGAGTCGCTTGGGTTTTCTGTGCCTGCTGCCTGTGCAGGCAGAGCAGAGGAGCTGGCGGGTCGGATCGCAGCCGCTGCTCAGCCGGCTGAGCTGGCACGTCTCTGCCGTGCTGCCTGGAATTGGGAATGACGTTGCAACTCGCTGGGGTTATGCTGGTACCATTAGCTCACTTACCTCTCCAGCTCTGAGCTGTCTTTGACAGCCAGCTCTGTCCCTGCTCTGTATGATCACGGTGTTGTTAATCTTCTCCCTAAAAAAGTTGTGTGGTACCTCTTTATCTGTTGCCAGTTGTAGCAATAAGCTGCTTTCCAACATTCCTGCTCATCGCTGGGGGTTTGGGTGGTCTGCCATTTGTCTAAAAATATGTATCTATTCAACCTTTGTCTGCTGTACTTTTTTTCATATACCCCTCTTCAGTGGAATTTGCCAAGGACTGTCTCTTTTTATACATCTTGCTAAATTCTTATCTTTGAAAATGCAGAATTTTACAGCTTCCACCCCCAGAAGTAATGTTGCCCTGAGATATGCTTTCTGATTTTCCTTCTTTCCTGCTCTTAACACTTCCCTGTATTAATTTGCATTTTTCAAGACAGAAGCTTGGCCCCAGTTTCCTTAGGGGATGCTGCCCTTCCTTGGTAAGGCTTGATCTGCTCCGGGAGTCTGCTTGAGCCTCTTTTGCTCTGAACTTCTTCACTCATCTATGTTTTGAGCATTTCAGAGGATTTTACGGTGGTGGATGAGCAAGAAACACATAAAACAGCCCAAATCACACATCAGCCCTAAATTCTGCCTGCAGGCTCCTCTCCCTCCTTATACTGCTGCAGCCTGAGTGGACTGTAGCTATCGAGTCCCTCCATGGCATTTTCCACATGTGATGTATCCCAAAGGATACAGAAGACTGTCCCAGATTAACATTGTGGTTTTCTGAGGCTCATCTATTCAGGATATGTTTAAGCAAATGGAGTATTCATGATTCTAGATAACATTAAGGGGGAGGAGGGAGTGGTTTCACATTTTGAAAGCAAACATTTAAAACAGATGCAGCCGCTGGGAAGGATCACATTGAATTGCATGACTTTTTAAAAGAAAAGAACATCCATTTTACTCTAGTCCTCAATATGAAAGATTAGGAGTTAAGAGACATTTTTCGCCCACTTTGAAAGTAAATGTATTTTAAATTTAATTCTTTGGTGCAGCTGCTGCTTTCTGTCTCTGGAAAGCCTTCCTTGTGCTTTGAGCAATGTAAAGATGTGGGCTGGGTGCTAATCCAGTTTAAGATTCCAAACTTCCCTTACACTCTTTAGAGATTTTCCCACCACCACCTTCTAGATAAATGCAGAACTGTCTTTTATTTTAACACAGCACTGGTTTAGGGAGATTTTTTGGAGATTGATCGTCTCAGTGCAAGGAAAAGTATGAATGTGAAGGTTTCGTGTTATTTTGGAGTAGATAAATCAGTGTAAGATGGTATGAAATCGTCTAGTTTCTTTTTTTTCCTCCGGTATAAATACATAATGCTGCCTACATTTTAAAAAAGTAATCCAGAGCAACCCAGGACCTGTGAAAGAGTCCCATGGCCTGATGGTGCTGCTGGGTGGGGCAGCCAGGAGCTGTGGCAGGATGCTCCTGTTACTGCTCATCACTGATGGGTGTTGGTGGAGTTACTGCTCCAGTTACCTCTCACTTGGGGCTGCAGAATCATCCTGCAGAATGGCTTAGTCTGAAGATGCTGGCAAGTTAGGAATGCCAAAATTCTGGGGAATCTGGTGTTTCCTGAGCTCTGTTACCACCCATGGACTGCAGGGGGAATTGCTGAGGGCACACAGCACCAAGTATCAGCACCGAGAGAGTCTGGCTGAATCCTGAGCAGAAGGATTTTGCTTTCTCATTACTCTTGTTGTCCTGATCCAGTCTGCCCCAGGGACTTCCCTCTCCTAACTCCAGGTAGAGCCTCCTCCTTTCCTGTTCCTCCTCTCATGAAGAAAGGGAGCGTATTTTGTGGATTGTGTGTGCTGATGTAGAGCTCATTAATGCTGTTGTACCATTCTAAATACATCAGCTGTGCCCATAATAGTCTGGAGCCATTATTCTCTAGAAGTGATCTTCCTATCTTCCTTATTATTATTAATTTCATACAGCCAGCACTGCAGTCTGAGCACTTTTCCAATAGTAACTTGTATTTAGTGGCTTATTAAGGTTTATCCAAGTCACAGATTCCCAGTGGATGTTCTGAGCTTGTTTCTTACTTAAAAACATCATCTAAATTCAAATCAGGAATTAACACAGTTCTGCAAATGACATTCACCCCTCTGCAGAAGGACCAACATTAATCCTGTGTGCTGCAGCAATGGTATTTCAAGCCTTGTTTGAGGGCTTTAATGGGCTTAAATCAGCCTTAGGCAAAGCACAAGCATCTGCAATAGTTAGACAGGACTAACAGTGCCTGCTTTGGGCACTGAGTTTAAACACGTGTCAGAGGGGCTGTATCAGGACACGAGATCCCTTTATAGCTGGGGAGAAGACAAGGTGCTCCCCAAGACCTCCCTGCACCACTTGGTACTGGAGTTAGTGGCTACAGACTAAATTGTCATACAGTCCTGTTCCTAAACCATCTGCCCTACTGCTGGAATCCTGTCTTTGCTGGGAGAGGGGCAGGGTCCCTGTTTCAGAGCTCTAAGGGAACCAATGGGGTGCTGGCAGAACCAGCAGGATCCTTCTTTAGGGGGACTTCCTCCTTCTGTTGAGGTTCAGTTCAGGTTGATCTGGTTCTTGTAGGGCTCTCTGGAAATCCCCACTGTAATATATTCATATATTTGCCTCCTTACTGGTTGTCATCAGCAGTCCATGCTGTTGGAGTTCCCAGAGTTCCCACAAAACCCGTTGTGCTGGGCCAGTGGGTGGGTTGGAGAGCTTCCATACATCCATCCCTCCCGTGCCTCCGTAGGGCAGAGTCTGCCCTTGGCATAAGAATTGGGGGGCTCCAAGTGCAAGAGGAATGTGATACACTCGCTCCTCCAACATCCTGCTGCTCAGAAAAACATAAACCCGAAGCAGATGTGTCATTAAATCATTTTGAATCATTGCAAACATTGCAGGAGTTCAGTACAAGCATCCATAGCTTTAAGCCACCTCCGCAAAGCGCTTTGTATCTGTCATAAAATTTGGATGAACTACGCTGGGTAAACTGTTTTAGTGTTACCTGATAGCCACCTACCTTTTAGAGCTGAGACTTGCTGAGGGAAGATAGAAATAGATTGCAGTGCATTTTGAGAGCTCAATGTGATTTCTTGGTCCCGTAAAGCTGCTGCCCAGCATAGGAAAATACCTCCCTTTAATTCAGAGACCAGACAAAGGAAGCTGTCTCGTGTCTGAGATGAAAGTATATGATTATTAAATCACTGGTTTGTTGGTGATAATGAGCAAGTATTTTGCAAAATGAGCTCTTAAAGGGAGTCTCTAAACATAGATCCTGGTGCTGCAGTGCTGGAGCTGAGCACAAAGTGTGGCCCTGCTGTTCCCAAGAAAGGCTCAGTGGATCAGTGTTCCTTCGACGCCAGGCGTTGGTGGCAAACCTGCTGCCCAAATTACCAAGCAACACGTGTGCCAAGGCCAGGGGGAGGACAGAGCTCCGAGGGTTTCTTAACTCAAACCTGTCATTTCCTGTGCTTCGCTGAGCCTTTCCAGCAAGGATACGTTCCCCTTTAATTGCTGGACTTCTGAGAACAGCTTGACAGAAGAGCAGCCAAACAATCTTGTTTTCCTTTGTTAGCTATTTTTATTTTACCTGGATCATTACTTATCAAAGACTGCTGCTATCACTTGAAATAAGCATGTTTAAACATTAATAAGTAGCTTAAGAGATGCTCTTTTTGATGCTGTCTGGGAAAACATCGTCTGATTTTTGGAGGAGAAAAAATTCAGCACAAATGTTTTTTTCCTTCATGTGTTTTAATATCCCTCAGCAATTACTTTGCGAGTGGGAAAGCAAAGAAGGGAAATTGCTGTGATCAACTGCCCTTAACATTGCCTCGACAAAAGCCTGACTGAGCCAACAGTGTGGGTGAGGAGAGGTTTGTGAGGGTACCTGGGTCTGCACACTCTTCTTTATTATCTGTTACAATTTCAGCTGCGTTGAAAGCCTCAAACAAAATCAGAATGTCATAATGCTGCTCCTGTTTCCAAATTTCTTGGAAAACTGGCTTTCAAAAGGAAGATTTACTCAATTTCCTTGTGGCTGAGCAAGTTGCAGTACATACGTGCTGCCCCCTGTCCATGTGAGATGCTGGGTTAGTGGCTCCACAGCGATTCAGAAAGTCAGGCCAGAAGGGGCTGTTGACTCATCCCTGTCCTCACTCCGGTGTTCCATGAGCCGCTCTGCTTCCACCTGCTCATCTCAGCACAGGGCACGCTGTGTCTGACTGCACTTCCCTCTGCAGGACGAGATCCAGGCTTCACATGGCACCTCCAAGAATTTAAGCGTTTTCTGCTCTATTTCATAGCTTGTTTGAGAGTTAAATGATTCATGCCATAAAAATACTTTCCTTGTTGGCTTTTCCCTGTCTTCAGCTTCCAACCAGTGATTTCTTTTATTTGTTACTGCAGAGATAACAAAGCCTTTTTCTGGCGCTGTGTTTTCCTTTGTGAAGGGGGTTTTACGCTATAATCAAGTTACCTCTCAGACAAGCTGAACAGATTGAGCTCGACATTTCTCATTAAAAGACATTTTTCTCCCATCAGTAATTTTCACTGCATCCTTTTCAGTTTTTAGCATCATTGTGCCAAGGTTGACCCCAAAGCTGTTCCGGGATCCATCCCATCGACTGTGACATATTGGGGTGAAGTTGCTTCCTGGCTTGAATGTGTTGCATTTCCAGTTTATGTGGATGTGGCCCAAGTGGAATATCCCCTGTCACACAGGGAGGTTGTGCTCTGGTCTCCTGGATACTTTTATAGAGGCATCTTGTTGCTGGATGCTGTGGTCTGTTCTGTAGGTACCTCCACAGTCCTTGGGGTGCCAAAAAGTTTTTGTGTTTTCCTTGGTTTTTTTTTGCAATTGAAAGAGGAAAAAAGTTTGAGAGTGCAGAGCTGTTCCTGGAGAAAGATGAGTTACTGACTTAATAAACACAGGTATTCCCTGTGCTTTCTTATTTGTTGGTTTTCTGGTTTGGCAGCTAAGCTAAAGTTCAATTAAGTGTCTCTAACCTTGCTGCAGGGAAAGCTGGAGAACCATTTGTTATTTTAAATCTCTTTACTTTTCAATTGTCAAATTCAATTAAGGGAGAATTTATGCTTTCATAGGAAAAGGGCAGCAGCCATAGAAAACTCAACGACCGGAGTTGTTCCAGGATCTGTTGAGGGATTTCATGGTTTCAGCAGAGCCATCTTCAGAGGTTTTGGCAGTAACTTCAGAGTTGTGGCAAATAAGTATTTGCTTATCTTAACGTTTGGGGAGTTCAATGTGCATATTTTCATGCTTTGCAGCCAAGCTGCAACTGCAGAGGGCAGAGCTCAGCAACATCTACTTTTAACCACTGCTTTTAGCCTGTTTGCAGAAAGTTTTGTTTGCACAGGCTGCACCTTGCCCCAAAACTGTTGAAATCAAAAGCGGTGTTTCCAGGGAACCCAGACACGTATGTAGAGGTTTTCTGGTTGGTTTTAATTTCACTGCATCCCAGAAACATTTCTTTCCTTCAAAACCTCATTTCTGGTTATTCTCCTGTTTTGGGGAAGAGGAAGAAAAGGGCTTATCGTGCATTTGTACATCAGAGGATGTCATATGTAAAGTCTGTGGGGTGCTTCAGTCCTGGGGGTCCCGTGGAAGTCTGAGATGGGTGTTCTCATGGGCTTTGCCAGTGGTGCAAAACCAAGTTGCAGATGTTGCTTGAGTTCATCTACAGCCACCTCCTAACCAGGGGCTCGGGTGTTTGTGTTGAGCTGCTGCATGTCCGGTGCCTGGATTCAGAGAAGGAGGCTTCTGGTGTAAAATACTGTTCTTAGGCTGTCAGGATATTCTGCTCTATAACCTGGTGAGGTTTCTTTACACCCCTTTGCAGTAAACTTTGAGCTTTTCAATAATCTCAAAGAAAATGCTCTTCCTTTTGCTGTCTTGTCCCCTCTCCCCTTCCAGCTAATGGTAAAAAGTATTTTTAAGTACTGTTTCACATAAATCTGGGAGGCTGAGTGACTTAGAAGCCAGCTGGGAAGCTGAATGTGTCATCTCTGGAGTAAAACATAGATTTGGGGAGTTTTCATAGGTTTTTTTTCCCCAGTGTTGCCATTTCTGGTGGGCCAGCAGATGGAACTGCCCACGAGGCTGTATTTATCCCTGCAAAGCCAGCTGCTGCAAAATCCTGGGGCGGGGGTTGCTTCTACTCCCATGCTTTGGAGAAGCTTGTTATTATAATGAGAATAATGTCCCTCTGTTTGGCTTAGCAACATTGTGCAAATCAGTATTTGTTCTTGAGCTTGTGTATAAATCCCACTTAGTTAATTTAGGCCAAAGCTGCAAGTCTGTATTTGTTCCTATGAAAAACAAAAAAGGATCAGAGCAATTTGGGGAGAAAACATGATATCTGAGATATCATCCGGTGAGATACCTGGTGGCATCCTAGAAATTAAAGGGGTATTCCCACTGGTGTGAATGTGATGCCATACCCTGCATTCTCCATAAAGCACAATAAAAGCACAAATGTGGTCATTCCAGTGAGTGGCAATCGGCCTTTAGTCATTTGCAACTGATCTTGAGAGGTCTTGGAAAGGCAACAGCCAAAAAACATGGGGCCAAGAGGACCACAAGCTGAGAAACAGCCAAAATAGTGTTTAAACTTTTTTATATCCAGGATAAAGAAATTCAAAATAGTGGCACCAGCGGCGTTCACTGTGCAGGTAGAAGAAGAAGGCTAGGATAATAATAATAAAATAAGTATTTCTGGAAGCTTGGGAAGGCAGAAGCAGGAGGAGTGTTAAGTGCTGGGTGAAGCCCACGGCTTCCATGTGGGAGCTGCCAGCAGCACAGCGGGCGCTGGGTGGTGGCTGCTGCACAGGGACTCTGTAAATCCTGTGGAAATTAATATTTAATAGAGAAATAAAGTGATTATATGTATGTGTAAATGCTGTTTTTATCTCCCTGCTGCCCTATAAATGGCTGGTAGCTATCAGCCCAGGAGGGCTGCAATAATTATGGCTTCACTGACTTGGCTGATAAAAAATCAATTCCATTGGGATGATCTTATGCTTTCCTTAATAGGAGGCACTGGAAGCGTTAGCCCTATTTTAAGTATGCACCTACAAGAAAAAGGGACTTGCTTGAAATCCAGCTTTCCCCAAAACTGGAAAATTCTGCAAATGCTGCTTAGCTGTCTCTTCCTTGGCAGCCCGGGGACACACAGCACTCCACAAGAGCAATTGCTTTTTCTGGCATTACCAGATGTTTTCCCAGCTGAACATCTTTGGTTTGGTCTGGTTTTACCTTGGCTTGTTTTGTTTTTTCCCCCCAGAAGAAATCTCCAAAACTAACTTTTTGCCTAATTTGCATTGTTTCTGTCAATATTTCACGAGAGAAGGTTTCTGTTTCCATAGGAGTGCGAGGGAGACAGGTGGAAACCAGGACTTCAGACCGAGCTGGAGTGCAACATTATTTGTGGATGTATAGACCCATCCTCAGTCTCCACTTGGGAGCTGACACTGGGGCTGAACTGAGGTTGGTAACATCTGAAGTCTTCAGAAAATGCTTTTATATCAACTTCCCCTGTGTTGTCTTGTTTCCTAGGGGCAATATGTAATTTGTTCACGAATAGACTCTCTTATTTAGACAAATTAGACCTTTTTAACACCATTCATATTAGCTGGTTTTGACTGCACTGTGTTAATTGCAACAGGGATGGGACATTGTAATTGTAGAGGATTGTTCTCTAATTTGGGGAAAACAGGCAGTGCTCTGTGCCCAGCTTCCAGTTTGTTTTCTCTGTGTTTCAACGTGGTACTTCAAGCATTAACAATCTTGGGGTGGCTGTAATTATGTGAATAACCGGGTGGGAAGGAGTCATAGAACAGTACAAAAATAGCACCAGGGAGTGCAGACTTGTTTCTTTAAACAAAATAAGAGCAGCAGGAGGAGGGAAATGAGATACCAGTGGTGCTGCATCCTGGAGCCAGCATGGATGGTTATTGTGGCTTATATGGAGTACAGGTGGGGACTGGGTAATGCCATCACATGTTGCAGTGGTCTTCATCTTCGCAGTGGAAATTGGGCGTTTATTGCCTGTTTCAATTGTCCAGGAAAGCACTGAAGGCTTTGAGGAGGACCCACCCAAGGTTCATCAGGCTCTGCTTCTGGATACATCTCCCAGGTCAAAGCTTTGGTCCCCAGCAGGATCCTCTGTTTCCCTTCGCTTAATTCCATGGCTCTCATCTCCTTCCCTCCGTGCTGTGTGGAAGAGGAGAGCAGAGAGCCATCTCCAAGGCCCCTGCTGAGGCTGAGAACACTCAGCCCTGCTGGAGAGGGTGAGCCCTCCCAGTGCAGCTGATCCCAAGCCTGATGGAAAGGACAGTGCTGCCCGTGTGCACGGGGACTGGGGTAAACAATGTATACCAGGACATTTGTTTCTCAGAGCCTGACTGTATTATTCTATGTTCTAAAGTCTCTCTGGTGCTACTAAATCAATAGGTCTCCAATGCTGAAAGAATATATAATGCTGGCAGGGTAACAAAGCATGTTCCTCTCTAGTGCCAAAATCTGGAATTTTGGCATCCCCAACATGTTGAGGGTGTTTGAGCCTTCTCTCAATCAATAGGAACTTCTTGGCTACCGAATCATCTTTTAAAACTTTTTAATACTTTTTCCAGTGTTTTCTGGCTTAACAGAATCACAGAATCATCAAGGTTGGAAGAGACCTTTGAGATCACCCATCTAGTCTAAACATCCACCTAGCACCACCATAATCAGCCCTGAACCAGCAGACATATCCAGATCCTTCTTGAACGCTTCCGAAGGCAGTAACTCTGCCACATCAACTTCTTCCGATGCCTGATCACTGTTCTAGGGAAAACATTTTTTCTAATGTCTAATCTGAATCTTCCCCTGGCACAATATAAGGCCATTTCCTCTCATCCTTTCTCATCAGACGTGGCAGGAGAGACTGACCCCACCTCACTAGAACCTCTGTTCAGGTAGCTGTAGAGAGGAATGAGGCCCCCCCAAGCACCTTCTTCCCCGGACTAAACAACCTCTGTTACCTCGACCCGTCATCACAGGACATGTTTTCTAGGCCTTTCTCCAGGGTTTCGCTTCGCTGCACTTGCTCCAGCACCTCCATGTCCTTTTTGAATTTAGGAGCCCAAAAACTGAGCACAGGATTTGAGGTGTGACCTCACCAGTGCCAAGTACAGGGGGCAGTCACTTCCCAGTCCTGCTGACCACACTATTCTTGAGAGAGGCCAAGATTCCTTTGGCTTCTTGGCCACCTGGGTTCATATCCAGCTGCCTGTCAGGCACCCCCCGGTCCCTTTGTGCTTGGCTGCTCTCAAGCCATTCTTCCCCAGCCCATAGTGCCACATGGGGTTGTTGTGACCCAGGTGCAGAACCTGGCACTTGGCCTTGTTAAACCTCACACAGTTCTCCTCAGCCCATTGATCCAGTCTGTTTAAACCTGCTTGATTTAGAGTCGTGGAGATCCCCCCAGCCCAGCCTGACACCTTTCCCCACATCTTAAAATGTTTTAATTGTGCTCCCCTGCAAAGCTGTCTGCAGGTTACCTTGTGCAAAGGTTCATTCACTGCTGCTCAGCGAGAGGTAGTGATCCCCTTACTTGCCCTGCACCCATGTCTTGAAACCATCTTACCAGACTGTATCATGGCACTTTAGAAAGTCAAATCTCTTTTTAGCCTGACTTCCTAAGGAGGCTTAAGTAGTCATGCTCTGTTTATATTCTCATCCCTCCCTTGGAGAACTTTTGAACCCGTGGGCCCAGATCAGCCAAATTTATCAGCTGAAGGTGTTGATGGTAGTAAGACTGAGGTTTTTTTTGGAGTTAGATAAAGTGGTGACACTGAAAAAAAGCACTTGTGTGTCAGCTCATGGTTGATCAGACATGAATTCCACAGGAGGGGCTTGCAGGCACCCAGCCACACAGCAGCTGTGGGAATTGCTGTTTTTGCAGAGCCACAGCAGGAGCAGCTCCTGCTGCAGAGGTGCCTTGGCAGTTTTGGGGCTCGCAGGGCTCCCCCATTCCTGTTTCGGTGGGGCTCAGCCATGTGAGAGGCTGTTTAGCTGTAAATATCTGCCTGTGGTGGAGGGGACATCACCACAGCAAAGGGGCTTTCTGAAGTGTTACAAAAATTTGGCAGTATTAGGGAGGGACAGAGCAAAACTTGCAAAAACTTGGATTTTGATTTTTACACTGTGGGCATACAGTGGGAGATCATGAGGGTCACAATAGTTTGGCTTTTTTTTTTTTTTTAAGCTCTGTGTCTTGAAGTGATGGGGAATCTCTGATTTTGGGGTTTCACAATGGCTTTATGCACTTCTGACACTGGAGAAAATGTTGAATGAAGCCAAGCCACAGGGTCAGGCTTGGGAAAACTGATTAAAGCTGCATCTAGTCATGAGTGAGTGTATGTACATACATATATGTGCAGTTACACGTACAGGTATATATCTGTATTTGTGGGCACGTGGGGAGATGTACTGTGTGCTTCTGATGGCAGAGTGAGAGTCAGTACTTGTAATTTCAAGACTGAGAATACAGCGGCAAAAGAAACCCCCCGTGGAGTCTCATCCTGGGGGTCAGATGGGTAAATTTGACAGCTAAACTAGATCTTGTCACCATCCGAAACCTGTGAGCTCCTTCAGGCTTCGCGCCTTTTTCCGGAGGACACGTGGATGATTCCCCGCGGTCTCACCTGACCCGAGTTCAAAACAAACACACACCCCCGGCTCGCCTCCCTTGAGCACGGAGCTCGTGTAAACGGAGCGCTCTCAGCAGCAGCCTCAATGAACTAAATCCTTCCTGGGGAGCAGGAGATAATCGCAGGAGGAGGCTCAGTTTCCCCCGCTGTGCATCTGTCGGGCAGCGCCCGCAGGGAGGGTGGGAAGCGGCTGTGCCGCCGGAGCCCCGCGGGGAGCAGATGGGTGGGGATTAAATCTGCGCTGGCCGCGGGGAATGGGGAGCGGCGGCTGCACCCCGGTACAGAGAGGAGCATCCCACTGCAGCCGCGGCCACTCGGGCTCCGTCTGGGGAACGCACAATCAGTTAGAGGAGGAGGATGTGCTGCGGGCTGCTGAGGATGCTAAAGTTTCTCCTACTCCAAAAATGATTGCATTTGAGACCGGAAGGTGGAATTGGAAATGGTTGTTTGCTAATCTCAAATAGCTTCTTTTTTCTTTTGTCTTAAGTTTGAAGTTTATACCCGTGTCTTATGGTTTCAGTGGGAATAAGCTCTGCTTCTGTTTCAAGTCAGTGTTTGACACGGCAAAGGTTGTCTGATGTCAGTGTATAATTGTAAAAGTACTGCAGAAAAGATGACAATCTTTAATAAGCAGTCCTACAACATTTTGTTTCTAATTTCTAGGACATGGCTCTGAGCCTACTGTAAACAATAGTTTCTGGCAATTTAAATCACTGCTTTACTCAAGAAGAATTAAAATACCCTAAAAAAATGGCATGTATCATTAGCAAAAAGGCAGCAAGAAAAACTGTCAAGTGCCTGCATTCTTCTTCTTTGTTCTTTTTAGCCTCTTGTATCTTCTGGGATCTTTGAGCTAAGAGTTGAGGTTCCCTACATGTGCTTCTCTGATTCGTTCTACCTCTGTATGGTGACCTCTCATTGCAGTAGTCATCAGGGATATGTCGTGTGACTCCAGCAAAATCTTTATCATCAGTTTTGCCTTTTGTTATGTGCACCTTATATTGTATCCTTGGCTCCCGAAGGGTTTTCTTCTTCACTGCAGGAATCTTGCTTTCAGCCTTCACTCTTCAATACTCATTAAATTAATTAAAAAATAGAAATTTCCGAAGTTAGATGTTTTTCTGCTTGGAAGGTCTTTGAAGCTTGAATTTCCCTGTCTTACTTTTTCTGCTGTACTCTTGGTAGCCTTTTGTTCAGAAGGGTGTGGGTCCTCAATACTCCATTTTCCTACTGGCACATAAGCCAAACTTCAGTACTTTGATAAGCACGTTATTGACTCTGGGACCTTTTGCACTGGATTTCTCATTCTTCTCATGCCATTTGTTATTTTTGGCCTATTAACTCTGATAGGTGATTAAATTTAATTATATGAAGTTGAACTTGATTATTTAACATTAATTAAACCACTCTGTGTTTCCATTCTTCAAATCTCTTGAGAAGGAATTACAATATTCCCTTTCTGGTGTAACCTACATTAGGAGAATTGGCTAAACTTTTTAAAGCTGAATAAGAGGGGTAGAGCTTACTGGTTTCTTCAGGAGAATCTTGGTAAGGCCTGATATTCAAGTTGGAGGTGGTGGAGACACTGGGCAGTGCTTTGCCATAATAAAAACTTGTAAGTAGAGCTGGTTTCCCTTTTTTTTCTTTTTCCCTTTTATTTTTTCTTTCTTCACTGTTTTTAAGAATAGCCTTCAAGCTTCTGATTTCAGGAGTCTCTTTATATATCGTCCAAATTCTCTCTGTGTGAGACCTTGTCCACAAGTGTGGTATAAATCACAAATTAGGTAGTATAGGCTGTCTGAACCAATATTTTAAAATTACAGTCCATCTTATTTTAACCCGGGGCTTCAGAGCTGACTTGAACATATTTAATTGGGTATAAAATACAATGTTGACCTGAATTTATTTTGAAAGGATTGAACAGTTATGAGACTTAGATTTTCATCTGGGTTTTTTTATTTGATTTATGTTTCTTCCTCTGTGGCACATTGTAGACAGTTCTTATAAGATATTTCAACTCTTTAATTTAATTACTTTAGGTGAATGCTCATACCATAGCTGTGTATAGCACAAGCTTTCTCAGCTGTGTTTCTGGTACCACTTCTTGAGTTTATTCTGCTAAATGTTTCCCAGGGGTTTTCTCTAATACTTGCATAAAATTCACTGCTTTTCGAACATTGCTGCCATAAATTCTCAGGCTAACGTATCCAAAGGAAACAAATAGGAAGATGAAGTAGAACATTTTGTACCTGGACAGATACTACAGAGGTTGTCCCCTGAGCTGGTTCAGCCTGACTGTAAATCTGTTGTAACTCCCCAATGTGCTCCCAATGTGAGCTTTCAAATGGCTGCATCCTGTCCCAGGTGATCCCACGGGATTGATGCTGGCATTGGGGTGTCTCCTGTGTGCTGTCTGACTGACACGTGCAGCACAGCTCTGCTGCTCCTACAGCAGTGCATCACAGCTAGGAAAATGAGAAAGCAATGTAAAATGCATGACTGGCTGGTTTGCCAGTCGAATAAGAAATGGTTTCTAGAGGCCATGAATTATGCGCAAAGTCATTTTTAATATTAATTTTATTGGTGCTTTATAAAGTGGCTCCAGCAGTGGCATTTTGAAAAGGTTCAAAATAGTTAGAACCTGCAGCAAAGGGCAGCTCCAAAAAAATGATTACTTTTCCTGGAAAACCAATGGCAAAATAATCAACTTCTTGCCTCAGGGAAGAAAACCAGACCTTGGTCCTGCAGTCTTTGGTACTTGCTTTGCTTTGAGTACAAGAATAGCCTCATTAAACCTTTTAAGACCAAACAGCTGGAATAAAGTTATGCCTATATGTGTGTAGGATCAGGGCTTAAACCGCCCTCAGCATGAGACCTGATCTGAGGCTTCACCTCCGGGCTTGTGATTTCCCGTGGAAATGCTCACATGATGACGGGTTCTCGAAGGTCTGAAATCCAGCCCAGGCTCTTGGGGGGGTGTGGACAAATCACCCTGGAGCTGAATGGGGCTTGTGTCACTCGGTGTTTCCCTGCTCTGTGTTTTCCATGTAGGGAGCAAGTCCTTCGGGGTGGGACTGCACCGGACGTGCAGCAGAAGCAGCTCTTCCCCGGGAGCAGAACCTTGTAATAACTGGCATGAGTTTGGCTCTTTGGCATCTATTAAACTAAATTCAGACAAAGCCCCTCAGAAGAGTTAAACCAGCATAATTCCTTAAGTGAAGCTGGGGTCGGTGGTGTTAAGATGTCTGGTTTAGAAATGTATTTAAAAAATCCTCTGCAATACCAGCACATAGCCAAGTAAAAGGTATTCTGGGCCAGACTTTGCAGTTACTTGAGCTTCAGTGATGTGTAAAGCATTGTGTCGACTCGAGATCTTTCCCTGTCTGCACAAGTGGTGTTTTTACCACACGTTCGGTGTTTTTCCCTGTGTGTGGAAGTACCACTGCTTGTTGAATTTATTGTTGCTGATGGGACTGAATCATCTGCACAATTCCCTGAGGCAGGATGCCAAGGAGTAATCCATGGGGCCTCATCCTGTGGGATGCAGAGGGCACCTGGTGCCCAGCGCAGTGTCGGATGGGGATGGGTCTTGAACCTCTTGTTGGCCAACAGCTTAGGGTCCCTTGCGTGTGGTCCTGCTGGAGATACCTCTTCTTTCCTCTGGCTTTGGCAGCTGGGAAGCATTCATCACCATTCCTGGGATTGGGATTCTGAGCAAAAATCCTGGGCAGGATGGACAGCTTTCTTGGCAGAGAGGGAAAGAAAAACCTGAGTTGTGCTGGCCCAAGTCAGTATGCCCATCTCAGTGTTTGGAGGAGGCACTGGGAGACACTGATACAGGAGTGTTTAGAGATGGTGGTGAGGAGACTCCTAAAGATGCTCTGTTAAATCCCTGCCTTAAATTAGACCTTGCAAAGATCTGGACGTGCTTCTTCTGCCCCAGCTGTTTTTCATGTTCTCCAAAAGAGTATTTTTAACAAATATGCCATGTCCTTTTTGTTAAGAAGACATATTTCAATTTTCGTCTGACACATGGCAAGATGTTTCTTCTGGTCTCCCGTCACATCTTTGCCATAACTGTTCTTAATCATTCCTAGCAAAATGGGTGAATTCCCTTCTCAGCCTTTCCTTCATGAGCTCCCAGGGGCCTTTTTCATGAGTTCCTCCTCCTTCACCAGCTCTGTCCTTGCTTGCAGGGCACCCTCCTGCAAATCCCCTGGTTGCTGGGTATTGGCCACCGCGGGTGTTGTTCCTGTATTGAAAGGGAAAATATTTAGCAGCAAGTAAAATGTTTACTGGTGGAAAGCTACAGCATCTGCAACCCTCGGTTGTGTTTATGTTAGCAATTTCAATATCTTTGCCATAATAACAGTAATTTAAACAGGTACTGTTGACTGAAGGGCAATTAGGGATTGTTGAATTTTGCATTTCCCTAATACTCACCACAAGCTGCACTGAGCCCCACTCTGCTGGTATTTATAGAGCTACGACTGAGCAGCTCCTTTGAAGTCAGAGGCAGCAAAGGGACGTGGAGCCCGCGGAGCGCTGGGAATGGTCCCCGGCACGGCTCCCCAGCCACGGGCCCTGATGCTGGACGTGGTCACAGAGGTTTGGGTTTTTTTCCTTCTGCAGAGATTCCTTCACAGCTGCTCTTCCCGACAGCCTGATTTATGCCCTGGGATTTATGGAGCTGAACAAATGATTATAAAAGAGCTATCTGTTTTATTACACAGGGACCAATTTTCCCAAGCCAGAGGGCAGATCCTCTCTTCTCTACCTGTGCAGCTGCTGTGCATCCTCTTTGATAGTCTGAAAGCTGCAGATCAGGAGATTCAAGGGGCCAAAGGAGTAATTTATCCTCCTTTGGAGCCCAGGAGTGCAGTGGGTGTTGCTGCGGTTTGCCACCGGCTGTGACCTTGCTGGGGGATGCAGCAGGGTATGGGGGGGCCATGTCCAGCAGAGCACAAGGGGAAGCAAGTTTTTCAAAATGGGAATTGGAGGAATTTTGTTTTGATGTACATTTACTGGGTGTTTGGTTTAAAAGCTCATTACAGGAGGGAAGCTGAGCACTTACCTCCATCTCCATGAGCTACTTCAGTAGTCCAGGATCCACATCAGCGCTGCCAGAGATAATGATGTGAGTTAAAAGCATTGCCTACTCCTCTTCTCTCCCAAGCATTCCCTAGCAGGAGGCTTGCACTGATGTTGCCAAGTGTGAGATCTGACCCACAGGAACTTCGCTGGTGCTGTCCAGCAAGCCAGAGGAGACCTGGCTGGGCTCTGGGATCCTGGCACTCTGCAATCAAGAAATGCAGATTTCCATGTTTGAACCAAACCCATCAAGCCTGGAGCATTGCCAGCACCACAGAGTTGCTGTTTCCATGGAGGCAGCTGTGAAAGCAGATTTTTCCTTTTAAAGGAAGGCAGAGCATGGGACAAAGCACATATATTCTAATGGGGTGGAAGTCCTTTACCAGAAAGTGAACCCCTTTATTTGCTCCTGCATAAATGAGATGTTCCTGAGGCTGTGCATGAAGATGGAATGTTACTGATCTCATATAGTCTTGCTTCAGTGGGAAAAGAGAGAGGGGTAAAGAGCTGAGCCCAAAGGAGTTTTATGGATCTGTGAAGAGAGCTGACGGGTCTGTGTCTAATTAACTCAGTTCTGAGTGATCAGGCTGCTGGGAGAAATACGGAGGGCAGACCCAGCAGAGGGGACCCACAACTGCTGCCACTCTAATTGAGCTACCATCACTTCACCTCATGGCTGATCAGATCCTCCTCCCTGCCCTTTAAGAGCTGCTGGGCTGCCTTTCTTCTTCAATACTGAATCAAGTCAAAGCTACTCAATTGATTCAACTCCTTCTCACCTGGCCTCTACTCCCTTGCTCAGTTTTATATTGCATCTGTCCCCTCTGGCTCAGCCTCCCCTCCTCTGGCAGGCACTCACATTAATTTCTCTGTGCTGCTCTTGTCTTCCCAGAGAAACCCAACGTGATTCCTGTGTTTGTGCCTCCTGCCCTGCCCTCACCACTCCTGCATTTCCCATTGCAGGTGATGCCTTGAGGGGGCCACCTAAAAACAGAGGCTAGACAAGAATAAGAGAATATCAGTAAATATTTATTTGAAGGGCCTTCAAAGGTACACCCTGGGCAGTCGAAAGGCCACACCCAAGATCAATCCTGGGTCACGGGTTCTTCACACTTTTATAAGTTTGGTCCATTTGCATATCAGGGTTAATTCTCCAATTATAGCCTCAGTTAATGATGTAATTACCCCAGGTTTACCCCCCTTCAGAGGCTTTAGTTTACACATTTTGAGGCCTGGTGTCCTTGAAGAGCAAACCTAGAGAGGCTTTGTTATGTCTACCCAGTGTGAGAGAACAGCAGCTAACAGGCCACATGAAACTTCAGAGTTACACACCAGGCAGTACAAAATTTGAAAAATACAGAAGTTAAAAAAAAAAAAAAAACAGGGCATGACAGGCCCCTCTCTTCCCTACCACCCTGCTGACCTGTGCTGGTTTCCCTGTAGGGATTGTCTATTCTTGCATCCTTATTACAGGCACGTGCACCAGGGCTTTTTCTTCAGTGCTGGGAGCACCCTTCCGTGCAATCGATGTCCCGGCAAGGAAATGGAAATTGGTGCTTTTGCTGGTTGGGGAATGTCACAGCGTGGTGGTGGCTCCTCACCTGCCCACTGCAAAAGAGCTTGGTGCTGGTAAAGCACTGAAAAAAGCTCTACAGTGCTGGCTCTGGGAGGGGATAATGCTGCTTTTCCTGTTTTCTGCTTCAGCAGGATAGGTAGTGTTTCACATACAGAAGGCCTTTCCACAAAGATCAGGTGCACCGCAGAGCAGATGGATCACGGGGCGAGGAGGAAGGCGGCAGCGGGAAGCAGATGGGCAGCACAGTGTGGGGCTTGCCTGGCATTTGCTGCTTTGCTGTGGGAAGCTCAGAAAGGAGTTACAGTAGGACCACAGAAAGAGGGGAAAAAGATTGAAACCCATCAATATTCAGAAGAGCAGGCAAAACAAATATATTGACCTAAATGAGCAGTGGTGACTCAGAAGCTTAAGGGAAATATATGTAAATAATGCCATTAACAGCTCGAGGGCTGTGGGCAAAAGGGGTCGGGGGCAGCTGCTGACTTCTGAAGGAAAATGCAAAATAATGGAAATAGTTTCTTTGAGGGTCCACTCTCTCCTGCCCTCTGTTCTTCCCTACAGAGACTCATTCCAAACGAGACTTGTAAGTTAAATATTAACTTCTACCAAAACCAATTCAAGCACTGCTGTTTTCCTTGAAGGAGAGTGTTTCATAAAGCCAATTTGGAGAATAATTCAGTCTGAATCATCTCCACGTGATGCATCCATATGAAATGCAGACTGATTGCAATTTCTGCCTGTGTTTCTCCCAGCTGAAAGCAAGCTGACCTGCAGGTTTTTGTTTTGGTGCATCTATAGGAAAATTTTGCTTTGCTGGCCTATTGTAATTTTTTTCCTTATTCCAGATTTTTTAAAATAAACAGAAGGGATTAACTGGAGTGGAAGGCTTAATTGACCTCTTTCAAACAAATCTCTTCCCTAGAGAAGCTTGAATTAAACCCCCACTTTCATTCCTGCAATTTAACTGACTGGTGATATCTCATCTGTAAAACAATGTACTCTGATTAAGCCTTAATTTCTTAGACTTTTGAAAGCTGATTTTATAGAGATACAGAATATGTAACACTCGTCCTAAAACCTGCCATGTTAATAATTTAGTAATATTCTATTCTGCTTGTGTCTTTTACATTTGTATTTGCTCTTTACTCTATCCTTGTAACCACAGTTTATTTAAATTTCCTACCTAATCCTTGCAATGCCCAAGTTTGCCTCTGTATTGCTTTGTTGTGTATTTATTGATTTCAGTTCATTATTACATTAAGGAAAATCGTTTTTATCTGCTCCCATGAGGAGTTTTCTGTTGAGGGCACTTCTTAGATCTTGTATTATTTTGCAGCAAACATTGCAAGTCAAGAAGGGAGAGGGGGATAAATTTGTTTTTGATAACCCGAGGTGACAGTGTAGGTGGGGACAGAGTTGGTAATGAAGATGGGTTCGAGATGAAGTTTGGAAGGTTATTTTGGATAGGTAGGGAACAAAGGAGTGGTGTGAAAAGGATAGGCAGGAGCTGATGGAATTAGTCCTTCGGGAGCCAGCCCCAGCTCAGCACATGGAGCAGAAGCATGGCACAACTGAGAGCCCAGGAAAAACAGGTGATGTGGAAGACCTGCAGGGTGTCCTGGCTCTGCTTGGAAAGTGGAAATGGAGAAGGAAGCTACTACTGAGTTCCCTTCGAGCTTTTCAGACTGAAGTAGGCCTTTAGCCAAGAGAAAAAAACCCTGCAGTTCCTCCTCCCAATCCATAATTCCCTTGCTCTGATTATTACCAAGTGTGGAAGCATTTGCCTCTGCACATGTGATGGATGCCAGCGGCACTGGAAAGCTGTCATTGGAGGGGGGGAAAAAGAGAAAAGAGTCTTTTCTTATGTTTGCTGGAGCAGAGTTCAGTGGAGCATTTCAGATGCCTGTGTTCAGATTATTGCCCTTCTTCTTTGCCTTTTCCTCTGAATTAGAAAACTGCCTATTAATAAGCTGGTAGGCGAGCAGTGATTTTGCATGTTAAACAGTGTAATTGCTTCATCCCAGTGGGATTGTGCTCTCTCAGAGTTGGACAGCTGAAAATTGCAGCATATATTGGTAATTAAATTAGACTTTATTTACAAATATTGGCTCAGAAGTTTTCCAAGTCAGAAACTTTGATTCCTTTTCCTTTTCTGATGAGCATAAGCCTTGCTGGATTCAGACCAGATAATGTGAAGCTCAGTCTTTTTTCCAGGTTTACAAAATCTTGGTTTAGAAAATACTGATGAAGGAGCACTTTGGTTTCCATTGGGAAATGGGAGATAATGGCAGCAAAGGAGAGGGAAGATGCATCTCCTCTGGCCTGTTGCAAAGAAAGGGAGCAGGAAATAGGCTTCCCTAAATAAAGTCAGCTGTGTCCCTCCTCCCCTGCTCTTGGGTGTGCTGCCACCATGGAGGGTTATTTTTCCAATTCTTCTTTCAGGAGAGGGAAACAGAGAAAAAAGTGGCTCTTTCTTGGGTCAGAGTTCTCCCACTGAAGCCAACAACAGTTGCATCAGGACCCAAATGATGCTCCAGAAAGCCCAAGACTGAGATGACACAGCTCTAGCAGTGGGGAAAAGACAGATGAGCTTTGAGGATGAATGTCGGGGAGATACAAAATGCACAGCAGCAGGTACCCAGCTCTGCTCTGGGTTTGATTTGTGCCCCAGGTGCTCAGGAGTGGGATTGGCCCCAACCAGGCTGAGAGTGACACTTAGGATAGAGCTCTTAGAATTCAGGAATCTGCTTTGAGTTTTGAAACTCCTTTCCAGTTAAGTCAAACCCTGTAAAAGAAGTGTCACGACACCCCAGTAAATACACTTTTCTTTTCTCTGTAGATACCCAGCTGCATGTTTGATATTCTAAAAAATGAATCCATACCCTGAATGAACTGCTGTTTTAAAATGGTACCACGGGTAGTTAAAGGCTGCATGGCAGCTCCAGTGCAGATCCAGCTTTTCCAACCTGAGCCCGTGCTAGTGAGAGAGAAGGAGCTCACATGGACTTTGCACTGATTTATTCATATCACATCTCATACGTGGGCGAGCTGAGCCTTCAGCTTTTGGCACAAGGACATGCCACAAGTAAGAAACACGGGGGGACAAGATGATGTTATTTCCATTTAAAACATTCAGCCTGAGTGTTACAAGGAGAAAGAATAGTTATAATAACACAGCTGATTGCTGTCAGAGTACTAAAAGGGAGTTTTATTGGAAAAGGTATTATACAGCCCACTGTGCTTTGCATAATCATTTTCAAAGCAGTTCAGGACATCTTCCTGCCTTTATCCTGAAGAAGGTAGAAATAATTTAGAAAGCCAGGGTTGTCAGGATGGCTGAACTCAAGGCTCAGTTACACATACCAAGTGGGTGCACAGGGTGCAGATGCAAGGAGTGGAGAGACTGAATTTCAGCATTAGGGTGTAAAAAGATGTTCTGGTCCTGCAGTTGTGGTGTCTCAAACAAATTGAGTCTCATGGCTGCTCTAAAGTGATCTTTCTGTAACATTTCTATTGCCCCATGAAGCAAACAGTAAGTCATCTCAGATGCCCACCTACAGCATGGAATCTTCAGATCATTTGAAACAGAAAATACTAGGGTACTTATTGAGTCTTATGTCCAAAACTTGAGAAAAAGCCTAAGTTGACATGTTAGGGGGTTACCTATCTCTTAAATAGCTTTTGAGTTTTACATGATTCCATATTTAAGTACAAGAGGAAAGCTGTGAAAATTAAATGAGAGATTTTGTAGGACAGCGTATTTCATTAGAGCAGAAACCATCATTTTTTTTTTCTGGGAAGAAAATATTTCTGTTAGGATCTGAGCTCCTTCTGCACATTTAATTTCCCTCTCAGCCAGCGACTCTGCCGTCCCTTTTTTCCCGAAGTGCTGACTCTGGCCCTGCCACTTGGCATAACCACACATGTTCCCTTAATGCATTTTTTTGCAGTCACTTTCCTGGCTCATCTTTTGATTTCCCAGTTGTATCAGCAGCTTTGTTGGAGTCATTCTGTAATGAAGTGGGGAATGAATGAATTAATGAATCTCCCTGCCTCTGGAAACAGCAGTGAATGCATCAGAGTCAGCATGAAGAGATGTCCTTTTCCGTTAATTATTGTCTTCTAATTGATGGTGTATTTTTGATGCTGAGCCTTTAGGAAGGACCTGCAATCTCAGATCTAAATATGCTGAATTTAAATATAGATATATATATTTAAATATAAACAGAGGGGTTAGACTCTGATGGGTCACTGGCACCATTTTACCAAGCAGGATGGGAGCCTTGGGGATCTGTGAACCATTGATTCCTGAGAGATGATAGCCAAGTTCTTCACCTTTGCATAGCCTCAGCATCTCGCCCTCAGTGGTAAATAAGATTTATCACAAATTACTTGGAGAAGATCTTGCCTTCTCTCACAGACTCCTTGTTATAATGCTGTTTTCCCAATGAGACAGCCTTGAGAGTTGCTGTAGAATCAATCAGTGCAGACTGGGGAGCGATGATGCCATGTTGTTCCAGCAGAAGTGTTTCTTCTGGGAGAGAAGTGGCTTTTTAACATAATTGTCTAAAAGTTTGGGAGCTGAATCAGCTCATATACACAGTCACATGGCAGCTTCTCATGGTGTTTCCAGAGTAAGATTTCTGGGAGTCATCTTAGCTGCTCACTTACCTTGCAAACTCTTTTCCTTGTTGTTTTTTTTTTTTCTGAGAGGCTGGCAGTGTCCTTTTGGACCATTTTAGATTAAACCCCTCACCCTGGAGAGGGCCTGGAGAGGCCCTTCCCAGAAACAGGGTATGGATGGGCCCAGCAAAATGTAGTGATTCACATGTGTGCATTCTTCCTGGGAAGGCAGGGATTGGAGCCACCTCCTATAGCAGCAGCATCTCTTGGAGGATGGCAGTGGTGACCATGAGAGATGCAGTAACCTCTCCAGTTGCTCAAAACCTTCCTGCAGTCAAAAAACATTTCTATTTTTGGTGTTTAAAAGATGGAAAACAATAAAAACCTCACAGTAGCATTCATCTTTCTGGATTTGCACTGATTGACCAGAGATTAAAACGGGGGGGTTCTTTCATTCGGTTTACTGTAGTTTCTTTTGCTTTTCTGTGGCTGCTCTGAAAACTTTCAAATCAGCTTCTGAGATAAGGCATAAAGAGTCTCTGTTACCTCCCAGTTAGAGAGCAGGTGAGACCCATCATTTCCAAACTACTGTCTGAAGGTGGGAAGACACAAACTCTGCATGGCAAGGTCACTTAGCTCTGAAAAAAAATCAGCGTTGAGGAATTCCTCAGATGTGATTATTGATCTTTGGGGATGATCCAGAGGGAGAAGGACTGAGCAGATACTGCTTTATAAACATTCCATGTTCTGTATAAAGAGCTTGTGGTAAACTTTCTGAAGGAGCTAATAAATAGTAAGCTCTAGAAACCCTTCAGGGGATCAATTCTCATTTTTAATGTGGAAACAGAGTATGGCCTGACAGCAACTCAATAGGTAATAGGATAAGAATTGACTTTTAGACCAGTTTTCCAGCACAATGCAGAGTGGAAAAAAAAAATACAAGAAAATATGTAAGGAATAAAAATTTAAGGTAGACTGTACACATTTGTGATTTATTGTAGACTGTGGAAATATTTTCCCTGCAGTTACATGTTACAGCAATGCAGAGTAAAACCAGATAGAAAGGTAGGGAACCCGCAGTGATAACAACAGGCATGATTTTCATCTTGCAGGCACTTGCTGTGGATACATTTATCTATAGATATTTTGTTTGCATTTTAAAGGTATTTTGACATACCAGAAAAACTGATTTTGCACCATTTCTTGGCAAATACTTACAGGTCAGATCCTGTGTTTCATCATAAAGAATATTCTTATGAGAGGCTTGCCATTAATAATGAATGAATAATGAAGCATCTGTTGCTGTTGATCATTCATTGGAAAGCAACCTTTTCTTACAAATGTTATGGTAATAGAGCAATTCCTCAGAGACAGCACAGCCTGTACTGTTTTAGAAGTAAAATAAGAAATGCAGTGAATATTATGGTCAGAAAATGAAGTGTGTTGAGTGCAAACACAACAGTGAGGAGTTGTGGCAGGAGGTCGACTCCAGAGCCCCGGTGTCATTACCTTGTTTCAGTGGCACGTGATGCTGCCATAGGGGTGTGTTCCCCTCCAGTCCCCTTCGTGCTTTTCACTGTGATTCTCTCTGGGGGCTGTAAAATGACCTGTGCTGGGGCAGGCACCCCCCTGCAGCCCCTCCTTGATGCAGTTTGGATGTGTTCATGGATGCATCCAGCTCTGATGCAACCAGCTCAAGATCAGCTGGTTTCTAGACCTAGAAAACATTTTGCCTCCTTTTTTTCCAAGTAAAAGCTGTCTTTTGAAAATTATCAGAATACATCCACAGTAATTACAGGCACTTGTGAGAAACCATGCAGTCCTGTGAGAAGTCTTTCCAAGGAACTGTGGAAAAGCCCCACTGCAGCCTACCTTGCTTTGGTCACTGTTGAGGTCACACTGATGATGCTGCACCCAAGGTGCTGCGTTCAGTTTAGGGCCCCTCACTTCAGAAAGGACATTGCTGGGGAAGGCTCTGGAAAACATGTCCTAGGAGGAGTGGCTGAGGGACCTGGCATGGCTGGGAGGACTTCATTGCTCCTACAGCTACCCAAAAGGAGTTTGTAGTGAGATGGGGTTGGTCTCTTCTGCTGTATCTCAGCTGAAAGAACAAGAGAAAATGGCCTTAAGATGCACCTGGGGAGGTTCAGATTAGATACTTGAAAAAGTGTTCTCATTGAAACAGTGGCCAGGCATTGGAATAAGTGGCCCAGGGAGGTGGTGGAGTCACCATCTCTGGAAGTGTTGGTTGGACTAGATGGTTTTGAAGGTCTCTTCCAGCCTTCCTTCTGTGATTCTTTATGTTTGTAATGCCGGCTTTGCAGCTACCATCAAGTGTTGGGGAGGAACCTCAGTTTCAGAAAGTTAAAACTAAAGCTTTACATGCAAACCCAAGATGCTTTAGTGTCCCCTGTGCTGTACTACAAGCTGGGGCAGTCCATCTTTTTTGCTGAGGCTTTGCCAGCAGACCCCACTGAGGATGGGGCCCAAAATGCAAAGAAGGTGTAACCTGGTGCATGATTGATAAGAACAATTTTCCAAGTGTTTTTCAAGCATTTTTCTAAGTCTTTTGTTAAATACAGAATTTCATATCCTTGCTGTTCTTACCCTACGGTTACCCCAGCCTCTAGGAATGTCCATATTTACTAATATTCAGAATTATGCAATACTCTTTCACAGTTCTGGTTTTGATATTTCCTGCAGGTTGGTCTGAGCTCTTTACTCACTTTGTCTTCTCTACTGATACATCATCCCTTTCATTCTTGATAGTATTTCCTCTTACTGATTATTTTTTTCTAGTTGAAAACATAGAAATAGAGTACCTGCATCCTTTACTATAGAACAGTATAGAACTGTCTTTAAAAAGTGCTAATATCAACTCAGAAAGAAATAATTTACAACAGAAGTTCCAGAAGTAACTTGAGACTCAGGTTGTCTCATTTAATGGGTGCCTTATTTAATCCCCTCTCCCTGCGGATGTCCAGCATTTCCTAGCAAAGTTAATACCATTAATTATCTCAAGCTGAGCACCCAGAGGACTATTTGCTTCTGCAAATCTGGAATCTTTTCACTTGCTAGGGATAGAAATTATTTGAGTTACCTCCAGGGGTTCAGCGGGCTGAGGGGCGGTTTCCTCTTTAATCTACCCAGGGCTGTTGCAGACTAATTCCCTGCACGAGCCTCTGTCTCCACGTTGCTATTTATGTGTACATGTGTATAAGATAATAGAGAGTGACTGACTACAATATATGCATTTAAGCTACTCAGCTGAAAATTACTGAGCATTAAAATCCACTGGGAATCACAAGACTTCTAAATTAGGAAAGCACATGTCAGTCAGTGTGTGAAAGTGAGTCCTCGTACAAGAGTAGCTTTCAATAAGAAGAATGAGTATTGTTCCCTGGAGTACATCAATCGGAGTTTGGCCACTCTGTACCAGCTTTTACTATTTCTCTGGAAACGTACATTGGCTTTTGTTACTATTTTTTCTGTCTTTTGTTCCATTGTGCATTTCTATTAGATATGTCTCATGGGCCAGCTATCAAGAGACACACTGCTGTGCTGTGACAAATGAAGGCATTTTCAACCATAAACAAGGTATTGTGGGATTGAAAAGAGTCGTGGACAATGACAAGTCCTGGACTCTTTGTAATTGTTTAAATGTATTTTTATTGTATTGTGCAGTGACATAGAAACTCTGAGAAATTGCTTGATTTGACCTAAGGTTGAAATGAGCAGAATGCTGCAGGGTAAATGAGGGGCTTTGGGAAAGAGGCATTTTTGTCGGTCTAGTCCATCAGTACATGTCTTTCCATGATTAAAGCATGTATTTTAATAATGGTTAAATGACTTACAAGTCTGTCCCATCTCAAAATAATACCAGACACCTTGAAAATTCATGATAGTAAGTTGAATCCTATTGATCATCAAGCTTTTCCTTCTAAAACTCAAACAGACATGCACTGATAATGGTATTTCTGTACTTTCATTGAACTGAAAAAATACTCTGGAAAAACTATGTGGTCACAGGTGGTTAATTCCTATCAGTACATTATTTGTGTGCAGAAGAGCTCAGCAGAATGGTAAAAGACTCAAAATGTGAGTTGACTTGGTTTATTCAGGATTTTGTTGCTGCCAGAGGGTCAATGTTTAAAATGATCATTAGTGGAGTATGTGAGAACATTTTCCAAGGTGTTATTTTATTGTTCCCAAATCGAAATGCTCAAGTCTTAATTAGGAGCAGAGGGATGAGCAGGGATCATGGGAAATGGGGTCTCTAATTAGACAGGTGAACCAACCTGGTATTCACCTGCATGGGATTTTCCCATGACAAAACAAAAAACCCTTGTATCGAAGTAATGAAATTTCCCTCAAGGTAACACCAGTAAATGAATAAATACAGGACAGGACTCACCTACCTCTGGTTTGAGGTGCTCTGCAGGCAGCTGCCCCCTGGTTCCTGGGTGTCTCCCATTTGTTTCCATCCTATCCATCCAGAATGAGACTCTGGGAGTTAGGAAGGTATTTAGGAATATTGTATCTGCAAAGTGAAGCAGGATTTCTCCTTTTGTCACAATAGTGAGTCAGGCCTGACCTGAAACCAGTGTGGTTTTTAAGAGTCTTTCCATGAACTTTATTGTCTTCTCATTCAGTTCACTCTGCTTTTCCAGGTATAGCTTCTGGTTTTATCTCCTGAAAAATATGGTAGTGCTCTCTGTACTTTTCAGTTAAAAATAGAGATAAATTCTTCTTTAAAAGGTAAGCCTGCAGTCAGGGCGTGCTGCTTTTTTTTTTTTTTTTTTTTAACAAAAGAAGCTCATGCTCTGATTGCAGCCACCAGCAGAGGGTCCCCACCAAGAAGGTCAGAACCATCCCTAAGCAGAAAGGAAATACAAAACTATTGCTGTTGCTGTTCCTTAATAAAGAAAAAAACCCAACAATTTTCCTCAATTTTAGTAGTTTTATTAAATATAGTAAATATATTAAATAGATATTATGGCTATAGATACACAGATATGTGTTGGTCTCCTTACACTTACCTCAGCAGCAGGAACTTGCACCAGTGTGAGCCAAAGGAGAACCAACATCATTTTTGCCTCTCACTCACAGAGGATTTCTCAGTGATTTATGCTGCCTTCAGTCCATCCCAGACATTTGCTTTCTCCTGGAGATTGAGTTTCAGCCCGGCTCACATTTGTCTGGAGCATTGGCTCTGCAGGCTGCCTTGACACGTTAATTTAATTTGTGCTTCTCAATTCATACTCTCTCATTTACGATCAAATATCGGGAAAGGTTACAATTAATCAGAGCAGGGGAACAGAAGCCGCCAAAGCTAATGATATATTATTGCATTTGGGTTGCTCTGGAGGGGAATAATTGAGGTCCTTGTGTTACAGAAAACTATTATTAGTAAGTAAAAATTATCAAAATACAGCGACCTGCACCCATATCCCCATTTTGCAATCTGTGTCTCTGTCAGGTTTCTTAAAAACGAAGCATTTTATTAAAGCTCCTGCCTGTAGCCAGGTTTTTTGGCTGTGTGGCTGAGCTGGGAGAAAATGTGCCTTTTCACAGGACCTTTTCACAGCTCTTGCTGCTGCCCCCCACTTTGGGCTCACAGATGATACTCAGCATGCATGAAGGCAATTTTTAGATGCTAATAACATGCCCATCCCCAAGGGAAAAGGGCTGTGCTGCGGCTTGCTCAGCTGAGGAACCACAGGGAATCCCTGCAGAAAATACAGGCTCACAGACTTAATGCAGTGTACACTTCCTAATTGAAAATGAACTAATTGCTGGTGGTTTAAAAGCAAACACGTTGCTGGGCTGAGGTAGACAGTGAACACAGAGCCCCTCCTGAGGGAGTATTTTCAGCCCAGCCCGTGCTCAAGCAGCAGCGAGGTGTGTGTAGGAAATCCTTTCAGGCTTCCCAGGGTGGCTCAGGGTCATGGTGAACACAGACGTTTTCCTGGGGTTAGTGGGACACTTTATCTGGCTGCTAAAATACCACAGTAGAGAAGTAGGGCTTACGCAGCTATAGTAGAGAGTCATTAAAAGTTCAATTTTAAAGTAAAAATTCCCATCTCACTTCATTATTCTAGGTACTAGCTTTGTAAGGTTATTGTATCTTTCTCTGTGTGGCAGAATTCCACAGAGCTTTGCTCAGGGTTATCTGGGGACATCTAGGATGGCAAGGGCTGTTGTCACTGCTTACTTAATCCACTTGGGACTCTGGTAGTTTTCAAGATTACAAGATAGGAAGGGTCTTTCAATTTTGTGAGTCTTTTAAAGACCAGCTATTTGGAGGGGAAACAAAAAGTGGCTCTGACTTTTTTATTGGGATTAGAAAGTGGGGCAGAGTTGAGCAGAGTTTTCTCTTACTTAGTAGGTTGACTGGATTACTCTTAGGGTATGATAAAAGATACAGAATACTATTAACTTCAGGATTAAAGTAATCCTTTTTTTCTTCTTATTCCAACTGCCTTGGATTTTACTTGCTGTAAAAGAAAAAATTGTTCTTTGAGGGCAGTAACATAAATCTGGACTTTCAGCTTTTCAGTTCATCAGTCTCTGGGTGTCCCCTGATCTCACATACAGGAGAGGGACAACTCATAAAACCCCCAGGATGGGGCCAGACTTTTTAGAGTGAACAAACCTGTGACCTGTGTGAGCTATGGGGTGTGAGCTGGCAGGGCTTTAACTTTTTGTGGGAACGCTCTTGCTGGAAATCTTGTCCTGAGCACAGACTGCCGTGGGAGAGTCTGAACGGGCTCCCCTGGCACCCAGAATGGTACTGCCACCCTCCTGCTCCAGTGTGGGGCTGTAGGATACTTCTTGCTGGAAAAACCCCTTCGTTTGAGACTGGGAGGCAGCACAACGATAGTGCAGTAGCTGACAGAGTGGATTTGCTTGCAGCTTCCCAGGCTGGTCCACATCACACACCTTGCATGGGCAGTATCTCAGAGAGGGAATTTCCTCTGTAGGGATGTTACCTGTTGTTGAAGGTCGTAGTTGGAACGTGGACCAGCCTGGGAGCCCATGGCCCTGTGATGCTCAGTGAATTATTTCTGTGCATATAAAGGAGTGCAATGCTAAGGAGCCAAGGCTGGCATGAATGTAGCAGGCAGGGTGTGCTGATTAGCATGTAATTCGATTTGTTAGGCACTACAGTAAACAGCATTAAGAGCAAAAGCAGTGATTGCTCCTGATAGCACCCTGTCAGCGTTGCCTCGTGCCTGCAGCAGCCGGGTGGAGCTGTGTTACGGCTCCTCAGCCAGCACCAGCAGAGCTGGCACTGCTCCTTTCTTGGGCAAAGAATAAGACAAATACTGCAATTATAGACGTGTTTGGGTTGCTGTATCTACAGAGCACAGCTCACACATTTCTCACGCTATCCCTGTTCCTTCCCCATTCCCTAGTGGAGCATCTGGGACCAGCACTGCTGTGGGTTACTCGGGAGGAGAGGTGGTGCAATAGTCTGAATTCCCCCACCAGTATTGTGTTTTTCTCTAGTAAGTGTCATGTCCATATTTTTTCCATCATGGCTTTGGCAAACAAAATCCCTTATCTCTAATTTTTGTGCCACAGTTGGACTGTGGGTTGAGGAGACCTTGGCATGGCAGCCTGGAGCTGAACAGACTCAGCTCCTGGCTCTCCTTCTGAAGAGCAGACTTGCTTTAGGTGTCGTGCTGTCCTGCTTACTGAAGTCTTTGTTTGCTGTCACTAAAGGACTGCTTCCTTCAGACCTCACATTTACAAGCACAAATTAATGTGCTGCATCATTTCAGCATAGGAGCGAGGAAGGTTTTTCTGTGGAAATGCCCCACTGAAGCAATGCAGTGATGAGTTCTGTTTTCTGCTCCCCCCAAAGCCAGCTCAAGCCCACTGCCATCGCTGGTAGCTGTTGTTAGCACAGGCTCCCCAGCCCCTTGTGCCGAGTGTCACCTTGTGCCGTGTATGAGGTGTTGGACTCAGCCAGACTATCCCTTGCAAAGCACATGCAGGGAGAGGACAGACATCCTGGTTGTGCTCATCCCACCAAAATAGCAATAAATTACGAGTACAATACCTCTCATTTCCTCTCCTTCTGTTGGGGGGAGCACAGGAGGAGCTGCACAGAGAGATGGCATTTGCTGAGAGCCCTGGCACAATCAGGGCTACGCTGGGAGCTGTCGGGAAGAATTAAGTTAAGGGTGAGTGCTCTGGCGTGGGGATGGCACAGAGGCGGCTCCGCAGAGCTGCCCTGCAGCCTCCCACCTCCCTGTGCCTCTGATGAAGGCTTCCCTGTTGTCTGTGGGATGTTTTCCTAAGTAATCCCATTAGGAAATTAGGGGTTCCTAATAACTGTGAGAGGATTGCTGTTTTGTGTGAATGGGCAGGTGCCTGAATGAACTTCATACATTTTGTGCTCCTGATACAAATTTCATGAGTTTTCTGCTACACACACATCATCCAGCATCCTTGAAAGCTCCATTATTTCTCTTCAAAGCGCTTAGGTACCTCTTATTCCTAAAAGAGCTTTATTTGTCTTGGAGAATATGTATTCACTTACCTGGGGATGTTTTCTGCTTCCACACCTGATTAAATAAGTCCTTTATTTTTTGTGTCATATCAGTAGAGCTATAGGAAAAATTAAATCGTCTCCCTTTTTTGAGGTATGAGGTACAGGCACAGCAGTGGGGACTAAATCAGGACACTTACAAGCCCAGAGCAAAAAGTTTCACAGACTTGGCTGCCCCAAACCCCCATCCTCAGACAACTGAGGAAAACAAGCAGCATCATTTCCATTCTTTGGGAGAAATGAGGGGAAATGAAGCTTCCTTGTGACTGCTGTGTATGTTGCAATTCTTTGGAGAGACTGTGCTAAGGGGAGGTTGGCTTGGCTTTGCAGTGAAATGGAGGTAACTTGCTGGCTGGTATCTTGTTGAGTGAATGTGCTGTTCACTTTAAAAAGCAATGTGCACTGTGCCAGCTGATGTGCTTTTAGCTATCCGATGTTGTTTGGAGCTCGGGAGGATTTCAAGCATCCAGCAGCTGCGCTGGGATGCAAGTCCTGCGGGAAACCCTGGCATTGATCAGAGGAAAAAATACATGTCTAGAGCTGATGGTTTAAAATGTTACTCCAATAGTCTCGTGGATTCCCATCCCTGAGGGCGAGAGAAATCGATGCAGTGCCATTGATCTGCAGCTGGCTGCGATTTGTGGAGCCCTGCGGATGAGCCCTGCTTGGGAGCTACTGCCTGACCTGGCAGCTGCTTCTGTTTGAGCCTGGAAAATGGATAATCTCTGAGCAGAGACCAACCATGATGGCTTTGGAAGCATGTCTGGGAGTGCCACAAGGTACCCAAATGCACCAAAGAAAAACAAAACAGTTATGCTGGAAAAGGAAAAATGCCACATATCCAAGTGATTGTAGGAGGTTTTGGGAGAGGAAGGTGAGGAAGATACCCAAGTTAACAGAGCTGGAGAGAGACTGTCAAAAGAGCAGGAGATTTTGGGAAGTTCAGACTAGGGTAGAAAGCCAGAGAGAAACGTGTGGAAGATGAGACCTATGAAGAGAGGCCAAGAAGAGCAAGTCTGCTTTGTCTGGAGGAAATATGCACAAGGGAGACAATCACCTACAAATACACAGGGGGGACTTACAAAGCAGCCAGCAATCAATTTTCAAATAATGGACTTGATCTTTAGATAAACTAGTAAAAGGCAATGAGGGTGGAATAAATACTTGATTTATCATCCCATCTTTTTTTAGCTGCAGCAGCAACACAACTGTATTTTCTTCTCTGAGCTTCTCCTCTCCGTCTCCTGAATCAAAGTCAGGGCAGCACCTTTACAGCTGTGATAGAAGAGGTTTTACACGCTTCCAGCTTCCTCACCCTGCTGCTATTTCAGACAGATGCTGCTCAAGTGCTTAGCCAGCTCTGCTTGAAATGGCCCAGAGAGCAAGGTGGAGGACTGTTCTGAGACAGCAGAAAACAGGCAGAGAACTTTTCCAGGACAGGACAGTATTTCACTGAAAAGCAACAGGACCTCTGTCTGTTTCCCTGGGACCAGGAATTTGTCCTTGTGTTGCACAGCAGATTTCTGGAGTGCTCCAGAAAGTAAATTCTGAACTTGCTTCAGTAGAACTGTCAGGCTGCACTTTGTTTTACGGTGGGATCCACCAGCCCCAAGAGTTAATGGAGGTTGTAAGTGTACTGGCTATTTCCTAAGCCAGTAGAATGATCATTGCAAATACCTTTATCCCTCTCAGTTTCCAGCTCATGCCTCCTTCCACCTTGCCAATGAAACTTCTCTTGTCCCAGCTAATCTATTAGCCTGTGTTCCCCTGTGTGCCCTGAAACCCTCCTGCTGCCTTCTCAGGGGGGGCAAGACAGACAGGAGGAAGGTAAATCAACCCACTCCTACCTAAATGGACTAAAAACACTCACTTACTGTAGAGCAAGACCTGTAACAATTAGCTTTACCAGGCAGCCAGGTCGATTCAGTGATGGAGATGCTGGGAGGGTCACATTTCTTCCAACAGCCTTCAGCTTCTTGCTTGTACAGCATTGGAGGGACTCCTCTCTCTTCTCCACACCACCTGCACAGAAACCAAAAGAGCTGATGCCCCTTCCTGGACCTTAAAAGGAGTAGGGCTGTGATGTAATGAATCCCACCCAAGTCTGCTGGCCAGGAGCCAGGGATCTCTGCCCATCTGGGCATAAACCCAGGTGCTTTGGGCATGTGGCTCTCACAGCAAATCCTTTCTCTCCTGAAGAAGTCAGGCCATGATATTTATGATAGCTGATACCTGATGCTTTTGTTAAGCAGGACCCTTCACAAATGCAGATGAAGGCCCTTGGACCAGGTTAGAATTAGATCTGAGCTCTCTGTTTTCATCGCTGAAATGGCACAAGAATTATTCCCCCTTGGCTGCTGCTGTGTGAGACCTAGATCTGACCACAGCAGAGCCAGGCTCTCAGCTGGGATGGGTTGCCTTTGGTCCAGGACCTGAGGGGTATAGATTTAGGATGCAAAACTGTGCATGCATTTGCTCCCCTCTTGTATCGGGGCACAGCTCACCACTTACCCTAAGTTCTGTGCTTGGGCCAAAGCCATCCACTACCACTGGCACTGCTCCAGGCTTGGAGCTTCCATGGGGTGCAGCTTGCAGCATGAGCAGAGAGAGGAGTAGAAAGTAGGACCCGGGGCTTTCTTTCCTGGGAATTTCCTTGTTCCATACAGTATTATGAATAGACATAGTAAGAGACAGGGTTAATTTCTTAAGATCTTTTCTCAGAAGGAAGGTCAGATAAAGTGCTTGCCTGGCATAGGTCTCAGTGTGTGAAGGTCATATAGGTATTTGGCTAATGACATCTACTAAAATTCCCAATGAAGTAGAATGGCTGAGGGTTACAACAGAGTGTAAACATGCATTTTTTTTCTTTTCTTTCCTGTTTCCCTGTGACTTCTCCAGATCTTTCCACCATGTTTGGGAAAAAGAAGAAACGGCTGGAAATTTCCGGGCCCTCCAACTTCGAGCACCGGGTCCACACTGGCTTCGACCACCGGGAGCAGAAGTTCACGGGGCTGCCCCAGCAGTGGCACAGTTTGCTGGCAGACACGGCCAACCGGCCGAAGCCCATGGTGGATCCCTCATGCATCACTCCCATCCAGCTGGCTCCTATGAAGGTACCGTGTGGAGTCCCTTGGAATCCCTCAAGCTGCCTTTAATTGCATGTCACCTTAATGAAGCAATGCCAGCAGTCTGTGGGTATTACATATCAGCTGTCCCGGGAGGCAGGCAGGGCTGGGAGGGAGCTGCAAATCCAAACATTTAACAGCAGAGCTGCAAGGAAGAAAGGAATTCTGTGTATAAAACTTGTGGGAGTATCTCAGAAGAGTGTGAGTCACGGGTCTGGCAGGGGCCGAGCCTTCACGCTCCCGGGCTGTGGAAGAAAAAGCCACAAGTCCCAGTGGAGGCCCAAAACACTGCTCCTCTGCAGCATAAAGCTCCTTGATAATTAATTTAACAACAGTGCTTTAGGCAAAGGCAGTTCGGAGCAAAGGAGAGAGGGAAAAGTACACCAATGGAAAGAAATTAAATTGCTTGTTCAGCCGGGCAAGGAGCTCAGGGAGGGATCTCATTGCCACCCGCCACTGCCTGCAGGGGTAGGACGTGGTAATGAAGCTGAGCTCCTCGGTGGGTAGGAAAATGAGGGGAAACAGCCCCAGGTCATGGCTTGGGAGGCTCAGGCTGGATACCTGGGAAGAAAACTTGGCTTAGAGGGTAGAGCAGCATTGGGCAGGGAGCCATCAAGATTCCGGCCTCAGGATTCTGGTAGACCAATTGACCCTGATTCTGCAGTTTTTTGGGATTGCACATCCTGACATCCAAGTGAATCGCACCTGTGTGATGGTGGTGGCCTATACCCTGCCAGCCACGCACCTCTTCCTGCCATGCAGCTGCAGAATAAATTCAGGATTTCATTTCCATGTGGATTTTTCTGCAACAAGGGAAAATCAGATAATCCTGAGAGCATGGACCATGTAGTTTTATTTGATAAGTGCTCTTTGCTAAATTTACATTTACTGCCTGCTCCAGAAGGGCACTCATCACTTGCTGATCAGGTCTGCTGGGTGCTGCTACACGACAATGGGGATAAAACCAAGGTCTTCATTTTTTTGCTGTAATAAAGTATCTTACTGATAATAGAGGCCCAGAATAATGAGGAAAAAGGTAGGTAGTTTTTTCCTGCTAGTGGAGGAGAGCAACTTCATTCCACAGCCCTTCTTAACATCAAAAATATCTCTGGATGTTTTGACATGAACACATGAAGATGTTTAAAATGGAAAAAAAAAAAAAAAAAGGAGTTTATTATCTTGCAGAAATACCCTCTCTTTCCTGCAGTTCTGGAGCCATAAATCCATAAGCTTAAAAAGTTCTAAATTGCATTAATTTTCTCAGCAGCATAAAGACATGACTCTGAGTCTTGGCCTTCAAATGGATGTGTGCAGAGCTTGGTTCATGTCCCTCTGAAATATTACACAGTGAAGGATCAAGCCCCAAATGGGCAATTGCCACATTTTGAAGTGAAAAAAATCACTGTTGGTTCTTTCCAAGAAATTGCAAATTCTTGCTTTTCTGTCTGTGTATCAGGGGTCTGCATATGTGCATATTCCAGGGATGTACTTTGTAACTAAACTGTCCTGTGCCAGGAAAGGGCTGGGGCCAGGAGCCAAAGTGGGGCTCCCAAACCAAACTCATTCTTCAGTGTAGCCTCGGGCTGTGGTGGTCCTTGATGCCACCGTGCATCCCACAACACCTTTCCAGAATATGTGTCCCAGGGACAGGATGCCTGCAGCCTCATGCCCTCACAGGGCTGAGCACAAAGCATCTGCAGAGACACCCCCAGGAAGGGGTTTTTGTGCAGGTGGAAAATGTGAATTTGGAAGGAGATTACCCAAACTGCAGTTGTTTGCATGCCCAAAGGTCTAGGTAGGTGAGGAAATGGGGTTAAGACTGAAGGATTGAAGAAATCGTGCCTTTACCATTCTGTTTCTTTCCCTAAGACTCAGTTGCAGCTAATTGAAATGGGCCTCCATAATAGTGCTAGAAAGTTTGAAGAGCAACTAAGAGGGATTGACTATCAACTGAGAAATGGCTTTTATCTCTGTTGCTGGATACCACTTTACTGTATATTTGTTAAGAATTAACATGCTTTGTTTTGATACAGCTTAATTTATGGAGAGAAGCTGAGTTGCAGTCACTTTAAAATTAGGAATATTTAATGTTGCTAAACGAGTTCAGCATAAACATTTAATTTAGACAAGTTTTTTATGTGTGAACTTGTACCAGTACCGTTAGTGTTTGAAGGGTATTTGGCACTGAGGATTTCATCACTTCTCTGAGAACTGAAGATTTAAAATGCACTTGCAGTTCATGAAGACAGGAACCAAAGGTTCTGAGATCTCAGTATTGTTTACAACTTTCCTCTTTTCCACACAGCAGCCGATAGTTCAATTAATGCATTGATGTGTAGCAGAAGAGGATTCACAGTTGTTCCCTGAGTCACAGTATTAAGTCAGGCCAAGGCATTTGGCCAGAGTTTGTTCATGCTGTGGTTTCAGGTCATACAGCAGCTCTGTAACTCTGCTCTTAAGTGCTCCAAAATTTCTTTTCCATTTAATTCCCTCAGTACTGACTGACTTTGTGGTGTGAGGCAGGAGTGTTCCTCCTAATTGGTGCTCCTTCGTGACTGAAGAGTAGCACAGATCAGAGAGACAGCCTTTGACAGCACCATTTCTTGGTTTTGAGACAGAACTGGTGTTTGCTTGCTTTAGGCTTCACCCAGAGCTGAGGCAGAGGAAGGGAAAGACTTTTCTTGAGTTCTGTAGGTTTTGCAGCTTCCTCAGTTAGTGGTGTTTGCTTGTTTCTCAGCCTGCAAAGCAGAACTGATGGTGCGCAGTGTATCCTTTGGGTAAAACTAATAAATGATAAATACTCTCACTGCTCCATCTCTATTCAAAGGCAGCAGCAGCAGTGATGATGATGACGAGGCAGTGCCCTGGGCTCTCAAATATCCTGGGGGATGTCATCCCCCAGCCTCTGTGCTGGCTGGGATGAAAGGCTCGTAGTGCTTTGGCACACGGGTGGCAGCGGCTTGTCATGGAAATACCAGCCTTTGAATCCGAACCTGAGCTGACTGTACAAATTCATTCATTTCAAAAACAACGAGAGACAATAATGGGATTCCCCTTCTCAGTGTGGCTGACCCAGATACCAGCAGAGGATTGTGTATTTCAGGTGCCAGCACAAGTATAGCACAGCAGAAAACTTCATGAAAAATAGAACAGCGGTGATCTTGATAGATTTGAGGGATAGAGACATGGAGAGGGTGAAAAAAGGTTGATTTTTTCACTGAAAACATCCCTGCATGAAAAATGTGAACAGTCTGTGTCTGCCTGTACTTACAACAGGCTTCATAAAGTCTGACATCCTGATGGCAGCCCTCCTGGTCCTCTTGCTTCAGTGCTTTATAGTTATTCCATGTGTACCTGGAGCTCGTGGTTTGCTGTTTGTTCTCAGCACACAATATGCTTGGCTTGTCTTCCCCTTATGCTACACAGAAGCCCCAGTTTGTTACCACCCTTTGAATTTTGGAAAGCTTCAGAATCAATAACTAAGCAAATACATCTCCACTCCATTCAAAATACCAGGAAAACAGACACCAGAACCTTTATTCTGGGGATTTTTGCCAAAAGAGCTCATCATTGGCTTTGTAAAGATGTTCCATTAACATTCTTGAATGCTTGCTGCTGTCACTGGGGGCAGGGTGGCACTGAAGACTTGTTAAAATCCCTTCCCATGTTTCCCAGTGCAGGGAACAGCTGAGCATCCTCACTTCTGTCAAATTACTGGAGGGAAAAATGCCATTTGTTCCTGAAAAAACACCACACTGGGGTTATTCTTTAGTTGTCTGTGCTGCTACATGCATCAAGCCTCCATTGCTGTTTTTGTTGGTGCTTTGGGTAGTTTCATCCATCCACACCTTCAGCAAGATCAAGGTTCCCAATTTGTGAGTGACACAGTGTGCTGAGTTTGTCCTTGGGAAAGGAGGGAGGCAGCTGTCAGTGTTTGAGTGGCCAAATATGTAGAGACTTTAAGAAAACTGAGTCCTGCCTGTGGGGATCTCCACGTGACCTTCTCCCCTGAGCACACTGCAGTAAATCCAGCCGTGCTCATGTGGTGGAATTTCACTCTCCATGAATTTTCTCCCCCATTTCCTTGCCTTGAAACACAGGTGTAAGGGGATGAGGGCTCTCACTGCCCCGTGGTGTCTGCTGAGCTCTGAGATGAGCATTGGCACAGAGGGGCGATGCAGAGGGGTCAGTGTTCAGCAAAGGCAGAGCGAGATCCTCAGCTTGGCATCGATGCTGTATTGTCAGGAAAATGGCAGGAGCCTCTTCTGTGCCCTGGGGGCTGGGCTGCCTCCAGAGTACAGGAAACATTGTCCTTTCCATCCCTTCACCAAAGTGCCCTTGGATGCCCCAGGTCCGAGCTGAGTTGCACATTAATTTGTGATGCACACTGACTGTGCCATTAACCCGTTGCAGTTCATTTACCTGGTGTCCTGCAACACCTGGGTCTTGTAGAGCAGAGAATTTCTGTAGGGGACAGACCACAGGGTTGCCAACTTTTTTCCCAGCCTTTCATCCTCATATCTCAGTGGTCTATATGTTTTGTCCTAGAATTTTAGCTTTTCTCATTTTTGCCTCAAGCGTTGACCTTGGGCCTGGTGAGTCAGCTTGAATTTTTAAAACTTCTTCAAAGTTTCTACTGGCATATATCAGTCTCTCTCTTACAGGGAGAAAAAAACAATCAAAAAATGAGTTACTGGTTATGGGCCTTTCAATAGCTCTGACATGAAAATCAAAGCTTCTGTTTACTCTGCATGAAGACAGAAGAAAAAAAGCAACTATTTCTCTTCCCCATCCTGTTTGGCCTCTTAAAATTTTCTCGACAATGACATTCAAGCCTCATTTAAGGTGTCATTTTTTTTCCTACATTTACATGCTTCCTTGCTTAGGTGGAGGACACTGTACACAGTGATGCTGAGTGGTCAAAGACCTCAAAGAGAAGATGAACGAGGGTCCTTGCCTGGACATGAGCAGTCAGAAATACCCAGATTTCATTAGAAAACCCCCAGCCCTCTCCTCCCATGTGGAATTGCCTTACCAGGAAAAAGGGAATTTAGGAATAAAGAGCTGTTCAAAGGCTTTGCCCACTCTGTGGGGGCAGATGGACAAAGCAGTGTTGTACTGACCTGTCTCCTCACCCTCCCAAATTTTTACTTCTTCTTGATAGCATCTGCCAGGACAGGACCTGGAAGGCTGCTGACATCTCGTGGACCTTCCTTGTAACCACATCATGTAAAGTCACACTTGGTTCTTAATTCCACGCTTTGCAATGGCACGTTTGGTCTGGTGCTTGCTCAGCTGGGAGAGGGTGGAGGGGCTGTCTCCAAAAAGGGCAGGAGCCAGCAGCTTGCAGCACAGCACATTCTGGGTGGAAGGAAAATGTTTTGCCACCAAGCATGGTTGAGCAGCAGGACAGCAGCCAGGGGGACTGTGGGATCTCAGCCTTTGGAAAGGAGAGGGCAGAATTTGATGGACAATGCCCTTTAGCCTGACTGGACTTTGATGTTAGCCCTGCACTGGAGGCAGAAGTCCCTCCCAGCCATAGTTCTTCTGTGATTATCTTCATCTGCAAGTGATTATTGTCAGATTTGCAATTATCCTGGAAGGCAGCCCCACTTCCAGTTTATTTTGGTCACTGAACAGGAATGTATTTGCTGCTACGTGCTCCTGGAAGAAAATACTGGCACACATTTAAGTGGAAGCTTTGCTTTCAAAGGGATAACGCTTCACCCTTGAGTGTCATTTGTTTTACTGTGTCTATAAGTGGCAATTCTACTCCAGGTCCTCTCTGCACAGATATAATACAAATATGCCATCTAGTGTCCATGTCTGACTTGGTGTGAGAAGTTGCTAATTCTGTGTAATCTTGCAGGAAAATAATGACTGTACAAATAGAAATGAGCCACAGTATGAATCTGTGCAAGAAGAACACAGCTCAGAAGTTTTTTAGGATTACATCACTAGGTTAATATGTTCTCATGTGTTCTTATTGTACAGAGTAAACTTTTGGGTTTATTTCTGATTGTCTGATTTCAGAAAATTACAGGGTTTATGTAAGTCCTTTAGAAGAATACTTTTGCTGCCTGTGAAATTGATTTCAACAATAGAGTCAGTGTTTAAAAGTCACTTGGACAATGCCCTCAATAACGTGCTTTTAAATTGGTCAGCCCTGAATTGGTCAGACAGGACTGAGTGATTGTTGTAGCTCCCTTCCAACTGAAATAGTCTATTCCATTCCCTTCTGTTCCATTCTGTTCCATTCCATTCTAAAGTAAGCACCTCTCCCCATGATGCTTTAACTGATAAATTCTCAGTTCTTCTTTATAGTTTGCAGTTTCTGGCTTCTTCTTTATAGTTTTGAGTTTCTGGCTTTCTGAACAACAGAGTTCCTGATCAGCAGCTCTTTCATTTTCATTCAGTTGTGTTCCATGCTGTTTAAACATTTCATCCAGCCTGATACTGACATTGCTTTTCTAAAGCCTCATTTGGAGAATCAAAACCAGCATCGCTATAAATTCAGACTGACTCAAAACATAGGATATTCCTCAGTTTTTCAGTTCAGCTAATGAACCAGAAAGTGAATTATTCACATACCTTTTTTGACCAAGGTATTGGTCCTTCATGACAACCCACCAGGTTCAGCCAGGTACATTTGGAGTCTGTCTGCAGCTGGACTGTGGACACCAACGCCAGGGTTTGCAAGCAGGGCCTGGCTATGCTAGAGAAACACTGAGGTTGCCAGTAAAAAACCCTCTCCTAGAAGACAGAGTAAATACTGTAAGTGGCAAAAAAAGGTTTTTCACGTTCCATCTTATTACTGTCCTTTAAATGTGCTTGGACGAAGCAGGAGCAATGCCTGCAGGAATGTGGTTTCCAGAGGTGGTCACTGTAGTGTGTGGGACTCCACTCTGCTCCACTTCAGACTGTGAAGACAAGTTCAGCACTGGACTAAAGCCTTTAGTCCCTCATTCTGCCCCTCTGCCTTGGAGGGGTGACAATTGGTTGTCTGCTGATCATGTCCCTCATTTGAAAGGTCCCTGACATCCCCAAAAGAACTTGTGCTGCCAATACCCTCCTCCTGCAGGCACTTGGAGGCAGGCTCACACCTACACCTGCACAGCCCCTCTGAGCTCACTGAGTGCTTCTCTGAGGGAATCTTGGAGTTTGCTGTCTGTAGTGAGGAGATCTAAGGAAGTTCTTCAGAAATCCTTTATCATCTTAGCAAGCTTTGCCCATACAACAGTTGGCATTGATTTGAGTTGGTCCACTCACTTGACAAAGGAGTTACTTTACCTGGGTCTGCAGCAATCATAGACAATAATATAGATCTGTATTGATTACAGACTTCTGGGTAGCAGTAGTCTCCAATATAATTAGTAAAAGAATGTTCTTAAATGCATCAGCACTGAGATTTTAAGTAATATTAGTGTTGGAGGAATCTTGCAAAGGCAAGCTTTAATCCTGTTGTTGAGAGCTTATGTGGGTGAGCAGAACTTTGCAGTACACTAAATAAAGACTGAAAGTAAACTTGGCTTTCACAGTCTACAGCTGCTGAAACAGACCAGCCTCCTTTAGAGCTCAAAACCCATGTTAACCTATAGGTCTGTGCATTAAAGGGCCAAACTCTCGTGTCAGCATTTCAGAAATTGAGTCTGCTCTCCTCTGGGAACACCAGACTGGGAATACTCTCCAGGTAGCACTTTATAACCTGAAACAAGCCAGGAATTAGATCCTGAGCAAGGACACTCATAATCAGGTTCTTTTTTTAACATGGAAGTTGGTCCCTGAAGACAAATCTATAGGACACTGTTCCAGTAACTCCTCTGGCTGGCTTGCCTGGCCTGAAAAATGAGCCACGCTCCCAGCTTGCTGCCTGGAGGTGGAGGCCTCCATCACTGCTCAGGTGGCTGTTGTTGTAGCTCCTTCTCTTTTCTTCCTTCTTCATTCCTTCTCATTACTCCAGAGCCTTCCCTGCACTGACCATACTCTCCCTGGGGTCAGGAGCAGGGCTTGGGCCTGGGAAGGACCAGGCAGGTGGAAGAGATGCTTCGGGGTCCTCCTGGAACCTATTCCACAGCCATGGTCCCCCAGAGCAAAGCATGGAAAATAAACAGTGAGGTGTAAGCAGTGAATGCTTTCCCCTGTCACTGTTTGGAAAAGCTGGATGTGTTTTGCCAAGATCAGTCACACAGTCCAGCGAGCTCCTGCTTGGCTCAGCTGAGAAAGCCAAAATGAAGTAAAATACGCTGGGAGATGCCTTGTTTCCATGGGTTGGCTGAGCCTCCGGTGGTGCTGCTGAAGTCCCTTAGATTGAAAGTTAAGTCAGAAAATTCTCTGCTCGTTCCGTCGGTGGTCGGCCGTGGGAAACACTAGGTGGCAGCAGGGAATCTCTGGAAGTTCGTATCCATGCGTGTCAAAGGCAGACCCTGAGAGCTGGAGTAACGAGAGATCTGCTTGTCCGTCCCGATGGCTTTTGTTTAAGGCGGATGCTTCAGCCCACGTAGTAACAGGTTTGTAGAGGGAATTTCTATATAAAGTCGGTCCTGCAGCATCTGCAGTCCACATCAGCACTAGGGCAGTGCTTGCTCCTTCCATTTCATTCATCCATGTAGCGACAGTGGTCTTTCAGTCACTGCACATTCTGCACATCTCAGTGATATATTTGTCCCTAGGTCTGCTGATGAAAGTGGTTTGAGCCACTGTAGTCCAGAGCAGAAACCAGACACGTTACAGTCCCATTAAACTGTGTTCCATATAATAGAAATCTTTAAGGTCCCTCCCAACCCAAACCGTTCTGTGGTTCTATAATTATAACCAAACAGCCACATTTATTCAATCCCAGCAGAATTTAGTTCAACAGAGTCATAGGATCAGAGGGAAAAAATTTTGCCAAGCAGCTCACTTACCTGTGGGCCAAAGCTCCAGGTATAAATGTGCTTTTTTCTATCTCCTGTTCTGACATGATTAGATCTGGGCTTCGGTGGCTCTCTAGGAATTTGAAAGTGCTTTGCTGAGCTTTCTTTCTTGTATTCCCGTTCATGCAGGATCCAATTACACCAGAGAAGTGCTATGTATTACCAGTGAACAACACTGACTTACCTGCAGAGACTTTTAAATGCCTTTTCTGTTGTCTATGGGATGAACTGTGTGGGCCAGGGAAAAAAAAGGTCATTTCCGATACAGATCTTTGGAGAGAGAAAAGTGAATGAAAGGGAAGTACTTAGGGTGAGCATTTCTGCTTTTTAATTGCTGAAATCCAACAGGCATTAGTAGTTTGCTATCAGGATCACACAGTTAAAAGGATAGCATGAGACTGTGAATTTTACTAGATTTTACAGTTTTGTAGTCTGAACAGAACAGTAATTGGTATCTGTGTCCTAGTTTGCATTTAATGATTCTCACTGAGCACAGTGCAAGTGAAGATCCCTAATGCTAAGGCGTATGCTTCCATATGAACTAGCACTTTCCAGGAGCATTGGCATATATAGATGAAGAAACCTGGTTTAAACACAGTGGTTTTAATGAACCACCTTGGGAAAATGTTTTGGAGCAGGAGATGAGGTCTGACTCCCATCCCACACCCCAGGCCGGGGGAAGCAGCCCTGTTTCTCCCTTCTCAGCAGCATCTGCACTGCCCTTCTCCTTCTCCCTGACTTCCCGTGCTGTCTGGCGGGGTTGGAGGAGGGAGGGAGCTGCTCTGTGTCAGGCAGATTAATTTATTAAGCGTGTCAGGACCAATCTGCCGCCGAGGACAGAGTGCACTTGGTGGTGACGCAGCCCAGCAAATCAAATCAAATCGAGATTAGCCTAGAAATGTTTGAGCAGTTTCTTGTACATGAGAGATTGTCGTGCTGGGCTGGGCTTCACCTCTGCTGCAGAGCATCCTCTGAAATCTCCTGCCTCGCTTTGTTCCCATCAAGAAGATGTTTGATTTGCACTTCTCTTTTACAAGAGGGAATAATTAAAATGTCAGCTGAGGAAGCTCCTTGTGTCTTTTGTCTCACCTGCCTTGTAAATTTGACCTACCCATTAGATTTCTGCACAGGAGCACTTTTTGCTTCATGTCCATGTTTGCAGGTGAAAATACTCAGTGGGATTTAGTCCTACTTGCTTAGAACATTCCTATGGTTGCATTTCCCATTTGATAGTGTCCTTGAAAAGGAAAAGTAATATATTTCCTTGGAAGAAAGAATGCTGCAATTAACAATGCAGATGAAATTATTTTGTGTTTTTATTTTGCCAATACAAATCCCTGGATTCCCTGAAATCAAGGAGTGAGCTTTCAGGAGAGGATGAAGAAGTCCAAAGTATTCAGCGACAGCAGTCAGATTAAAAAGTGCCCCTTGCATGTGTGTGGCCAGGAATGCACAATTTTAGTGTGGTAGGAAGAACCTTGAAACTTTCTGACTGTTTTAAGGCTGTGGGACTGAGGCATTTTTTGGCACTGTACCTTGGTAGTGCCTTCCCTGCCAACATGGGCAGTGCTCTGCACACATCATCCTGCCCTTCCTCAGGGTGTTAATCCCAGATTCGCAGGGCTGAGATTGCAGGGACTGTCCCAATCCCGATCAGGGCTTGTGGGCAGCAAACCCCATCGATCTGCAGTGCTGGGGACTGAAGCACTCAGCACTCACCAACATCTTCTTCAACTCTCTGCCTCTGCCTGATGATTTCTGGAGTGGGACAGTAATTCACAACCCTCTGCCACAGCTTGCAGAACACCAGGAGCTCCTCGAGCCAGCCCCACACACTCAGGAACAGAAATGTTGACTTTGTCTTCAAGCATCTGCTGTATATAAAGCTTCCTTTGCTGTGGCGGATCACAGCCAGAGGTAATACAGTTCAAATTGTTTCTTCTAAATTAACAGACTGACAAAATCCTCATTTTAATTAAAAGCAGGAGATGACCGTGACCACAGTGGAGTGACCCAAGAGCCTCTGCCCTCCTGAGCAAGTGTCCCACTGTCAGAGCTGTCAGATGAATGCAATTACTTCCTGAGTGTAAAATTTTATCACACTGGAATTGACTTAAATATTTCAGAAAGCTCAATCAAACTGCAGCCAGAAAAATCTTTCACTGAGGGAAAAAAAGCACCAGGATCATTAATTGGGTTAATGCTCCATCAACCTTGCATTTGTTAATGGGCATGTTTAGGGCACGAGGGGAACCTCATCCAGGGAAATTTCATCCGGGCTACAGAGACGGTTTATGCTGCAGTGCGACTTTGTGAATTACAGACTGTTCTTCTCCTCAGCTTTTTTGATTGGTGCTGCTGGTGGAGAGCAGGCTGCATTCCCCCTGTGCAGTCCCTGTACCACGGTGGTCATTATGGTAAATGTATGGGTGAGCAGGACTGGGAGGTGGGATGCTGGATTTCACACCACCACCACCTACAGCAGGGCTTCTCTCCCCGTGAAAATCCCACCCCGCCCTTTTGTGGCCCTTGGAAGAAAATCTGTGATAGTGGCATGCAGCTTGGTTATAGAAAGGCTTCTTTTAAATGCCTGTCAGCCCTGGGAAGAGTCACACAGTGTTGTGCCCCACCAGTTCCCAGCACCAATCGTGTGTGGATGTAAAATACTGACTCCGTGCCTTAAAAACAGTGGCAGTGGGTGTCTCAGTGTCAGCACTGTGTGGGAGACCCACTCGTGTGGAGTACAGTAGTGGGTTATCAGAGTTGAAGTATTTGGGGATCTGGTGGTGAGTTGTTGCTTAGTTCTTGCAATTTTTCATGCCTTCGTTGAGAAAGGTGGGGTTTTGTTGTCCTCACATCACCCCCACATAAAACCCCCAAAAAATAATAGTCTAGACTGCAGATACTAGATGTAAGGATGACTGGCTGATACACATTAAGGTTGGTGATGATTGTGTTGTGGCTGCAGAGAGCTCTGCACCCATTTGGGATAGCCCCAGGCCCCCATAGGTTCCTCCTGCTATCCCACCTCCCTGGAGTTCCTCTGGGGAGTGCTTGCAGCAAGTTCAGATGGGCAGCAGAGTCAGTTCATACCTGGTTTAAGATGCATTTTTGCAATGCATTTTCCTTTAAAAGTGGTGATGCCAGAACTGAAAGAGGCATCAGGATTGCCACCAGTCCTTGCTTCATCTCCTGTCGCCTGCATCGTGGCTGAGGATGAGGAGCTGTAGTGCAGAAGGCATCATTCCCATGTCTCTCCCCAAGTGCATCAGTAATCCAGGCACAAACCAGTTCCCAAGCCCAGATCCCAGAGGTACCAGTGAGAGACTGGAGTCTCAGTGCTTTGTATTAACTGCCCTTAGTTCTGCTACTTTTATTTGGACAAAACCCTGTTTAAGTCACACATAGCCCTGCCTGCAGCAAAGTTTGGTCCTGCACCTGTGACATGTCACAAGCTTCCAGTCTGCTCCTGTCTTGGTGTTACAACACTTTAAGTGGAGTTGTGTTTCTTGGAGGGAGGGATTTCTGTCGTCTTCCCCAAATGTCCCCAACTTTGCTCTGTGTTTTTTAGTTGGCTCTGGAGTCAGCCCAGTTGGAAAGCTGCTGCTTTGTTGGTGCTTTCTTGGTGCAGCTGTTGGTGCTGCTGCTGTGGTTTCCCCCATCACTGCCATGGGATCCTGTGTGGTACAAAAACCACACCAGCAGTTTCTGACCACAGCTGTACCTCAGTAAATCTCACTGAATTTGCTTTGCAACTTCCTTGAGGAAAAAAAACCCCACAACAATTCCTCTAACACAGAGGCACTGGCTTTGAAAGGGAGAGAACGTAGTCCTGCTGATTGATCAGGCTTCCCAGGTCACTGATCTTTCTCTTTTCCTGCCAGAAAATGTTGATTTGACAAAACAGGAAAATTTTACATTGGTGAACAGATTTTTTCCAGAATTTGGACAAAACATTGCAATCTTTGGTGTGGTTTGATACAGCTTTTTAGTTTAGTGGGTCCACTCTGTGCACTGTTGTGCTGAAACCATTGCCACCAGCCTCATGAAAATGCAGCACTACTAAGAGGGCACTAAAATTCCCATGGCTAATGTCTTTGAGGAATTTTATTTTGTGGGACATTTTGCTTTTCCTTTCCATCTCTGGATAAAAGAAAATTTTGAAGGGTCCTAAGTCCTAGGAAAGAGAAATTGTGTGGTTTGAGATCTCTGTACTCCTCTCCCTGAAGTGCTGTTTAACCCATCAGTAATAAATACACTTTCTCTTTCAAACTAAAACTTTTAAGTCACATTTCACTGATTTGTTGGGTGTCTGAGAGATCTGTGTATGTATTACATATAAAATTGCACAGATCAGATGTGGTTTAAGTAGGTCCAGAATAATTATTTTTAACTTTTAATATTCTTTAATCGCATTGCAAGTTACATATAACAAGCATTTTTCGTGTATTAAAAAAAAAAATAAGGAAAAGTTACTAGAATGTAGATATTTCAGTGGTATTTTAAAACTAAATGTTTTGTTAAAGTTGCTATATTTTAAGATGTCAAAAGAATTACCGGTGAATGTGATTATAATGAAACGTTGCTCTTGTTGGTATGGCAACCAACTTTTAAAACTGGTGTGCAGGGTGACAGATTACACAGTGCTCTTTTGGTGAGCCCTTTTTTATAGTTTTCCATTATTTTGCTTTTGAAGAATTTTAAACAGCTGGCACTAGTGTTGTTAAGCATATTAGACTGCTCTGAAGCTGTACCTTTGTTTTGATCCAGTGATTTGGAGTCAGCTCTGGTGACGTGCACATCCCAGTCACGGCACATCCTGCAGCACCCACGGGCTCATGTTTGGGAGCTTCTGCCCTCCCAAAGGCTGACTTGGCTGGGTTTTACTTTGAGGGTTTGCATTTCTCTTCAATATCTCCTGTGCAGGGGAAGGGTCCTGTCTAAGGGCTGTTCCAAACAGGGATTCACGGATCTCCCAGAAAGGGATTAGAGCAATTCATGAGACAGGATCGTGGCTCATGTGCTCTGACACTTCCCAGCAAGGGGCAGGTGACACCGTCTCGTGCTCCTGGTTTGGGCAGGTGACTGTAGTGTAGAGTGCATGTTTGGTCCAGGGAGGAGAGACCCAAAATCCTGGCCCAGCTGAATCATCCAACACCACTAGAATCTGCAGAATGCCTTCCCCAAGGAAGGAACTGTGGGATACCAAAACGATTACTTTCTTCTAATATTGTTTTTATGGGGAGAATGAGAATTTATAGCATTGGGAAGGAATTCATAACAGAAATGATATAAACTGTGAGGCTTCCAGGTGTAAACCAAGCTCTAAATTACAGGCTTCAAGAAGGGATGTTCTGACACACTTTGCTGTCTGTTGTCTATTCCTTGTGACTAACTCTGAGTAATAGCTGTTTTGTAGACAGGCTGTAGATCAAAACTGGAGCAGATCCCACAGGACACTACTGGAGGGTGCAGAGTGATAAATTACCTCTTATCCCATCCAGCATCATTTCTCACTAGGTATCTGGTGAGTTGCTGTCGAAAATGTTTGTTTCCAGGCTAATCTGTATGGCACAAGTGCCCTAAACGTCCTACTTAGGGGAAAGAGGGGGTGGAGGTGTAGAAACTTTTTTCAGTCCTTTGTCATGAAGCTTCCCCATTCGGATGTAATTAAGAACTCACTGGAATGTGGAAGGATTGGGAGGAAACTCTGACACTGTCTTTTGGAAAAGCAGCTCAGAGGTTTGAACTTGTCCTCAAGTGAATATTCGATGGGGAAAAGCCTTAGGTGAATATTCTGTGGGGAAAAGCCTTAGTTTGGAAGGGACCACAGTGGGTCAAGAGCAGCAGTCCCAGCTCCTGGCTGAGCTCCCCGGGTGCTGGGCCTTCAGCTGCCATCCCTTTTCCTCCCTGGCACCACTTTCACTTCTCCATGCACAGTCAGCCATTGGAGATGAGGGCAGGTCCTTCTCTCTCACCTCCCATCTTCCCCCTGAGCCTGGTCCTGGTGTCAGCCCTCAGGATGGCACCTCAGACTTCAACTGAGCCTCACACACAAGGGAAGGGATTCACCTCATGTTGGCCCTGGGCTGCTGGAAAAAGCAGGGGTTTGCTGCATGCTTTTGCCTCTTTCCAGGAGTTTTAAGAGACTCCAGCTATTTTGGGGTCACAGAATCACAAAATGGGTCAGTTTGGAAGGGACCACAGTGGGTCATCTGGTCCCACCTCCCTGCTCCAGCAGGGTTATCCCAGAGCACATGGCACAGGATTTCGACCAGACACTTCTTGAGTATCTCCGGTGAGGGAGACTCTACAACCTCTCTGGGCAGTGTGTTCCATTGTGTGGTCACCTGCACAGTAAATTCTTCCTCCTCTAAGTACTTTTTCTTCTGGTAAGAATAGAATGCAGACCCCTGACACCTTTGGCTGCAGCTATAAAACTCTTTTACTTACGGGGAAAACCGGAGTTTTCCTTCTGAAGTGATGACAAGGATCAGTTTTTCTCTCCAAATGCCGTTCATATTTGTTTATGCTGAGGAGTAAAATGTGGTGTCATGAACACAGCTTCAAATACTTTGAATGTCTTGCAACACAAGAAAATAAATTACCAACACATCCATCACTTAGATTATTCTGACCATCTGTGCTTTATGCACCTTTTCTTAAGAAAAAAATTGATTTTCAGCTGCGCATAGGCTGTGCTTTTAGTTCATGTATAATGCAAATGAGGGGAGAAGCTCGCTAGAGGCAAAATCAGAGTTTAGATTGGCTGTTTATAAGGGCGACCTTTCCTCAAAATTCCTTTTTACTTTCACTCTGCATATCACAGAGATTTAAAATCCTCATTGCCTCCTGAAAACAGCTCCGGGAGGGTAAAGGATGATATATTCTTAACGAGTGTGTAAAGTATAGTAGTTCTAAAGACAATAAATGCAAGGTCGCATTAGGGCAAAACAGTTAATTACCCACTTCATTATTGTCAAGGTTAATACAGTATTTGAGCAGAGGAGCTGTTTCTCATCTCCTCCTGGAAACAAGGCGAGACAGCCCTCGTCGCAGACAGATCCATTACGGCTTATCACCGCGGGCCAGGCCGCCGCAGGAGCGCCGTGAAGGATGGCTGCTGTCACCGGGCTCCAGGAGCGCCGTGAAGGATGGCTGTTGTCACCGCAGAGCGGGGACAGTGAGCGGGAGCTGCGGCTCCAGCCTGAACCCACCGACACCGCACCCCGTTGATTCCGTGTGCCAGGGGAGCGGCAGCGTAAAACTCGCTGGCGCTCCTTCATCCGCGGGAACATTGATCCCTCCTAAATTGCACAGTGCGCTGGAAAACGTCCTTTAATCAACATGGAGTATCGACCAGCACAGCCCGGCTCTCCCTGGGGAGCCCTGGGGGAGCTGCGCCCCCAGAAGGGCTTGATCCAGGTGTTCCATGCGTGACGAGGAGTTGTACAGGTTCCCATTACGTGATCTCAACAGACAGAACAAAGGCCTCGGAAATCTTCGCCCATCGAGCTTTGCAAAGAATACTTTGCTTTTGTCTGCTTTGCCTGCAGCAGCTTTGAAAAGTCCTTAAGTTTAAAAATATGGAGACCAGTAAGTGGTTAAAAAAAATTCAGAAGACAATCTCTGTAAATATATCTAGAATATAGAGACAGAATTCCTTCCTCCTCCCATGGAAGCACTTTTTTTTTCAGTTTACAAAGCCTTTAAAATTAGAAAAACTAGTCTAGTTCCTATGACACTAATTACCAGGATAGCTGTGTTTATATCTCTTTCCATGATAGCCCTTTTCTGTTACATTTTCTTTCAAGGTTTTTGTTTAGCTTTTTAAATTACAGCTCAAATTTCCTATAATTTCTGATTCTTGCCATTGTATGTATATCCCATGGGTTTTTTTCCTCTGCTCACTGATAGAGTGCCCAGAGTCCACAATCCCAAACCAAGACCCCACAACATCAGTCCATCTTTTCCACTGAAGTCATTCCTTGGAACCTGGGTACTCCCTGTGGGCCTGGCACATTAGGCTTTCAGGTTTGGGAATTTGGGCCACGGTTATGGCAGCTCTCAGGCTTCTTTCTGCACCTACTGTACTTCCCAGGAAAGCTGTGGGTGCTGGTGGGCCACCAGCACACACTTTCTCTCTAATAAATCTCTTCAGGACAAGTTAACATGGTACAACATGTGTTTTATTCTTTATAACATCATACTTGATTTTATTTTTTAATTTTGATGCTCTGGTCATCATTACAGAGCAATTGGTTTTATTACTCCTTTAGAACAATACCTTCTTTGGGATAATAATTTGTATTTTCAGCCTAGTAAATGGTTTCACCCACCAGGGAGTTACACAATGTACTTCAGATTTGTGTATAAACATCTTAAATTCTATTCAGATAGCAAAACACCTAACAATATAGAATATTTCACAGGGTCTTGGTGAAACATTTCCTAAATTTTCTTCTCCTTGGACACCATAGTTGTTTTGATAAGAATGGTGCTAGATGTTTCCTTGGAAAAGATCATGGTGGCATAGGCTGTCTGATTTAGCCAGGGGGCATCTCACCAAATCTATGTCCTTCCATATAAGGGAAATGCAAAATTTAAAAACAAGCCAAAGCAAATAGAAATAATATTGTTGTTATTAGCAGTAAGTAAGTATCATAATTGATAATAATTGTTATTCATAGTAACAAAGCACTGACTATTCAGTGGAAAATATGCCTCTGGAATAGGTAAGTTTTATCCTCCCTTTGTGCTGGCCATTTTCATTTTCTTATGGAAAAGAATCTGAAGCCAATAGGAATTGCAGCCATCACAATTGCAAGTCACTGTTTGGCAGTGATCATCCTTAAAATGCTGGGATAAAAGAAAAGGGGTTTAGTTCTTAATCCCCTTAACTTCATCAGTCAGGATGAGACAGCACTGGGGTCCCAGAGCTGTCCAAGACAGCTTCATCAGGCTGGGGCTTTGGTGGCAAATGCTTTTTTTTTTTGAAAATCAGAATTTCCTATAAGATCATTTTACTATTAGTACTATTTTAAAATCCTCATAATCGAAGAGGATGCTCCCACGCATGCACCTGTCTGCAGAAAATCCCTGAACTGCAGGGATTTGTCAGCAGTGAATTCCCTAACGTACAAACACTCAGCTGCATTCTTCTAAATCTTCCTTCTGAAGGTGTCTGAAAATCCTGTTTCCAGACAGCATGTGCCTGGGGGAGCAGAGGGACAACTCCTCTTCCCTGTAACAGAAGAGGCTGCTCTGCTCCAGGGGCTCCCTGTGGCTCCGAGGCCCTTCTGTGCAGAGCCAGCGCGGCTGCTGCAGGAAGCCCCTCCTTTGTGCAGGCCAGTCCCATGGAGAGTGTTAAATTGGCATTTTCCTCCTCGGCAGGCGTTTGCACAGGGGAGTGGGGTCACAGTTGGGTATTTCAATCTTGTTTTCAATTATAAGCATTTCATTGTCAAATGTTGCTGGTTTATTATGTGATAATTAAATATGAATGATCGCGCAGTCATCCTGCCAAAGAGGCTGTAGCAGAATGAAACCAATTCCTCTCATCCTGCTGAATGGCTTTGGAGGTGAAAGGAGTGATCTATTTGCTGTCCCTTATTTTTGCTGTCCTATTGTTTCAGTACCACTGGCTTCAAAATAGCAAACTAGGCAAGTAATTACGGACATAAATCAGAGCAGGGAGCAGCATGAGGTCAGGACTGCTTTGCTTTTCGCCTGCCTTTTCTCAGCTGCCTTTTTCTGGGAGACAGAGATGTACATTCTGGTTAATTTTGTGATCTTATTAGTGATTAAATACTTTTTTTACAAAGTTTGAACCCCCAGGTGCTTTCAAGCAGGGGTTGAGCAGCCTCACCATGCTTGATGCAAAGCAACGAGTGCCCTGAGGCTGAATCTGATATGCCGTGGTTGGTGTCCAGTATTCCACATTCAGCATCTGAAATGCCATGGTTGGTGTCCAGTATTCCACATTCAGCATCTGATGTGCTGTGGTTGGTGTCCAGTTTTCCACATTCAGCATCTGAAATGCCGTGGTTGGTGTCCAGTTTTCCACATTCAGCATCTGAAATGCCTGGTTGGTTCCCAATGCACCATGGTCAGTGTGCAACACAGGCTGCAGCCCAGAGCTGGGAAGCTCCTTGGGCTGACCACAGCAACTCTGTTGGAAAGCTCAGTGAGTTAAGTAAGATGCAGCCAGAGATATTCAACCAAAGTAAATCAGCAAAGCAAATGTGTTTTCAGTAGAGCCTGGCTGATTTATGGCCCTGGCCACCAATCTGTACATCTTATTCTTGTCGGGTGTTTGTAAACGTGAAGTGGTGCTCAATGGCAGTCCCCAGGTGAAAAATGGATGCAGCCATGTGTTACAGCCTTCAGGTGGTACTGGCTAAAAAAATAAAATCTTTCATGAAGGAGAGCTGTAACCAAGCACTGCTTGCCTCCCATCCTACCAGGAGCGCCGGTGTTTTGGACAGAAGGGTGTAGGGATGGGCAGGGGGATCTTTGGAAGGCTTTGCAATAGTGGGACACAAACAAGGCCAGCACGCGGCATCCCTGATGTGGGTGTCCCAGAGCCAGGGTTGTGCACTGTGGTTTGCTGGATGCTGTGTATTGCAAGGAGATGGAGTTAAGTATTTTTCCCTCTTTCCTGAGTGTTTTTTACACTAAGTTAACTAAGAGGCAATCCTCAGTGGCATTCTGCTACTCAGGAACATACTTTTTTGTTAAAAAAAAAAAAAAAGAAGAAACTTCAGTGCCTACTTAACTATGCACTTAACTTTTCATTTCAGCAGTTTGTTAAAATAACACATAGAAGTGACCGCTTCTATGAATTCTGTGAATGATTCTGTGAATGATTTTTGTTCAGCTTATCCATGCCCTGTAAATCAGAGTCAGCCCACCAGTTTGGCTTGATGTAGACAACTGAGCAATAACAAATAAAAAATAAGTAGTGGGTTTAAATTTCTCTGTTGTTGGCTGCTAAACACCCACCTCTTAAACTGGGCTTTTTGAGAGTGTCTTGCCAAATCTCAGCTTGTGATCTACCCTGAATTTAAATATTTCTTCATTTCTTCATGTCCTACTGTAATTATTTATTGAGAATTTTTTTTTTTTTTAGCAATGAGAAATGTGACTGAAAAATATAACAGATTGCTACGGGTATTCCTGGGTGAATTGCAGACTTTTTTCCTTTTTGGTGGTTTTTTTGGTGAAATTCTAAACAAAAATCAGTATTTAATCAAAGTAATGTTTTTATCCCCAGACTATTGTTCGAGGAAACAAGCCTCGAAAGGATACTTCTATCAACGGCCTGCTGGAGGAGTTTGACAATATCTCAGTGACACGATCCAATTCCCTGCGGAAGGAAAGTCCTCCCACCCACCACCAAGGAAATGCCAACCATGTGCCGAGGCACCAGGAGGAAAATGGCTACATCACGTATTCCCAGTACTCCAGCGAGTCAGACACTACCACAGACTACGTCGTGGAGAAGTATCGGGACAAGACTCTGTATGGGGAAGAGCTGGACAGGTACTACAAGGGGAGCTACGCCACCAAGCAGAACGGGCACATGATGAAGGTGACGTCCCGGGACATCTATTACTCGGAAGTGACACCCCTGCAGTCAGACCTCTCCAGGTTCCTCCCGGATTACCATGCACACGTGGAGACCAAACCCAAACCGCTGGAATACGGCGGCCTAAAGCTGGAGTACCAGCGGATCCCCAGCGGGTCCTCCCTGGACTACAGGGATTCCTTTCCCTATGCCCCGTCGCGAGCGTCGGTGCAGAGCGAGTGCCCCAAGGAGAGGCTGGAGTACGGTGACGGCGACTGGGGACACGGCCTGGGCAGGGATGACTATGAGAAGAGGCCGAAGTCATCCTACGTGGACCCCGCGAGCCCTCAGCCAGCCATGAGGCAGAGGTCCAGGTCAGGCTCCGGCCTGCAGGAGCCGGCCATGCCCTACGGACCAAGCGCCTTCAAAGCACACCAGCAAGGACATTCCTACAGCTCCTACACCTACCCCCGCCTGTCCGAAACCGCAGCAGGCGTTCCCAAGGTAACTGCCCTGCCTGGGGACATGCTGCCAGGGCAGGGATCAGCCTCTCCAGGAGGGGAGTGCGAAAAGTGAAAATCAGGGGCAAGGAGCCCTGCTTGGGCACACGATGCCAAACACGGCTGATAATGTCCCCAAGAGTTATGTGGCTGCTCGTTGGCAAGCGTGGAAACCCAGCCACTTTCCTTGGGTGTATGAAAATGGATGTCAGGGACCAGAGGGTTTAAGATACTTATTAAAAGGCAGGTTTGGAGATGCCCATCTTCTGGGGATTTTATTTGAAATTCCCAATAGCCCAAGTTCTTTGGCAGTTTTTTATAGCCTTGGGAGTTCCCCTACGCCTGAGCAGATCTCAGCAGGAGGTGAGACGCTGGTCTGGTTTGTGTATCAGATACTTCTGTGTTTGCATTGTTACTGTACAAGGCTGAAACCTCTGTGTTTCAGTATTTATACTGTATTTATGCCATCTTTATATTACAAGATTTATTAACTCTTCACTGCTAAGGAGAGTAGGGGCTTTACCTCTTTCTGCTTGGTTTTCAAGCATTGAAATCAAAGCAGCTGATCTCACCCCAAGACATTTTAGCATTTTAGATGTAGTTTAAAAAAAAGGGTTGATGTGCTAGAAAGCTTTTCAGCCATCTTATCTAAAGGCAGCTCCTCTACACAAATCTGTCCGTGCTCTGCCACATGAGGTACATTACCTACACAAGCTTTCCTACCTTGCTTGCAACAGTTTCCTGTAATCACTCAGTTCAGAGGAGAGTTCAGTTCAGAGAAGATTGCTTTTCTCACACCTCTAGTCACATAACCACGATGACCTGCTTAAGCATCTAATATTCTGCAAGAGATGCTTTTTCAATGTAGTTTGCATTGAACATCACTGAGTTCCCCTAGCAACGGGCACCAAGATGATAATTTTTCCAAGTCTGGGGTTGCTGTGACTTTCCACATGCTGAGATAGGTGCCTGTCAGTGGTGAGATCCATTCTGCTCTCTAATAATACCTGAACAGTGCACTTGCTTGCTGGCAGTGTCTCTGAGAAGATGGTCCTGCTGCAGTGCCAGGTCTCTGCAGATCCCTGATATCCCTGTGTTGGAGGTGTGCCTGTCTCGTGCTTCCTTAGGTTTTGTCTGCTTTGCCATTGCTGCGGTGCAGTGCCCCATGGTGAAGGGTGAGCGATGCATTTTCCATCCCTCTGCATTAAAGCACAGAGCTGGGCTTTGGAGCTTGAGGAGAAATCATGGGGGAGATTGAAAAGTTGCAGGTCTCTTTGGGTGCCTTTCCAAAGCTCAGGGTGTGGTGGGAGCAGTGTGTGTGGTAGTTAACTGATGTGTTGTGTTCGGTGTGGATTCTGGAAGTTGTGAGGAAAATCTGGGATGGGGTAGCTGCCATTTCCTTTACTGAAAGCAGTCGTTTTGTCAGAGTTTAGAAAGGAGAAGGACAAATCCAGTAATTCAGAGACCCCGTAGCACCTACTTCTGCCAGTGTTACACCTTTCAACAGGGCAGAAGACAGAGGTGTTTTTTACAGGATTCTAGCACTTTGAAAAATATCCCATTAAAATGCAGTAACAACTTTTACAAAAAAAAATTATGCCTCAACGCAAGATTCATTGTGAGCTGTTCCTCTCCTCAGAGCATCAAAACCACTCCTACAACCTTGGTGTATTGGAACTTGATGATTCACTGTTAAATGCAGCAGTTCAGTTCCCAAACCTGTCCACAGCTCCTGGAAGTGAATAGGAGTTTCTTGTCTTGTATGATTGCTGAAGAATCTTCTTTTCAAGGAGGAATTAGTAAGATAATGGTTCATCAAATGGGCTTACTAAATGAGAATCAGATCTCAAGTCAGATATTTTACAAATGAGATCGGGTTTAAAGTATAATTAAGAGGGGTGAGAAAGTAAGTGAAAAATCTGCAGGCACAAATGCGTAGCATCAAAGTGCTTTTAACAAGGATGTTCATTTTGGCTTGTAAACATGAAGAGCACACTTACTTCAGTATTTTTTGCAGGTAAGAGATGTCAGATTAATCAAATGTCTGCCCTGTTCCATCATCAGTGATGTCAGAGTTGTTACATCAGAAGACTTGCCCTGCCCTGGGCTTGGCCACTGCTGTGCAGTGGGACCATGGAGGTGCAGGAAGCCAGAGGCTCAGAGTCAGTTCCCTCTGACCCACCCGTGTGACCCACCTGCCCTCCTGTCCTGCAGACTGACTCTAGGACACCTGCATGCAGTTCCAGAGTCTGCTGTGTTACCCTCACCACACAGAGTTGATGTCCCACCTCAATATTGTGTCACAATATCAAATTTGTCGTGCCAGGTTGACTTATTTTTGGCCACTCTGTACTGCATGGGGTTTTTTTTAACCTCCTCTTCATTGAAGGTGGCCCTTTTAACTTCTGGCACCAAGCCCTATTATTTCAGTGCTCCTTTCCCTGTCATTTTCCAGAAAGAGCTCTCTGTGACCCTCTCCTGTCCCTCCTCCAAGGGCCCCTGATGTCTGCTGTCCCCTTTGCTACTTCGTACTGCTGTAATGTAGCAGAGTTGGCTCTCACTATCGCCCTCTGTGTCCCTCTGCATCATGAGCACATTCCAGCCTCGCAAAGGCAGGGCCAAGCCTTTGCTGTCAGAAACCCTCTTCTTTTTTCCCTATCTTCCCATTCACATGCCAGGAGCTGTACAGGAGTGCTGCCTGCCACCTCTGTGTGAGGAACAGGGAGTCTTGGGGGTTTCCACCAGCAAAGCACCAGAGAGTAACCTTTGCCTTTGTGATCTGTGTGTGATTTACAGACCATCCCTTCCACACCTTTGACTTGGGCAAACTGGAACCTGATCAAATGCAAATCCCTTGTATGTCCTGGAGGCGTGAGTCCATCCCACCGGGACCCAAGGATGTTGGCTCTGGCCGCAGGGCTGCAGTCCCACTGCAGAGTGTGCGGGGACACCCGCTCGGCTGGGGGGCTGCCCAGGCAGCCTCCTTGCGGGGAAGGGACCCCTCAGGAACAAGCAGGTGTTCCCTTTGCTTGCAGTACATGAGAGGCATCGCTGTCACCAGAGCGAGAGCTGAAGTGAGTTTAGGCACAGCGTTACGTCCACGGTTTAATGGCAAAAACACCCGAGTGCCGATGTGGCCGTGTGCGGATGCGGGAGATGCTGCTGTGCCATGATGGATGTTGTGTCAGAGCTTCAGCTGCTCCCTTGACCTGATCTTGAATGAATGCAGGACTGTTTTCTTCTTTCCTTTGTAGTATTTAAAGGATTTCCTTTCGGTAGGTGACTGCATTGAGTAGCAGAAATAGAATTATTAGTGGAATAAAGTGCGTTGCCGTGATGTGGAGCACTGCATCGGGACGCAGCTTTGGAGGAGAGCTTCAGCTGATTTCCTCATTATAGCTCCTGACTTTTTGTAACATTCCTTGGGATTCAGGAAGTGGTTTACGTTGTACAGCAATGCTAACCTCAGAAAGCTTTCAAAAATTCTTAGCAAGCACACCAAACCCCTGAATTTTCATTCTAAAATTTCACTGCAGAATATTCTTTTGCCAGTGTGTTAAGCTTAGGGCATACTCAGAAATACTAGACATGGGTGAAGCCTCCAGTAATTCATTGGCGTGGATTTATCCAGCTTGAAAATGTAGACCAGGTTTTCCCCATCTCAGTGGTTATAAAGAAAATGGTGTATTTACAGCCAAAGCAATAATTTATTTGCCCCTACATACACAGATATATAGGACAGGGTTAGATTGAGTTTCCCTCCCTCCACCAAGCCATCTGAGCACTTTTCCGCATTAATTAGTTTGGCAGATGTAATTTCCTTCATGAAATTCATGGTGTCGCTGAGTCCCTTCTATTTTATGGCTGCCCCTGCCTGATGGAGTAAGGGAATGATGGCTGCAATCGCTGGATTTCTGCCGAAGCAACCCCAGCAGCCTGGGAGGCGGCGGCACAGCCCCGTTCGTGCTCGCCGGGCGCTCCCGATGGCGGGTGGCTGGCAGCATGCGAGCCTCGCCTGGGAGCAGACTCCAGCTTTTCCGAGGGAAACCTCTGAGCAGCCCCTCTGGAGAGGCATTCCCTCCTCCCCACTAAGGCTCTCATGGAATGAAAGGATGGGCACGCCCGGCTCACGCGGGAGGTGGGAAAGCGCTGACATAAAATTGCACTGGAGGCTTTTCTGCCCGCACTGAGGCGACTCCAGCTCCAAACTCCTCCTCGCTGTGCAGAGCCCACGGTGATAAATTGATGCTGCGGCAGATTTTTTTTTTCTTACTTTTTTTTTTTGCAGTCTTAGCATAAAATGGTCAAATGATGTTCCACCGCAGAATTCAATTTCACAGTTCAGTTGGGTCCTTGATTACACTGCCAAATTCAGATTAATGTGCATTTAACTAACATGGATCAGGGACTCCTGGCCGGCAGCCAGCAGTAATAGTAGCAACCGTGGGCTGTGTAGAGTTTGCTGCTCTGTCCATCCCTGTGCACTGCCACTGAAATTGATTGATTAAATGAACTCATTGCCATAATTATTTGTAATAGTGCTACATGATGAGCCTGTGTCAAACCACCCCCCTGCCCCGAGATGCTCCACACATCGTCAGGAGTCACATACGGTAGATGTGAAGATGTTCTTTTCCAGAGGAAAAAAATATAATTTTGGGGTAGGTTTTTTTGTTCTACATCTTTTGGGGATGTTTTAGTTTGGATAGAAGCAAACTATTATGTTTGTAAATGTGAAGTATTTGCTAGCCTTCAATGTAAGAAGCTTAGAGAAGCTTTGAAAATATAAAAAATAGAAAGGAACCTACAAATGAACAAGGCTTCCCACTGGGATAATTTCCTTTGCGATTTTCTCTGATTTCAGATGAAAATTAGCAGTTTTGTGACACTGCAGTTAAGTAGTGTGTCGCTGTGGAAAATGAATTTAAGAAATGGTGAATTGAATTAGGCTCCTCATCAAATTCATGTAAGCAGTCACTCAAACAACAGCTGGTAGCACGGCAAGACAGGAGATGACAGGGGTTTTAGGGTGCCACCACGTCCACAAGAAGAGGTTGGATTATCCCTGAATTGCTGGAGAAAAACATAAGAAAAGGTTAAAAGCTGAGAATCAACCTGCAGGTACTGGTAAGACACAAACTGGAATTTGCCAAAGGGCAGATTTTGGCTGGATGTGACAGGGATGGATTCTTGGAGGAAATGGCCCAGAGAGCCTGCAGGGCACTGCAGATGCAGAGCAAATACACGTTTTGGAGCATAGGTCCCTCCCAGCCCAGGCCATTCTGCGGTTCAGCAGAGACTGTTGTATGTACAGACAGGTACCTGGACAGAAGAATGCACCTGAGATGCACAAAAGATCTCCTGGCCTTGCCCGGCCTCCTGTCAGTGGTGCTGAGGGCACAGGAGCCCGGGGGTCTGGAAACGCCTGCCCAGACTGGGGCAGCAGTGCCATGCTGAGCAGAACGGGGACAGGGTGGGAGCTCTGCTGGGACCTCCGGGGTGCTGGAAGCGAGCGGGGTGGAGGGGCAGGGAGGAAGGTGCTGCTCACTCAGCCTCGCTCCGCGTTTGCGTTGCAGGGGGATTATGACCGAGCGCAGCTGGTCGTCAGCCCACCGCTCTCGGGGTCGGACACCTACCCCCGGGGCCCAGTCAAGCTACCTCAGAGTCAGAGCAAAGTCAGCTACTCCAGCAGCAGCTACCAGTACCCCCTGGTCTACCACAAAGCCCCCCACTATCACCAGCCGCCGCTCCAGCCCGGCTCTCCCTATATTTCCACCGCCTCCTACCCCAGCTCCCCGAGTATCACGTCAAGTGCTTATCCTCCCCCCAGCTGGGGCTCCTCCGCGGACCAGCAGCCCTCCAGGGTGTCCCACGAACAGTTCCGAGCTGCCCTGCAGCTCGTGGTCAGCCCTGGAGACCCCCGGGAGTACTTGGACAACTTCATCAAGATTGGGGAGGGCTCCACGGGGATCGTGTGCATCGCCACCGAGAAGCACACAGGGAAGCAGGTGGCTGTGAAGAAGATGGACCTCAGGAAACAGCAGAGAAGGGAGCTGCTCTTCAATGAGGTATGTGGGTTGGGTGGTGCAACAGGTTTTTTAGGCAGCAGGTTCAACAGGAGACATGGGCCAAATGCCACCATCAAGAGCCAAATCAGTATCTTTATAAAAGAGGTGCTGAGTCCCTCACACATCTATGCTGTATAAATACTGTACAGCCAGACCAGTTTCAGGTGAGCTGCGGCCCCTCCTGGCTTTAAACCTATAATATTGTCACAGGAAACAGCTAAGAAATGTATCAGCTGGTCCATGCAGTGTGTCAGGTGCTCAGACGTAGCCTGGCTGCCTTTTTCTGACTGTCCTGACACAGTTTATTCTTCCAAGAGGGAGGATCCAAACTAACCAGACTAGTCAAGAAGCATGTGCACTGTATTCTGGCATATACGTACTTTTTGTTTCCTCCCTCCTTCCCCTCCTAACCATCAGCACTCCCTTTGCTTTCTTGATGGTTACTAAGCTAAGAGCTGGCAGTCCCTTTTTTATGGAACCATCTGTGTTAATTCCCACATCTCCTTTCCTGAGTGGTTGCAGCCAGTTCAAAGCCCACAGCTGCTTATGGGAGACTGTTTTCCCCATGTATGTTATTTTCAATTTCAGAACATTCATTCTCATTTGCCATTTTTTTCACCCAGTTGTTTTGGGGATGAGAGTACCTTCTGCACTTTGAAGAGTTAGTCCTTATTTAACTTCTTACTCTCTTAAAGAAGCTGATGGGGTGTGTTCAGTGCTCCCTTTTTGAGATCACTTGTAAATATCCTGATCAATACCAAAAACTCTGCAGGATCCCAGGAGAACCTCCTATGAGAATGAACCTTTTAATTCTACCTTTTGTTTCCTGTGTTTTAACTAGAAGTGGATCTTCCCTCAGCACATGACAGACTGATTTCTTTAAAACCTTTAAACACTTTACACTTTTTAATTAAAATAATAGTTTTTAACAAACTTTACCCAGTTCTTCTTTACACAGTGCATGACTGCCCTGGTTATTTGGGCTTGGCTTTGCCTCTGCTGGAGGCTGTGGTGGCTCTAACTGAGCGTCTCTTGAGCAGGAGCATCTTGAAGCAGGTCCTACATGCTGTGCAGGACCAAGCTGCTTCCCTGACATGGTCCAGTCACTCGTGCCATCTGAAAACCTGTCAGTAGTGATGAATCCCTCTGTCTGTAATGAAGCCTTCCTTGGCTGTTGTTCTCTTTCCTGGTTGCCATTCTGACACCCCTCAGTACCATGTGGTCATGGGCACTGTCTTGGCTGGGCTGCCCTTACTGTGGTGCCAGTTTTTGAGTTGTCCCCTGTGTCACCAGCAGTGAGAGACTGGAGAGATTGATGTCTCCAGACATTTTTGGGGTGCATTTGTGTGGGGGCACAGGCAAGTCAGGCCTTGCCCTGGCAGTGCCCTGCTCCACACCCCCCTGGAGCCAGTATCCCAGCCTGGCATGGTGCTAGTCCACCTAGTGCTCCACACCTGTGCCTGGAGCCCCAGGCCAGCCCCAGAGTGGCCACATGACTGCAATTCTCACCCAGGGGAGGGGCCCAGGAAGGCCAGGGGGGATTTAAGCCAAACACAAGGCAAGCACTTGTCTTGACCCTACTTTCTCTTGGACTTTCTGAGCTGTGCTGGAACCCAGAGGTTGGTGGCTGCATGTATCATTTTCTATATATTTTCTATCTTTCTCTCCTTCTTCTAATTCCCTCTTCTCAGAATTTTTAAGTAACTTAAAATTGAACTTAAAATTGAATTAAAAGCCTAAAGTTTACCAAGTTGAAGGGGCCGAGTTAATGGGCTTTGAGAAGTGTTTTATATTGATTGAATGTTGCACAAAGCCTTTGCCAAAGTTCTCTGATTTTCTAAAGCTGTCAGTAAAGTTTCTTGTTGTTTTGACATCTTGAGAATATCTTCTTGGTATTTCTTCTCTGTGTCTAACTCAGAGTACAGAAAAACCAGTAAGCCTTTTACAAGTCTCTTTGAGTGAGTTTTGTGGGGCCTTCCTCCAGCATTCTGTTGAAATTCTGTGCAAAGTACTGTTAAGTACGTGATAAAAACTACTTTTATGCATTAGCAATTGATCAGGTAAAAAAAAATTCTGTTGTACTGAAAGCAACTGGTAATAAAAAACCAATTAAATAAACAGTTCTGTTCCTGCAGGCTGAAATAAAACAATTATCTACTGTTTATATTCTATCAACTAGAGATTCTTTCTTCCCCCGATGCATTTATGATGACTGATATTTTTATGTAAATATATTGATTTTGTTTATGCGCTGGCATAAGGATTAGGGAGGATGTGATTCATCGCAGAACCTTTCCTCAGCACCAGGAGAAGAGTACAGTGAAAAAGAAGGTCAAAACAAGTGTCAGATAAGGCTTGTAGCATTCCCAGCCCATCCCTTTGTGCCTCTGCAGGTTGTGATCATGAGAGATTACCACCACGAGAATGTGGTCGACATGTACAACAGTTACCTGGTCGGGGACGAGCTCTGGGTCGTGATGGAGTTCCTGGAGGGCGGCGCTCTCACAGACATCGTGACTCACACCAGGTGGGCTGGGGGTGTGTGCATACCAAATAGAGAGAAAAACAGAAAACTCTCTAAAATATACGTGCATGGAGAATAGGTATCCATGTATTTTATATGTACATATAGTTACACCCATACGTAGCATGCTGGCTTGGCCATCATCGATAAGCCAGAATTACAGATGAACTCCTGTTGATGCCATGATGATTTTTGCCTTTTCTTTTATATACCTTTTATATACCCTTTTATATAGCTTTCATGTATCCTCAGTACTTTTAGCACACATAGTTGTAATTCTTTAAGTCCAACACCTTAGCACAGTCCTAATATTCCGTTAAGCCAGGAGACCAAACATTCTGGAGACCTCACAGTTCGAGGCCGTGAAGCCTTATGCTATCCTGAGAAACCAAAGTCCTCTCTAAAACACATCCTGTAAACGAAGATAGGCCCATCCATCATCAGGATAGGGGTTCATTCAAGCCTCTCATTGGGGAATCTTTGATAGATGTGCTAATTTGCAAGGCCTATAAATTGTATACATGATCTATCGTGTGAGGGCATTTTGGTGCATTCCGCCTTGGTGAAATGGTGCACCATAAGGATCCTTAATTAATACCGAGGTAAAAACCCATTTTCCCTTAACCGTGTTTGGTTCTTAATTTTAAGACCAGGTGATGCCTTGAGAGGCTACCTAGAAACAGAGACTAGACAGGAGTAAGGGAATAAAGGTAGGTATTTATTTGAAAGGCCTNTTTGTTATGTCTAGAGAACAGAAGTTAGCGGGCTACAAGGAACTTCAGAGTTACACACTGGATTTGAAAAATATAAAAGTTAAAACCTAAGGCATCACAGGGAAAGGCAGAATTGTGATTACCAGCATTTGCTAAACCAAAGGGAAAGAAACACCTGAGAGGGTCTGCTGGTAGATGGGGATTTGCTAACACTTTAGGAGGCACTTCAGCAGCAACACAACTTTTATCCATTACGTCCTAAAATGGCAAAAAAAAAAGTTCTTTTCCCTCTTTGGTGATCTGTATTGTTGGGTTTGCTGTCATAACCACGTCTGTTCTAAAGGTAATTTCTCCTCACAAAGGTTATCTGCAAACCAAGCCTAAAACATAAGGGGAAAAGTATTTTTATATCAGAATATTGGTGCTTATGGTGGAGCACATTTCCATATTTCAGTTAATACCACATCTACACACAGTAGGAAATTAGCCAGCACAACACTGCAGTGTATGGAACTGCTCTGCCTCTTCTGAGGGGAGACATTAGATTTTACAGCCCTCTTTACATCTGGTCTTTGCTCATCTGCTTTTGATAAGCTGGATAAAATGGGATTCTTTATTTAATTTCTTCCTCTGAATAAAAGAAAATTAAAATTTCCACACCAAATCAGTGGGAGAGTATTTAGGGGAGCAAGAACAAAAGCAAGGAATTATAAATTAGAATATTTGTTTTCTCTCCTAGTTTAATGATGCTCTTTGATCCTGCCAAGAGTTGTAACAGGTGTTTTATTTTTTAGTATTACCTTAGCTTATGTGCTGAAATAAATCACAATATTGGAAGTATTTGCCAAACCATTAAAAGCTCTAAGATGTTTCTGACAGAAGTTTAACAGCAAACAGATGTTCCCAGGGCACCACTTCTTAAGAGCTGTCATCTATTTTTAAACTCAAAATAGTATTTTCTTAATATTCTGGGTTTTTTTACATTGCATGACCTTCCCTCAAAAATTTTGCTAAAATATTGCAAATGGCACACAAAGTTAAAGCAGAAATCTCCATGGGTGTTCTTCTGCACATGTAAAAGGGATGCTGGGGACATCAGCAATGGGACAGTGGCACCAAGGGTGCACAACCCATCCCAGGCATTGCACTGTAGCTGATAGAACGACCCCAGAATGGGATTTTTCAACTGTGCACATAACTGGGAACTCTTGTTTATTTTTCTGCTGAAATACCCAGAATATTTTTATAGAAGGCATAGAAGTGCTCTCAAAGAGCTACAACCCAGGGCCTGATGTTTTGCCTACACAATTAAGGGTGTTTTTTCTCATATTTATTCCACGCCTGTTTCCATCCCAGTAGTGATTTGCCCTGCTTGGCAAGCAGTGAGCTTACTGTAAATAAGGCATTTCCATGATTTCCCAGAGGGAAAGAGGCTACAGCACATGGCACGCTCGGCTCTCATAGTACTGCAGGGAGACAAACCCAGAGCTCGCTGCAGAGCTGATCCCCACACCTCATCTCCCTTTTTGGGCAGAAACAGGACCAGAGATTCGCCCCAGAGCCACTGCCTGAAAGATCTCCTGTACAGTGTTGTGAATGGGAACTTGTGCCTCTCCACATCCCCTTTCTTCCCCAGCGCTCAGCTGTTTCTTGCCCCGTGCTGTTGCAGGATGAACGAGGAGCAGATCGCCACGGTCTGTCTGTCCGTGCTGAGAGCCCTGTCCTACCTGCACAACCAGGGCGTCATCCACCGCGACATCAAGAGCGACTCCATCCTGCTCACCAGCGACGGCAGGGTGAGCACCCAGCGTTCCGGGCGTGGGGAAGAGTGGGTGTGACCTGTGAATAGCTCGTTAGAGAGTGTGAATAACTTGGGAGAGAGCCGAATCCGAAAAACACAGGCCTGGCCTGGCCGGTGAGTGACATCTGTGCCGCAGGCAGAGTCCCTGCGGAGGGACTGGAGCCATCAAAAGGCAGTGGGAGAGGAAACTGCGCAGCAAGGGTGACAATCAGGAGATGGGAGACCTTCTTCTCGGCTGCACCACTCTGATGCCTCTCACAAAACACTTCCTTTTTACTACACTTAGTTCTGTACATGTGCTCTGCATCCCCAGGCTGATTAGGAGGCCAACATCAATCTATGCAAATAGGAAATAATCTGCATTACTGCTGAAACCCTCCCCAGATGGTGAGAGGAGCTTTCACACTTCCAAGATGCTTGATAGAATCTGTCCCACACTTCCATTTACTTGGATGGGATGGTGCTGCCAGTGACTTGCTGTCTTTGTGTTGTTAATGAGCAGAGGGAGAAGGGGATGAAATGTTGCACATGACTTGCTCAGTAAACAACATGTAGTTTGCACACAAAAAAATTAACAGTTGCTCCACTGGCATTGCACACCTGTCTAAGGTAAGACCTGAAGGGTTGGACTGAGCCCAAGAGCTTTGGTTTGGAAGCAGATCCAAACAAAAGGTAAAGCTCTTGGCTTCTCAGGCCTGGTCAGGCTCACCTGTCTAATTTGATGCCTACTTCACCAAGGGAGAGGGATTTTCTTCCTGCAGCAGTCACAGGCTGCTCCTGTTAATCCTGTCAAGGAAAGAAAATCCCACGTGTGTAGGAGTTCTTCAGTTGTGATTTCAGTTCATGTTGCTGAAATAACATCTGATCTGTGCTCGGGATCTGCATACAGTGCCTCATTATACTCATTACTCCAGTCCTTATTATCTGCATTGCAGATTTCTTCATGGCTGTGTTGTGCAATTATCTTTTTTTAGAAAATCGTTGTCTTTTATGTACTCGAATGAGCAATAGATATGCAAAACCTCTTGTGCTCCTACAAAAGAAGATTGGGCTCTGCTTCCAAAATATGCATTATTTCTTCCATTCTTCATCCTGTAAACTGAAAAATACATTTAGCGTGGAGAATTTGGCTATTACTGGCTTTGTTTTAGAAATACCAACAATCATTTCATAATTCTGTTAAAAATAACACCCGTAACTTTTAAAAAAAGTAATATCTGTGCTGAATCTGAAAGAAAGCAAGTGAGTGCTGACAATAAGTCTACACAATGCAGGGATTTATGCAGCTTCCCTCTCCAGTTGTCCTGGGGCTGTTTGGGTTCACTTTGTATCCCCAGGCATTGAGTGGGATACACAGCCTGTGGACCTTGGGCATCGGTCACCATTGAACTGTGCAGTGGTGGAGGTTAGGAAAAGGTCTGGGAAAATCCCTTTCATAGCTTCCAGGCCTCCAAGTAAGTACTCAGAGGGTTAAGAAAAAAAATTTAGCCTTAAGGAACGAGCTGTTTCTGGAAGGGGGTGATGCCACCAACTCTCAGACCAGCTTGTTGTGGTTGGAGGACTTTTCACCTTGGCATTGTACAGCAACAGGGAGGGGGAGGTGATAATTTTCCATAATTTTTGTTGTTAAAAAAAACTGTCATAAAAGTGTGAGCCAGGCACATGATGCGGCAAGAGCTGCTCTCCGGAGTGCTTGTGTATCCCATTATTTCTATTTCAGGTCACTGCCACAGCTACTCAAGGACAGTACTAATTCCTGAGTTCCCAAGCAAAGGGAACAGGTTAACTCTTTCACAAGGAGTCTTGTACCCTTCCCTGCCTTCTCCAGATTAGCTCTGCTGCTGCATAAAGATGACAGCTTCTTCAGTGATAGTCCACAGTGTGAGGTCCTGGACTTGACAAACATTGGAAGGGGTTTTATTTTCTGTGGGTGCTAAAAGGAAATGGGGTGAATGCCACTTTTTTCCTATGTTTTCTGGCAAACTCAGGGACTGTATACCTGGTACAAACCACAGGAGGGATGTGTGTCACTTGGAATATGTGCATTACTGGATAGCACATGCATAACTACAAACATGGGGGTTCTATTTGGAATATTTTGTTTTCCTTCTATTTTTAAGTGTTGTAAGCCATTTATCACCTCCGCATCCCTTGCTGGTGGAGAGGCAATGGGCTGTGACAGATGATATCAGGAATGAGCACCACGGCCACTCTCCTACATCTCCCCTTGCCTTCATTTTAATGAGCTGCCTGTTCCCCAGGCTGCGCTCCCATCTCCAGACACTCCTCCAGAGCTGGGCTGCCGTCCTGTCCCGGGAAAACGTTGCAGCTCCAGCCCTGTCCCTCCGGCTGCAGCCAGAGGTGTGTCTTGGCAGAGTTTGCCTTGTTATTCAAGAGGGGCTTTTACTTCTTCTTTGCAGATAAAATTGTCTGACTTCGGGTTCTGCGCCCAAGTGTCAAAGGAGGTCCCCAGGAGGAAGTCCCTGGTTGGGACACCCTATTGGATGGCACCGGAGGTGATATCCCGCCTGCCCTACGGCACCGAGGTGAGCACAGCCAGAGGGATATCCCAGTTCCCTATGGCACCGAGGTGAGCACAGCCAGAGGGATATCCCAGTTCCCTCTGGCACCGAGGTGAGCACAGCAGGCACTGCTAGAGGGGATATCCCAGTTCCCCACGGCACTGAGGTGAGTGTAGCAGGCACTGCTGGAAGGGGTATCCTAGGAGAGGATATCCCAATTCCCTGAAGCACTGAGGTGAGCACATCAGGCACTGCCAGAGGGGATATCCCAAGCCCGTGGAGCTCTTTCAGAGCTGTGCAGTTCAGCAGCATTTACGCAGTATTTATTATACTAAATAGCAGCAATTTCGTTTGCCCCAGAGTGCTACATCGTGCCTGATTTGGAAGTACTTCCCCAAGATGAAGGTAATTAAATAACAACTCAATTTAGCACTCTGAGCAGTGCAATGCAGTTACATATTTCGGTTTGGGGTGCTGTAGCAAAGGAAACTGGCCTCATTTGCACATTGTGAGAGGCCCTTTGCTGCTCTTTAGTATCAAGCCTGCGGGCTGGAGCTGCAGTCACAGGTGGGCACACCTGCGTGTGCCAAACCAGCAGCCAGCTCACACACCCCTTCCTCCTGCACAGCCTGGTCACGGCAGTATTTGCACAGAGCCATTCTGCTTTCATTCAGCTGAAGCCTGCCATTCCCTTCCTCTGGAGGAGTGCCAGAGGAATCACAGGTCCTGTAGGGTCCCAAACCCTGGGGCCAGCTGGGTGGGTTGCATTGCCACCCTCTGTGGTAGGAGTGGTCTCCACGTGGGCTCATTCCTTGCAGTTGTGGCTGTCATCACTTGAGAGACAGGGGTAGGGAAAGTGCTTCTGTGGGAGCTATTTCAAGCACTGCCAAATGTTCTGAGAAAGGCAACGCGCACATTTTTACTGGAACCCTTCAGAGGAGCCCGGCAAGGTGTGGGCACCCAGCAGCTCCGCAGTGCCACACCCGATCCCAGAGGCAGCTGTGAGTCCCGGCACTCCTGCCCTGCCGGCCTGGGCAGAGCAATCCCCTGTGACAGTGACTCCACCGCCCCAGCGAGGACACGGCTGCCTCTGCTCCTCGGCGTGGGGACAGAGCTGGGAGCAGCAGCTGCAGAGCTCCACCCTGCCAGGCAGGCGGAGCCAGGGACACGGACACGTTTCCATGCAGGTGCACATGCACATACCTGTGTGGAGTTTAGATACATAGAAATACCGATACACACAGGGAGGGGGACAGGAGCTGCTCTGTTCTCACACTGCTATGGCACGGCACAGCAAGAGCACCCTGCAGGCACGGCTCTGCAGCCAGGATCTGTGCTGTTGTAGGATACATTCCAGGGATAATAGCATCAACTATTATTAGCCCATTAATAGCTCTGGGAGGATTAGAAAGTGGCTGAACTTAAGGCTACATTAAGTTTCCCCACCAGAAGTGAAAGAAAAAAAAACTAGAGGATTTGAGCTAAAGGATAGTGTTGGTAAAAGAGCAAAAGCAGAATGAACTGGCCCTGGCTGTACTTGAGCTGGCAAATGACAGGAATTACAGTCATCAGAGGATTGGGATTCTGGAGCAGCTCTGCAGCATGCCAGAACTAAGAAAAAAACTTTTTTTTTTTTTTTTTTTTGAGCTGGAGCTGAATCACTTTCTGAAGTTCTTACATAATGTGTTACCTGTGCTGGCTGTAAACAGACCTGGGTGTGTAGTGAGTGCTTGCATTTGCCTCAGGGTCTTGAATGGAGTTCCAGTAGTCTTTAAGCTTCAGGGGAATAGAGTAAGTGATTTCACAGCAGCTGAAGTGTACCCCGCTCTCCAGCAGCCGCAGAGCCAGCCTGGGCTTGGCATTCACTGGGTGCAAATCAGTGCAGCTGGAATGCAGGGCAGCAGGACACAGCCTCTCCAAGGCACTGAGCTTCCAGTGGGCAGCACCTAAACCAGCTACAGCACCAGGTTTGTAAGTCCCTCCTAATCTGTTTTGTCAAGGCACTCGCTGCTCAGAAGGAAAACCATGGTTGGCTGGTTGAAAAAGAGAGATGGATGGTGTTGGCTCCCCAGACTGCTGGCTCAGACTGGCGGCAGACAGCGGTGTGAGCCAGCTCTGGGGTTTGCACGGTCCCCTGTGCTGAGCCTGCTGGCCTCTCTGCACTGCCAGCAGTGTTTATGTCCCCTGCGTGTGTTCCAGGTGGACATCTGGTCCCTGGGCATCATGGTGATCGAGATGATCGATGGGGAGCCCCCCTACTTCAACGAGCCGCCGCTGCAGGCCATGCGCCGCATCCGGGACAACCTCCCGCCCCGCGTGAAGGACGTGCACAAGGTCAGCCTTCCTGGGGATCGGGGCTTTGCACAGTCCCGTGTCCAGGAGCACTGCAGGCACACGTCTGCATGCCCAAATGGTAACTTGATCTCTAAGGTCCCTCCTGGAGCAGTGGGTCCTACACAGGACTCCTGTGGGGAGGAAGTGAGGCCAAAGCCATCAGTCATGGCCTTGTTTCTGCCTGACCCTGGCTTTGCTTTTGCAGCCAGTGATGGCAAAGGGAGCTGGACACAGCCTCGTGCTCCCTGTGCTTCCCACCCTGCCCGAGGACCAGAGCAGGTCGGCTGATGGGCCCTGCTGTGGGTGGGTTGGTACACCCGTGCCCTGTGCCAAAGCCTCTGAGCACTTCCCAGTTTGGGTGTTGTTTCCATCAGACCCGAGCCCTCAGCCTGCCTTGATGCTGTTCTGCACCCCAGTGATACCCAAATACTTCAAACATCAGTGGCACATCAAAGATCTCAGCCCTTGAGCTCAGCACAGCTGTTGCCGTAGGGAGGATCAGAGTGCACCTTGTCTTCCCAAGTAAAAGGCCTGCCCAGAGCCAGGGTAGGCTGGAACTGGGTGTTTTTGTCCACCCCTAATGCCAGTGTGGTGTTTCAGGTCTCCTCGGTCCTCCGGGGCTTCCTGGACTCGATGCTGGTGCGGGAGCCCTCGCAGAGAGCCACGGCACAGGAACTGCTGAGACACCCCTTTCTCAAACTGGCTGGGCCCCCCTCCTGCATCGTGCCCCTCATGAGGCAGCACAGGCATCGCTGAAGCTTTTTGGGAAGAGGTCAGTGCAGAGCCTGGCTCACGGCCATGTGGGAGCGCCAGCAGTTGTGTGGGATCCGCAGGCAGGGAGGAGGAAAACCTTGTGAAGGAAACCAGCCCTGCGGGAAAAACGCGGCGTGTAAAGAACCCCAAAGGCCAGGCAGTGCCCTCCGTGCTCCCTGTGTGCCAGGGACAGGGAGCAATCCCGGCCACGCCTCCGCCAGGCCCTGGCGCTCCCAGCGCTGCTGTCTGCTGGGCCATCGCACAGAAGGCACCAAATGCCAACGCTGGAAAGGTAATTTAGCAGAGGAGAGCACAGCCAGAGCCAAACACCGGAACTTTGCTGCAGGCTACGGCACTTCTGTTTCAGAAGAACACTTTTCTGACAAAATAAAGCACTTTTTATCTCAGTCAGAGCAGCGCAATGTATTTTGCAACAAGTTTGTAATTTTCTGTACAGTACGTTTTGATAACTTGCAGTACTTTGTCATGTAACTGTTGTGTTAGTTGAAGTAATAAGTGTAACTTAGCGAGAATTTGAGAAGATGAAGTTTCCTACTTTTTTTAACCCTTTTGAAAACAGGGGAAAAGAAAAAAAAAGAAACCATAACCACTTTTAGGAAGTAGTAAGGTTTTGCAGATTTCCCATGGGGGTGAGCAGGGGGCTCATTGCGCTCTCATGGCAGCTGGAAGAGCCAAGGATCCCTGGTGTTGGTGGGAGTGCCTGGCTTGGGGCACTGGGGCAGAGCGGTCCCAGCTCTGCTGAGGGCCAGGCGAGGTCAGGGGCTCCCCTTCCCCCCTCGCTGGGAGCCTCGGCCCCAGGGGCCTCCAGGCCGGGGTGGTCCCTCTTTCTGTCTGCCACCACAAGGCCGGTTCTGCCAGCACAGAAGCCTCTGCTATTTCTGTCACGCTCTGGCACTGGGGAGGGGGCAGGAGCTCCTCCTCCCACCCCAGAGGGATCTCTGGAGCTCAGGCAGAGCCGTGGGATGGGAGGGGATGGGAGGGGATGCGCTGCCAGGCGTTCGCCATAGAGGAGAAGTCGTGCTGCTGTCTAGACCTTTCTGAATGTTGATGCAACAGTTGACTACTGCGGTACAATTTTGTGTTATTTGTTGGATGACTTTGCATGTTAACTGTAGGCCTAAATAGATTTGCCTTTAAAATTTTTAGAAGTGCTTCATAATTATTTCAATGAGAAATTAATATTATTTATTAATGATTAGTTGTTTTTAATTCTGTATAATACAAAAGCCATGTTTTTCAAGTTTGTTTTTTTTCTTACTGACCTCATTTTATGGTATCTTTAAGAACCACAAAGCCAACTTTGTGAAAACACAGTTTCTTTCTTATTATGGAATTTCATAGTTAATAAATTAATTGTTATTTATTGTACTAAATTATAACCAAACATCTAAACCTGGCAGGAGCTGTTGCCTAAAGATCTTCCTCTGGGAGAAAAGAGTTGCCAATAGTAAAGAAGCTCCTTTAGTTCTGCCCTGAAAAACTTAAAGAATATTTGGAGGGAGAGAAGCAATTTTAAAAAAAGAGAAAAAAGGAGATGATCTAGAATACAGACTCGATGTTCTTACATCTGTTTCTTATCCCTGCTGCTCTCTCTCTCTCCCTCTCTCTAACCCTGTTTGCACATTTTAAGAAGACACTGAAGAAAATGTGTTTGGCTCCTGCCGCCCCACAGCTCCCGGAGCCCACCCGGCCGGGAGCAGCACCCACAGCCCCCCGGGCTCTCTTTTGTAGTCTTGACAACTCAGGAAACCAGGCTGCACCAGTCAGGCCATGGCACACGGCACAACTTAATACTAGCCACAAAATTTACTTTTTTAACCATCTTTGAATAAAAAAAAAGGGGTTGGTGGGGGTTTTTTCTTCAATATTCAGGACATTTTAGGCTGTACAAGTGAAGAATTTTCTGCAAGTTTCTTATCATTAGATACTTTAAACAGTGTTCATCGAGTTTACTGAGAGTTTTGTCGATTTCAAAGGGGTTTTTTTGTGAACACCAGCTACTGGTGAGACAAATGCACATGCAAGTTAAATAAATTAATTAATACACACTTGAGTTTCAGTGTGGGTTTTTTTTTCCCTATGCCTTTTTTTACAGTTTATAGATTTGACTCAGTCCCACAGTACTGGACCAAGCAGGTAACAAGGAAAAAAAGTTTATTCTTGTGTATATATATGATATACATATATATAAAAATAAATAGATATATACATAATAGTGATTTATAGAGCTGCCCTAAGTGATTTCTAAGTGTCAGTGCATTTCCACCTTCCTTTCTCTGCCCCCTAAATAATCCCTTTCTTTTTTTGCTTTACATATCCCTAATTTTTAGCTCCCAACTGTTGATCTCACACCTACTGACAGCAATTCCTCCCAATTCCCCGGTAGCATCAGTCAGCTGATGAATCTACAATGTTATTTGCTATCTTCAAGTCTTAAAAATGAGGATTTATATTACTTTTGGTTGCTGATGTCAGTAAATACTTCAAAATACATTGAAAAAATGTAATGCCATCACCTAAAAACAAACAAACAAGGCATGTTAAGAGCATCCATTCACTCAGAAGCTGAGGCCATGCTCCAAGTACGGTGGGATATCCCAATGAAATTATTCCCACCTGTCACTAAAGGAATGATGGCTTTTTTCTGAGCTCACACCTCTAAAACTATTCCCAAATACTCAGTCACAGCAGAGGCCAGGACCTGTACTTGGCTATGTCAGCCCCCTCCTCAGCAATACATCAATAATTTATAATTAAAGTTCTAATCACAAGTACTCTGTAAGTCATTAGCAGCTGCTTTAGTAAGTGCTTAATTATTACAGGCCCTTACAGAGCTCAGTAGGGTGATAAGGTGTATTTATCCACCTTCTACTGCTGTGTTCATAAACATCCATGAAGCAAAGCTTTCAATTTGCAGCTCACCCATAAAAAGCCATCAATGAATGAGAGCTAAATACAAAATTAAATCACAATAAAGTGCTGCCATCCTCAAATGCTGCTGCAGTTTGACAGGCAGGAGAGAAGCTGGGCATAATCTCTCTCATAAATAATTTTTGATAAATAGGCTTGAAAAGCTTAAAGCAATGGAAAAATCAGATCAATTTCAGTAAGTGCTGGCAAAAGGATGGAAAGAATTAAAATACTTAAAGGGTTTTCACCAAAACCTTAAATAACTTTTTTTTCAACCAAGATACATCAGTCTGGGACACTAACTAACTGAGCTGAAATTATTCTTATTCCTTTCTTCCCCAAAAAGGAAAAAGACATTTCAGTCCAATAAAAATCCAATATTTTCTATCAGTTCAGAAAACCAATAAATTAATTATTGTATTCCTGGAACTCTGTCCCTAACAGCTTACACACTCTCCCCTGAAGGTGATGCCAAGTGCTTCCTAAGGGAAACCCTCATCTGACATGAAAAGCAGATGTGCCAGGCTGATGGGAGCAGGCCGGGAGAGCCCTCCTGGCCCCAGGACAGACAAGGGTGAGGCAGGACAAAGCTTCTCTCTATTAAGGATGAACCTTTAATCCTTTTATTCACCCTTCTGTTACCTCTGGCTTTTTCTAAATGCCTCTAAAAGAACCTTTTCTTTTTTAATTATCAGCTCATTGTAGGCAGTGGCACTTGGTCAGCCTAAAGCTCACCCAGGACCCTTTCACTGAAGTTTTAAAGGAAAAGGGCAAAGCCACAATCATCATTAGTGCCATAATTTTGCTTCTTGCATCCAAATGAGGAAACAGAAAGCCGAGCTTAGCATAGAAATGAGAGCAGAAATAAGGAAGGACTAAAGGAAGGCTTGTGCCACATCCACCTTCATCACAAAAGCCCATACATTTTGGAGGAGACTACAGCATTAAAAAACATTTAAGTTTTTTCTCTTGCCTTTTCCCAACATTAAAATTACTGTTTTTCTTTGATTGAGTTTTAAGCTGAAAGAAAACAATCAAGTCTCTGTTTGAATTAAATCAGTTTAAAAACAAGGAAGTAATTTCTATACCCTAAATTAAGACAAGGCCTGGACTAACTCCTGCTGAGGTAACACCAGAGCCTAGGGGAGTCAAAGGATTCAGTGGGAACTGGACGGTACTGGAATAAAACACATTACTGCCGACAGAGCACACAGGAAAAACAGCCAAGAGATAGAAGAATATTAGAAACAACCAACAAGTCACAGAATACTGAACCACCACCATGTCTTCACCAAGCCATTTGCAGCAAAACCACTGCTGGAATAAATCCTACATGTAACATCCACACAGAAGATGTATTTGTGCTCCAGTTCCATTTGGTACCGTGGAGTGGGTACAATGCATTGTATCACTTCAAAATAAGAAGGCAAATCAAGTATTATATATGTACATGTTTTAATTAATTTTAAAAATCATCTACATTTAAGGATAGATTTCAAGGGTTCCCTTATATTTTTCTGTTACATTAGATTATACCTGAATAATCTGCATAGTAACTTTAACATTACTGTTTTCTTTTTCTCTTTTTTTTTTTGTTTTGTTGTGAAAATTATCAGTTGCAGGTAGCAATGTAACATCTCAACCACAATCACAATACGTGCAGGATGCCCAGCCAGAAGCATTTCTCAGTTGACTTGCAGTAGCACGGCACTTTATAATTTGTGTATCAATACTTTTTTTCTTTTTTTTTTTTTCTTTTTTAAATTTAGTTCAGATGTGGCTCAAGAAGCAAAAACAAACTTTCTTCACTCAGTCTCAAGTGTGGGGTCAGCTCCACAGCTGTGATCTGCTCCACTGCAGTTACTGACCTATTTTTTTTTTTTTTAAAGCACACCTGTATTTGCCTCCATGCTTTCCTTAACATGAGTGCAAACTTCAGGATGTGGTTTAAGTCCCTTCATCAGAGGGCCTGAATGAACCCTGTGCAATGGCTGTCTCCCAGCCCTGCTTCCTGCATGGGCAGGAACGTGGAGGGCTGAATGCTCCAAAGGTGATGCAGGGGGAGGTAAGAATCTCTTGAGATGGGAAAAAGGGAAAAAACAAATCAAACAAGAAAGCTAATTCTGCTCCCAGTGTGAAACTCTGACATGTGAAGCATTTCTGTTTCCAGATGATCAGCCCAGCTGCTTAAGAAGGTATTCAAACCACCTACAGACACCTCAGACAGAGTCTCCTTAGAGAGTCTGTGTTAAAGCCGAGCCTCAGCCTGGGTGTCTCCATGAAATACTCAGGATTAGGTGCTGTGAATACCATCTCTTGCCCCCCCAGAACCTTTCCTCGCCCACAGAAAAAAGTGCTTTTGCTTTTTCTACCTGATAAATGCTCGGGTTGCTCGGTCCTGCTCCCTATCCCATGTGTTTGTACTGAGATCTGTCCCGAGGGATCTGCACCTGGCTGGCTGTCAGCTTGTGGTGGATATGGTAAATGCCGAGGGTGATCACGATAACCAGCCCCAGGATCAGCCCCAGGATCAGGGGCAGGGTTTCTTCCAGCTGCTCCCTCTGGTCCACCGGGCACTTGTGTTCTGCAGGGGAAGAAAAGAGGGGAAGGAGGGACGTGACTCAGGCACTGCCAGCCTGAGCTGCTGCCGTGGTGGCTCCACGGTCACGGCTCCGCGCAGGACGGAGCAGCAGCAGCCGCCAGCGGAGCCCCGCGGAGAAAATCAATTGCTTTGGAGCAAAGTGGAATCAGTCACAACGCAGGGATGCAGGGAGAGGCAACATCCATCAAAGCAGCCCACGCACTGGAAAAACACTCTCATGGCCACAGGCTCAGCCCTCTCTGCCACACATCGATGGCCTTGTTGGGAACGGGGCAGCCAAAGCCCGAGTTTCCTGACTGAAGAGCTGCTTTGTTTATTCAGTTACGGAGTCTGTAGAGGCCTCAGCATCAGTAAGTCTTTCATTCTGCACCAGACTCACCCTGCACATCATCCAGAGATTCCCCCTCTATCTGCAATTTGGCAGAGGTCCAACAGCATCACTCCCCCCTCCCCATGAGCTCCTGACGAACACGGCCCCAGCCCTGTGGTCACACAGCACCCCAGCATCCCACATTGTCCATCAAATACGGCAAAGGAGGAGCAGAAGCAACATCAGCCCTGGCAGTGGTTTTTCTCTCTGGCTGATGAGTCTCTGCCATAGCCTAATAAACGACTGGAAAATAGTGATACCATGAGAAAACACTTTTCTATGGAGCTTGGAAAGGCCACTAAGGTCAGGAAATGTGTTACACTGGTAATCCTGGCTCAGCTCCTTTACACTTCCAGAGTCTACTGCAGGCCTGAGTGACAGGATCATGATGTACTTTTTTCCCCACAGGATTGTTGCTTCTCCATGCTGATGGACAGGCAGAGCCCATGCTGCCGAGATGGGGTTGCCAAGCTAAAAAGAAGAAAAATGCCAATTCTGGGGGGAAAAAAAGGTTACGTGATACAGGAAGGATAATTCTCTGGCTCATGTTCTTCATTGTATTAGAAATGTGCTGAAAACAATGACAACTTCAAGAAAAAAAGGGAAAATAGAAAGGCTGTGTGTTAGATAAGCGAATACAAAGGGCACCACAATTTCCCCCCTTGCTAAAGACTGTCCAGATGGGTTCCCCAGGCAGCTGATTGCAGAGATCTGCAATAACCATGAAGAGCAAATGCTCTATGAATCTAACAGCACGTGGCAAAGAGCAGGAAAAACCCAGAGACCCCAGGCCCAGGCAGGAGGTGACAGCAGGGACCCCTCTCCAGCAGTGCCGACACCTCCAGGAGCTTCTCTGTGTCCTGGAGTGCAGTCTCCTCCCTGCACCAGGCTCACAGCGATGCCATCAGAAAACATTTCAAGCTGTAAGTGAGGTGAAACAAAAAAGAGCAAAAGTGAAATGTAGTCTAACACAAAGGAATGTCCTTTTTCAGTTCCAGTTGCTCACTATTTCACCGGAGGAGTGATTAATCACCAGGACTGTGGTACAGGCGATTCAGCAACTGCTGCAATGCAGGGGTTTTGTTTGTTTGTAGTAAGGAGAATGGGGGGAAAAATCCTGATTATTATTTAGCTCCCAAAACTGGGTTTCTAGTGCTCTATGAAATTGTTCTCAGTTTAGGATGCGAAGGCCTGAGCAGCTCAGAGGGACGCAGCCCAGGCTGAGCTGACTGCAGGGAAAGCCATGCACGGGGCAGTGCTATGGGGCCAGGGCTGCTCTGACCCCACTGCCCACGGGTGGGTACAAAGCAGCACCCTTCCCATGGGAAGGATCCATGCTCCAGGAGCTCCTGTGCACCCCCTACATGGCTGCAGACAGGGCGTGCTGAGGTGCCAATGAGGAGGAGATCACAGTGCCTGGACACTGATTTTTACTTTGGAAGTGGCTTAGCTTAAACCCTAGAGAAGATGGAAAGAAAGCTGCTGGAAACCCAGCTGAGAGGATTCCCCTGTGCTCAAACACACCAGGTTTGCCCATGCACCTTTCCCTAAACAGGAACGATCCAGCATTTGCAGGAGAACGGGCTGGATGTGGGAGGCTGCAGCCAGTGGAGAAGGCAAAGCTAAAAGCACCAGTGCAGAGAACAGACCCAGCTCTAGAGCACCCACTTGTAACATTTGAATTCCACCAGCTTTTGCCAAAGCAAACCGGCCGCAGGGCACAGAACACACCAGAGGATGTGGCCGGAGCCCCGGGGTCCACAGAAAGGAATGGCTGTGTTTAAGTGTCTGTGTCACGGCTGAAAAAGGTGTAACTCTTGCAAGCAGCCAAAGAAGAGAGTTCTTTATCCTGACACTATTTTTAAGAGGATTAAAATAAAATAAAAAAATAAAGCCAACAGGAAAAAAGAGAAAATAAGCGAAGCGAAGCTGTCAGTCTCCAGCAGCACATCCCCAAACCCAGATGGACCCGCTGCACCTCCCCGGGCAGAGCAGCTGTCTCTGCCCTACTCACACTTTCTCCTTGCCAGAAACATCTATTTTCTCCTTTTGGAGCAGACACCAAAGCCTGGGCTCTTTGGAGAATGTAGGTGAAATGGGAATGGGGCTGGGGGGGACCCAGCATGGAGGCACTGTGCTAAGCACAAACACATCTGCAGCAGAAGTGAGGCTCTCTGGGTGCTGACTGCTAGGAGGATGGATTTTCTATTTTAACATTAATATAGTGTTAAACCAGATCATTTTACAACAAATAAAAATATTTTCACATTTGTAACAATGTACATTAACATTTATACAGCATTTCACCCCAAGAATTCAAATAAAGCAATTTTCACCCCAAGAAGTCAAAGCAAAGGCACTGAGGTCCACAACACTGCAGGGAGGCAAGCAGGCAGCAGGTATCATTCCTGTCCATCAGCACAGGAAAAGGCAAAGTGGGAGTAGGAGGGGAGAAGGGTTTGCATAAAGTCCATGGCAGACAAATTGGGACATTCGACCCCATCAAGTATGGGCAGGCTGATGCTTGACAAATGAAGCATCACTGCACTGGGAACTGCTACGATTTCAAAATTACTGACCCTGAAGGAAACTGCCCTTTCTGTCAAATTTTCCCCAGTATTTCGCTCCAGATCACAGGGATCTCAGCATTTCCCAAATTGCTGGGGTTTACCCTCAGTCCAGGGAAGCAAAAAGGTCCCTGGCAAAAAGGGGAAAGTTCAGGCGATGCCGGGAGTTTTGCTGCATCCCGAACATGGTGGGATCACCCCTCTGCCAGGGCGGTGTCACCCCCAGTCCCTGCCCCATGGAACACCACCTGCAAACGGATACACAGGAGGTGTTCAGGTACATCCCTCACTGCTCCTTTGTGCTGTGCCTCCTCCCAGGCTCACGTACTGCCACGGTTTCTATGGTGAGTGCTCGTCCAATTCCAGTACCAGGCTGTGAAACCACCTAAGAGCCCATTTTCCTCTTCTAGGATCCTTCTGCAGAGCAAACACGACAAAAAACCCGGCAAAAGGCATAGCACCAACCCGCAGGCACGAGCACGAGCCTGAGCATCAGCACAGGGATTGTCCAAAGGCATGGAAAAACAGCCCAGCTGTGTCTGGCATAACAAGATTTTTGAGATTTTGAGATTGGTTTATAAGTAAATAGCTTACCAAAAAACATTTTAAAAAGAAAGACCAGGTGCTTTTTTAAAAATGGCTGCAAACCTTGGTGCAAAGGACCCTTAAGAAAATGTGGCCCTCAGCTGGGAGGCCTCAGGTCCCTCTGACCCACCCCAGGGTCTCAGTCCCTAACTCTCAGCCATTTTATCCCTTTGTATTTGTATTTTTCATCATATTGTTTTATATTTGGATTTTTAGATATAAAATGAAAAGACCTGACAGTTTCTCTGGGGTTCTTTTGTCAGTTTGAATCTTCTCGCACCCTCTTGATCCAGCACTCATTTTACTCATCTTCTAAGCTGAAAAATTTACACACAATTTCCCTATTAAAAAAAAAAAAACTGGTAATCCCTGAATGAAAAAAAAAATCTGCTACTTCTGTATTGAAAAATAAAAACGTAAAAAAAAAAAAGGATTTGTGAAGGTTGGAAGCAGTGTCTTTAAAAAAAAAATATTCTAGCACATGAGTTTAAGCATTCAAAAAACCCAAAAACAATCCAATCACTCCCTACAAGGTTTTTAACCTATCCCTGCAAGGACAGTGTCAGGACTAATGAAAAAACCTTTCCCCCATTTCTTTATGGAAAAAGGGCCTCAAACCTCCTGTGTCTCAGTGATTCTTCTGCTCTAGCAAGTCTCCTTCTCTACTCTAAAATATTTTAAAATGTTCTGTAGCTTGTTCATAATTAATAGGAATTTTACCTAATGGGAAATTAATGAACCAAAAAGGAGAAGGCTAATTACTGTAATTTAAGATTGGCTGTTATTCTCAGACCCCACAAAGGATCCTGTTTCGCCATACGTGTGCCGAGGACAAGCTCGGCTGGTGGGGATGTGCCGCTGGGAGAGCGGCAGAGCCCTGGATGGAGCTCCATTGATAAATCACCTCCCAGGATTCCTGACCACCCTCTCCAGGTGCTCTCTGCTGCTTAACTTACAGTGGAATTCAACAAAAAGGAGGGTAATTGAATAATGAGGGCAACAAGAACAAAAAACCCCATTGAGCTTGACAAAGAGAGAAGCCATGCTGTCCTCCGGAGGAGGAATTCCCTCCATGTGTTTAAAGACTGCTAAACCAACACCAGCTCTTTGTGTCCTGGAGAAAAAAAACCCACCCAACTACAGCAACAAAAGAGAAAACAAAATAGAAACAAATTTCCTGCCTGACAGAAATGAGCATATCATGAAAACAGCAGGTAGATTCCTTTGGCAATGAGCCCCGAGTTTGCTTGTTTTAACTGGGAGCTCTCAGACTTCACAAGTTTGGTATCACAGAGACACAGACTTGCATATTTTAAACGTGCTGTTCTCAGCCTCCAAGGTCTGCCCACCCAAACCCTGAGTGCAGGAATCCTGGATCCACAGGAGGAAGGAGAAGGTAAAGCTACACCAACAAAAAAAAAATTACAGTAAACTATTAAGATCTACTTTTTCCTCCCTGTAAATCTAAGAAAAATGTGGTACTAGTTCGATACAAAAAAACCCTGCCCACGGATAAAGCCTACTCAGTATTACACTGGCCTTGCCATGAGTAATTCAGCCACGCAGAGCTCTGCCAGAGCCAGCACATGCAGCAGCACGAATTTACTACATCAGTGAGAGGATGCGAGTCGCGAGTGCAACCACTCGGCTCTGCAGTCACTGCTGGCTTTTATTGTGTTCCAAAGCATTTCCCACATGCAAAATAATAAAGCTCCACGTTTTTAATGCTAGGCTTGAATACCACCATTTTCTAACTCGTTATTAAAAGAGTTGGCTATTATACACTTTATTTGCACCTAGTTACAATAAAAGGCTTAACTAATTGTAGTGCTAAAGCAGCACTATGAAATGGGACTGGTCTCACCTAATCCAGGTGAACACATTTACACTGCCTTATTCAACCTGATGGGAAAGCCAAGGGGGGAGCCAGGGACAAGGAGCACCATGGGTTCCTCGGGATAAAGGAAGCTAAAACTGCAGGAATCCTGTCCCACAGCAGCATTGCTGCTGACTCCAGTGCAACCCTTTGATACAATCAGCATGTTTTAGCTTAGGTTTTCTTTTATCCACCACGGATGTTAAAGAATTCCAGAAGGGGGATGGCATCCCGTGTGCTTGGTGCTCAAGGAGCCTCACTGAAGTCCCTGTTATGCTCCCTTCACCCTCACAATGAACATTAATCAAACTGAAGCCAGGAACGTGCACCCCCAGTTGTCTCCTGCCACTGCAGCCCCAAGCTTTATTTCAGTGTGCAGCAGCCCTAAGAAGCCCCCGGGGCTGTGCTGAAGCATTTCTGTGCTGCAGAGGAGACACCTCAGCCTTGCAGGGTTCCCCAGGGGTGCTGCATTGGGGCTTGCTGGCGAATCTGACTCTACAAGTCCTTACAGAAACCAACGTACATCAATGACAGCCCATGTTTTGGCAGCTGGGCTGAATTTGTAAAGCCTTTTTGGGGACCACAGAGGCAAGGAATGGGTTGGAGGGACTGCAGGGAGCGCTGGTAACAGGCTGCTGTGAGGGGAAGGTTGCCCTGGAAAAGGTGGGATCCAAATTCCTTCAGTACACTGCAACATCCCCAAAGACTGCGGCAGCATCAACACCTCAGGGATGCAGGACGTGCCTTTCCTGCTCCTTACCTTCACTGAAGACAAAATCCGCGGGGATGTCGAAGGGCTGGAGCCGCACTTCTGACAGCAGGAGCTGCACGGACTTCTGGTGGTCGCTGGAGACGAGGGAGATGGTCTGCTGTGCCTGGCACTCGTAGGACCGCCCGGCGGGGGTCACCAGGGCCGAGAGCCGGTGCGAGCTGGCTGTGTGCTTCCCGGCTGGCCAGGGGACACCGACAGGTCAGGCCCCGGCCCCGGGCACTGCGGGGCCTTCATGAACAGAGGCAACGAAACAAACGCGCGGGTGACGCGGCCGGGGAGCAATGCGGCCCCGCTGCTCCTGGAGTGTCCTCCCGAGGTGGGACCCTGCTTTGGGTGTGACACCCCCCACAGCCAGGGCAGCTCCCACACCGGGATCGCCTCCTGCAAGCGGGAACACTTGACTGCAGCACATGGTCCTGCGGCACAAAGGGCAGAGCCGGCTCTGCTGCCGCCAGCTCCGCTCCTGTCACAGCGCCTGGAGCCCGCAGCGTCGGAGAAATGGCTCCCGTTCATACCGGCTCAGGGTTCAGCCTGGGACTGCGCTGATACTCCCTACATTTGGGAAACAACCATTTCTGCGGCTGCACTTGGGCTCTCAATCCAGGTGGGAAGGAGCAGTGCCATTGGGGACCACACCACAAAGCAAGACAGGCCATAAAGCCTTTCCTGGAAATACAATGTGACCATTTCACCCAAGTTTAAATTACGAAAAAATATTTTCCCATCACACCAGGCTGGTTTTACAAGCAAAGGCCAAATGCGGCTGAGCCAGGTGGAATGAGGGATATCTTCCACCTCCCGCTCTTCTGAAGCCCTTTGTTCCTCTCCAGCAGCACAAAGAGGCAATCAGTGCTTCACATTGGCAGGGGCTGATGAGGCACGGCCACCACCGTGTTTTGGGGATCAAACAGTGGAAACACCACTGGGAAAAACAGCCCCAAAACCAGCGTGTCTTATGGCAACAACTTTAAACGCCCTATTCATTGGCGTTGTAAAATCCTGAGGGAGAATGATTTGCAAACGACAGTATTTCATTTTTCAATTCAAGACAACACATTTCTGAGCAGAAATGAAATAAAAACAAAATGAAAGCCAAAAGAATGGAAACCCAGAGAGAAAAGAGGAGGTTGCTGGTTGTGGAGGCGTATGGGGTATGATACTGATGTCAATCTCAGTTATCTTGGGAAACTGCTACTTTCCCACCTATTCAACCACCGTCAGGATTAACCTTAAAAACAATCTCCCACAGGAAAGGAGACAAGCTTTTCCAGCCCAGGTGTCTCCGTGCCCCACCCCCTCGGGCCCTGGCTCCCACAGGACAGCCCGGGCACCGCAGCAAACGGGTAGACCTGGGCTCTCCCTCCCACGGCAACCGCGGTGATTAAAAGCAAGAAAAAAAACAACGGAGAGAAAAAAAAAACCACCGCGGTTTAAAGCCGGCACTTGTCCCGGCTTTGTCGGGCGTGTTTGTGGTTTCCTTTTTCCCCTCAGCTGAATTTAGCGAGTAGCCCGGGGGGTGCTCCCCTCCCAGCTCGGCCCCGCGCTCGCTCGCCCGCCTTCCGGGATCTGCCTTAAACCCCGACCCAGGGCGCTTACGGCTGACGGCATCCTTGAAGTAGGTGCGCTCGGAGGTGTCGTAGGTGAACTGGATCCGGCTGAGCCTCCAGGACGCCTCCGGCCCCCGGGACGTGTTGTGCCCCTCCTGCCGAGACAGGGCCGGTCAGGACCCCGCGAAGCCGCCGCGCCCGCGCCCCCGCCCCAGCTGTGGGCGTGCGGGGAGCCCGTACCTTCAGGAAGGAGAGTTTGAGGGTGTACGCTTGGTCCAGCCAGGAGAGCTCCAGCTCCGACTCGTTTGTGCCGCACTTGCCCTTCATCTCGGCGCCCCGCGACAGCGGGATATCGGCTTGCTCCGTGATCAGCTGCAAGCGAGGAGCGGGGCTCAGCGGGGCAATCCCGGGTCCCCCTGGGCGCCCACGGGCCCCCCACTACCCCGGCTGAAAATCCTCGGAGGGGATAAAGGACTTTCCGAAAGTACCTGCGGGGGTGTTTTCTGTGTGTGTCCCCTGCCATCCCCAGTCCTGCCGGAGCCCCGACCCCCCGGGCCGCCCTCGGCCCCCACTCACATCCACATAATTGCTGGCCCACACGTCGTAGGGGACGATGAACTTGGCGGCGAATTCGGCCATGAGACACGTCGTCCGGTTTTCCCGCACCACGAAGATGTCCTTCTCGGGGTTAGGGGAGAGCCCGGAGAGGTTTTCAACTTCTTGCTCGGCGGCCAGGCGAGCCGCGGCGTCTGCGGGCACAGCGGGACTGAGCGCCGGCAGCCCCTGGCCGGCGTCCCGAGTCTGTGCCGCTCACCCTAACACCCCCCACCACCCCCGAGCCCGCTGGAGCAAGCTTCTCCATCGCGACGGGGCATCCCTGTCGCGACAGGGCAGGGGATGTGGCAGCCGGTGGCGGTGATTGCGGGACCGGTGCCGTAACAGCGCCGAGTCTGTGTCAGCGCCAGCGGCTGCCTCGTCGCGACAGGGCTCCGTGTCGCGACTCGCCGCCCAGGTACTCACGCAAGATGAAAAGCAGCCCTGGGAGGCGCACCCCGGCCATCCTCCCTGCTCGGTCCCGGCGTGGCCGCGGCTGCTGCAGCTGTTCCTCCGAAAGGTCCGCTCCGCAGAAAAGAAAAAAATAATTAAAAATAAAAAGGAGGGGGGGAAAAAAAGCCGCACACCTCCTTTCTCAGGAGCTGCACAGGCTGCAAAAGCACTCTGCTGCGGAGTGGCGGGGAGGAGGCACGGCGAAAGTGTGTGGGTGCGCGGCAAGGAGGAGGAGGAGGGGAGATGCCGGCGGAGCTGATGGAGCGCCCACGCCGAGGGACGGGGCGTACGCGGAAGCCGGGCGGGGAGGAGGGAAGGAGGGATTCCCCCCCTCCGGCGCCGGGGCCCCGCCGCACCCTCGGAGGGGCTGCCGGGGATCCCCGCGGGGACCTCGGGCCGCCCGACGTGGCGCTGGAGCGGAGCGGGGCTCACCCCGACCGCTACCCCGCTCCCCGGGCAGGGCCGGCACTGGGAGCGGGGCCGGGACCCCCTCGCTCCGGGGTCGTGGTGCCCGTCCCGGCCGGAGAGGCAGGCGGGAGGGAGGAGGGGATACCTATTCCAGCGCCGGCTGCTCACGGAGCGTCACTAATTTTGGTGAAGGCGAACAGCTGCTCCGCTTGTTAATTTAGGAAGAAACGTGCAGCTATTTTTGTGCGGCAAGGTCAGAAGCAAACCCGCACCCTTCTGTGAACGGCCATCGACACACCTGAGCTCTAAGATGTCGCGACAAACCACAACGCGCACCGTACCATAAAACCCAACAGCCCTGATAGGGTGCATTAAAATAGAAACAACACCGGCCATGCCTGTGCGGGGCGTTTTTTGGGGGGGACAGGCAGGAGGTCACACCTGGGGTGCGCCTCGGAGGTGGGACAGGTGCCAGCTGAGCCGGGGCACTCGGGGGTTTGTCCCTGGCCCGGGTCAAGGATGCGGGACAGCGAGGCCCGGAGCTGAGCGGGGAGAGGGGGCTGCGAGGCGGGGTGAGAGCAGAGCGCACCCTCTCCCTGGGCACGGAGAGCTGCCCGCCCCCTGCCCTGCCCGGGCCCCTCAACTCCCCGTCAGCCCAGCGCCTTCCCTCGCTCGCTCTCAGCCGGGGCAGGGCTGGCGCTGCCCCCGGGCTGGCGGCAGCGGGGCTGCGGGAGCGGGCGATCCCAGCCTGGAGCGCCGGCAGCGCTGCCGCTCCGCGCCGGGCTGCGAGGTGGGAGCGCGGCCGACTCCCGCGCTACTCCCGGGTGATGCGGCGTTGAAATATGTCTTCCCGCTTCTCATCGGGACCTTTTTTTGGAACTTTAACGCGCTGCCACCCTCGCCCCGGGGCCAGGAGCACATCCAAATATTTACGATTTACAGCGACGCCAAGTCCCAGGAGCAGCGGGGATGAGGAGCCCTACATTGAGGACCTTTTTTTGGTAAAAAGCCAAAGGGATAGCAGCGATCCGGAGTGATGGCATTACGTGGATTCACTACCAATCCACATTTCTAGTTCACGAAAAGGCTTCTGGAGGAAAAGGTCCAGGGTTTTGCAAAGCAAGATACTGCAAGGTGAGTTTTGATTGTGGGCAGCTGCCCTTTCTCTGCCAGGGCACGCACCTACAGAGAGGGGCTTTCTTGCTGGGAAATGGCTTTTTTAGACAATAAAACCTGGTACTGAAGGAACATATTGATTTTTGTAACTATAATGTTAAAATTCCTTTTCTGCTTTCTGTACATATAAAATATATTCTGACCATTTCCTCTCTCTTTCCTCTTTCATGATAAAAAGCCATTCCTGCGCACCCCCAAATAGAGTCAGACATGTGTCAGTTGTGATACAGGATTAGTCTATGGATAATAACTTCAGGGGACTATATAAAAGAAAAAATACAGTCTTCTATAAAATACAACCTTTGACTGTAACAGGCTGTATTTCTGTGGTGATTTTAGTGCCTGGCTTCCTCAGGTCCTTCACTGATGAGCTCAGTGTTTAACTACCCTTTATTTCCTCCTCTAGTCCACTATTTAATTTCTAGGCTTTTTGAGGTTTCTAGGTGGATTCTAAGTCCCGAAATACACGATCCTGAGCAGCTGCCCCTGAACCCAGGCTGTGCAGGAGGGTCCAGGGAGCAGCTGGGAGAGAGCAGCTGTGCTGGAGCCAAGGCAAGGCTGACCCACAGCACAGAACTGTGCTCCCCCAGCTGCACAGCACAACAAAGCCTTCAGCTCCAGTGACAATTGCCACTTCCAGCCTGCAGAGCCGCGTTCATCCTGCTCTCCGAGGCAAAAAAGGAGGAAGGCCTAAGATTTCCTAGCACCAAACAACCCCCCAAACACGGACAGAGCAGGAAAGTCTCACCTGAGGGAGCCAGTGCAGCATCAGCCACGCTGAAACGCTGTAACCAGGGACAGTTTATGGTCCCAGACTGGGTCACCTGGAACGAGCCCGGACACCTGCCCTTATCCCCAGCTCTGGAGACTGCCTGGGTATTTCTGAAGGCTGAATCCCCGTTGCTACCCCCAACGACCAGACATAACAACTCCTACCAGCCTCCTCGAAAGGAGCACACAGCACGCTGACAGCCAGGCTGCAGCGCTGGGCCACGGCTGCCACATCCAGCCGGTTGTTTGCCACTTGCAGCTGGTTTCACAGGCAGCACCTGGAGTCTGCAAGGAAATCAGCCCCTGAGGGGTATTTTGGGTCTCTGGTGACGAAGTTTAACTGCACTCAGGTGGTGCAGGGGTTAAATAGGCCCCCACCTGGAAAGAGTCAGGTTAAAGACCAACCCCCAAATTACTGGAAGTGAAAGAATAGCAGGCTGCCTGTGAGGCCAGGGTGTCATGACCCTCCCCATCACAGCTGAGCTGAATTTATCTGACGAGATTCAGAGAGGGAGAATCTGCCACTTCCCTCGATGAAATTTCACTGAAGTGGAATCCATCACCCCGGCAGGCAATGACATTTTAAACTGCTTTAACTCAGTATCAATGTTCAAATTGATTAGCCTATTTCATCTCAATGGAAATTCTCACCTCATTACATTAGCGGCCAAACTTCAAATAATTTTTGAATCAAATACTACTTAACCAGTATTTCAAAACACTTAGCTGACAAAATTCATCACTTAATTTCAAATTACTGCCTGCATTTTATGCTAAATTGTCAGTGGATGAAATACATATCTGTGTGGGGAGCCGAGCCTGGGAGCTGAGGTTTCCTACTCGGCCGTTTCACAGAAGCCCATTTTTCCCTCTGAATTGATGGATGAGCGGGGAGCACAGACTCAAACAGAGGCTCTGGGCAGTATTTTCTAGCCCTCCAAAATCTGTGTTTTCCCCTGAGGGATGGGATGCTCACCAAGGAATTAAATAGGTTTATCAGGTTTGATCTTCCTAGGAGAGGGCCATGGGCTGAACCCAAGCCCTCTATTCCCAGTGGTTTCTTTAACAGGTAAGGCAGGGTTTTCCAGCCAGGCTCTAAGTGAGCCTCAAATGCTTCACCATCCAGTTCCCTCCATACCTGGTCTGTCATTTGCTTCTCCTTGCAGGCTGGAAACCACTGCAGTAGTCAACAGTATAAAATTCCAGCTCATGGCACTGTCTCCACCAGCTATGCTTTAGAGGACATTTTTAGTTAAAAGAAAAATCATAATAAAAGTCCTGTCCAGCATACTCTGAAAACACTTCTGGCTCCCAGCTCCATCCAGCACTTCAGCCAGGCTCAGAGAGCAGGGGGAACTGCTCCCAATCAATACACAACTTGTCTTTTAAAACATTATAGATCATAAAGGACCAGGAGATGCCTCCATAGGCTGTGGCATCAGAATGGGAATTCTGAATATGCATCACGAGTGTGTTTGAACCCTGCTTTAAACACCTAAAGATTCACTGACCTCTGTCTCAGTTGCTGCTAAACTGCACTCAGGTTGCTGCATTTCCAGGTTGTGCTGCTACACTCCACTGGGGCAGTTCTCTAGTCCTGCTCAGTGCTTCTATCACTTACATAAAATTAAAAAAAAAAAAAAAAAAAAAGACTCCTTTGACTAAATAAGCTGTGATAGAAATATATTTACACTATGCACATTTTTACAGGAAATACAACTTGCTAAAAATTTGCAATTAATAACACCACCACCCTGCAATTCACTGCAGTCAAAACTAAAGGATTTGAATTTTTAAGGTTTTTATTAGAGAAGTTGAAAGTTTCATCTCAGGACTGACAATAACATAATTATCTCTCTTCATTTATTTTGTTTATAGGAATATGTAGAATTTGTACAAGCATATACAACAAAGTAATTGGTGCTTAGTACATTGAAATCAGGAATCTGATTTGTTCTAAACTACCAGTTTTCCATGCAGTCATCTTTGAATTGGCAGCATGGACAAATTCCAAGCCAAATGCTTACATGCATTGTTTTGCAATATAACTACAGCAAGCCCTGGAAACATGCAAATTAACACATTAGCAAATTGTTTTTATATCTAATGGACATAAAAAGGTTACTCCTGATATGAAATTCTGAAAATCTGCATAAATACTTCTGTGTAAAATTAAATTAGTTATGTACTTCTCTTTTACTACTAGTATCAAGAATGCCCACGTAATTAATATACACACATATATATATAGAGACCTTGTAATGCTAAAAGTCTTTGTAATTAATCAAACAATATTCTGTGCCATACATTTACTCAGTATTTGCCAGCTAGTAGCATGACTGTGGTCATATAGTAGGCATTACAGCCTTAGTAGCATTTGTATCACATGCAAACATACTCTTAGCATTTCTGTTTACTAATTTTATCACGTGGCAACATGTATGTGATTTTCTACAATGTTGTGTTTCCCAAGTGTATAAATACTTTTTACATTTTCACAGTTACAAACTTTTTGCCAAAAGCCATTTAAACAATCTTTTAAGTTACAATGAACTGTAGTATCTGGGATCTGCAGCAACAGGATCAAAACGCAATTTCTATACAAGCAATGTAAGATGTAAACTTTTCTTAAAGTGCCTAATACATAATTCCTTAGAGCACTGATCAGTTTTGGCACGAATACACTGTATTTCCCTCAGGTTATCCACTGCAGTAACTTCTACAGGATACTGGCTCCTCTCAGACATGATAGAGTAGATATGGCACTTGTGAATGACATCATTAGGCTGCAGAAATATCCTGTCAAGTTACTGCTGCAGCTGATGAACTTGGCCAATGACTTTGTACACACTGTACTTTTTGAATATACACAGTTACCTTTAAACTGCCTGCTGCCTGGAAAAAAAACACTTGAAAAATAATTTTACATCACCCAAACTCAACTCCTTGCTATCCTAATTATTACTTGGCATAAGGTCCAGTTCAGTGGGCTCAGGGACATCAGGTGCCGAGCATCTGACGAGGCGTGGCGTGGTGGGGTCTGGCAGCCTGGGGTTTCTGCACAGCACATCACACATGAGAACACAAATGGGAAATTACATGACTTGAAATACAGCTTTGTTGCAATCTGAGATGATGTTAAAGGTATCTCCTGTGTTTCAAGGCTCTGATCGTGTGATTCTGATGCAGGCAAGGTGCCTGGTGAGATACGGAAAGGAAAACAGGATGGGGTTTAAAAAGCTCTCTTCAGCTTCGGGTTGGGGTTTTTCTGAACAAAGGAAATTCTTATGGAAATCCAACAAAGGAAATTCAGTGCCCAGTGTTAAAAAAGAAACAATGCAAACCTTAAGACTTGGTGGTCCATAGATACACTTGATATACTAAAAACAAAAAAACCCGAAACAAACCCCTGCCAAAACCAAACCAGAACAAAAGCCCACTCTTCAACCTCAGCAATGTTATTTTGAATTTTGCTCTCATTTTAAGGATGCTGTGCTCTCCAACTTCAATTTGCTTGTTGAGGCTTTAAACCACTGTTGCTGGCCTGCGATCCATCTCTGCTTCCAGCTTCACCATCTGCTGCATCTCCTTTGCCTGCAATCCAAAATAACCGCATGAAGCGTTGCATTAGACCTTTTGTTCCCAATGAAGCACGTTTCACATGAGAGTGTCTGAGTGGAACACAGGCAAAACACACTGAAGAGATAGGTAACAACATTATTTTTATACCCTTTGTCCCCCCACCCCATGTCACTCTGTTTCCAAAATCGGATGTAACCCTTATATCTACAAATTCTTAGGAAATACGTTTTTATTCTAGGCTGGGAGTCATGGGTTGACTTTCTAAAGAAGTGTGTGTCTGGGAATGTATTGTTACTGCTGTTGTGAGAGTACTGCAATGTTATTGCCTGAAATTGCCTGTACTGAGAAATCCAAAAGCTACACTCTGATCTGGGCTTGTTTCTTTCATAAAGACAAGAAATTACTAAAACCCACCAGTATAACATCTTCCTTGCAGTAGGCAAGGTTTTTTAGGTAGTGTTTTAAAAAAAGTATCTTTTTTAGAAATAATTTTTGTCTGATCTGGAGATCCTTCTCATTACAGAGGGGGTGTGTTCCATCTCAAGATTACAATACTACTATATGCCCCGTGGGATTACACACCCTGAATCCACCTGAAACTGTACCCAAATGCATTATGCAAAATCCAGCAATGAATACATGCCAGACCTCACTGCAAACTCTGCCTGTCTCAGGCTCTGCAGGCAGAGTTAAAGCTCTGTGTGTAAATGGTGACTGGCCTGGGAATCCCCTCTCAGACAGCACTTTTTAATTCCCTTCCTCTCTCTCTGATGCACACACAACCACACTCTTTCCTCCTGTTACCGTGTTTTGGGTTGAAACTGCAGTTTAAAGGAACTGAGGGTCAGCATCTCCATTTTCCCCGAGGGTTCTCAGCTGGGAAGTTATTTAAATCCTTCCCCAAGGACCTTGAATAAATTGACCCAGAGAGTAATCTAACCCATCTATACAATCAAACTCAGGAGCATTCCAAGTTTTAGGAAGAGACAATCCAAGCTGCTATTTTCTTTGGTGTAATTGCTGTATATCCATCACACAGGGAATAATGGTTAGGCGACTTGATTTATATAAACTATGTTCCCCCAGAAGTTGTAAGAATTGCTTAAACAGGGAACTTTGCTATACAAGCTGCTAGTTAAGGAGCCACCTATTCTGGATGTGCAAACACATATTTGCATACGTGAAAATGGACAGATGTAGGTCTAAAGTAATGAGGGTGCACCTCTATTCCTTTTGCAAGGTAGATGTGGATTTATGCAGATGTGACATACCTGCCTTCTTGAAAAATCTAGCCCTGCACTTGCTTAATCATCCTCATCATCTTCTTGGGGAAAAAAAATAATCATGATAACAGCAAAGCAACCATCATAAATATGATTAAAATTAATTGACGTTCTCCATTTAAATGACTTAAAAGCTTGAAAGTAATGAAGAAATAATTTTAACATGAAAATATGGAAACATAATAAATAAATCAATATGGACAACCTCTTCTGAAATGTTGGCTGTATTTTGCCTGTGTGTGAAATGAAACATCCAAATAAAACAAAACCCCGTGGTTGTTCCTTTGTGACTCACACATTTCACGTTTCAGGCTTGTGACTTGACTACAAGCACAGAGTGTCCTATAAATATTCTGTGTTCCAGTGTATTGTGTACAGAATTCTTTTAGAGAACCTGGCTTCAAAGACCACATTAGCACCTAGCAGAGAAGCAGGATCTCGTTTGTGCCATTCTGAGGCTGGGTCAAACAGTGCATTCTGATGTGAACACACCAGCAACAACAGGACAAGCCTCTGGAAGCTACAGTGCGTCCATGGAGTCAGGGGCAGACAAGGGACTCTGCTTTCAGGATGCTCTCCTGAGATCTCAGACAGGCTAGGAAACACATACAATAAAACAAAAATAAAAATATTTTTTTCCCTAGCCTAATAACAGATTTTTTCATTATTATGTGTCAATAAATAAACATTGTTACAGTGGGTGCTATCAGTGGTGCAAGGTGTTATCAATTCAAGGGAGTTATTCAGATCAGGCAGTGCTGTACAAGCTGACGTTCCAGCCCAGTGCAGCTCTTTCCCTTGGCAAGACAGGGGTTAATAGAGATTCCTTAGAGTAACGATTATTTAGGAAGCCACAGCAGCTCAGCCACATCATAAAGTGTAATTGCCAGAGCTTGTAACGTGTTGGAATTTGAAGTGAATTTTAAAGTGCTCTTCCACAGACATTAGGAAGCTATTTCCAGCCATCTATTCTGTATTTCGCTGTTCTCAGAGTGGAATTACTTATTTTACTACCATACTAAGATATGTGGATACCCTTTGTCTGACTATCAGCATTAGCAGTTAATCATATGTGTGTTAACACTAAACTACTTTTCTTAGATCAACAGACACTCTCACAGACACAGTTTGGAACTCTAAGCAGATCTTCTAGTAACAGCAGCTAATGTACAAGTTAATCTCTAAATATTTCCTCTGCACATCACTGTTCATGTTCATCTGAATTTCAGATGCTAAAGCACAAAATACTGTTAATATTGTGTCAGGCTCAAATATCCGTGTGCAAACAAGATTAACACTGCTCACTATGTCAATGGCACTTCCCAATGGTTGCATTTACAAGGAGGGCTCCAATGATAATGATTTAATTTAGAAGGAAAGCACACTGAAATAATAGTTTGCTTATTATACGTCCATCCTACCTTGTGTTTGAGACACTGCATGACAGGATTTCAAAAGCTGTTTGTACAAAAATAAAAATGTCAAAATCGAGTAATACAACAAGAAGCAAATTAAATGAATGAAAACTGAAGTGAGATTGAAAAATTAATGCAAGAAAAACATACATAAAACAAAACAAATTTAAATTCATAACAGTTTGTACTGAAGGCTGTTTCCACCCACAATTCTAATTTTCTCCATTGTGTATTTGTATGAAATTTTTCTTGCCTTGTTTGACCAGGAAAAAAAAGTGTTTTGAAGTTCTTATTAAACAAATACCACCTGGATCCAACTTTCATAAATCAGTGTATATAACAGTGAAACCAGAGCCAGCCGGGGGTTGCACTGGTGCACTTTTAGGGCTACAAGGAAATGGTCCAAACAGCACGTATGGAAATATATGCTCTGATGGATCAAATTAGAGTGAGTTAAAAAGCTGTTAAGGACAACCCCTGTGGCAAAGGCCACCACATGCCCACACAGAAGTGATAACCAGTACATGGAGGAGCTTATTCCATTTAATAACTGATGATTTATCTGACTTAAATGGCAAATGAGCAAGCTCACGTAGGCTGTTGCCATCCCTCAGCTGCAGGGCCATAAGCCCAGCTGAGGATGGACCTGATTGCTCAAACAGGTGACCTTTCAGTGACTCACACTTATCCCAGCTCCCTCAGACAGAACGTGGTTATCACATCATGGTCAAAAGCACAACCAGAATCACTCTCTCCTCTCCGTATGTTTTTAAAAATGGATCCAAAGCTCTCTGAAGCCAATGGAAAGAAAGAACTGATAACACCATAGCTCTGGATCAAGCCCATCATTTTTTTGTCAGCTGTCACAGTGACGCTACAGATCTGCCATAGCCCAATTTCCTCCCCCAGGTCCTGCCTCCCCCGGTTCCTGTCACCCTGCCTTTAGATACTGCTCAGGAGCAGACTAACTGACAGATCCATTCACGCTGCATGTTGGAGATGGCATCTACAGCAACCCTGTGAGGGATCAGAGTGGGACTTGTGGTTGCTGTCCAGGAGGAGGAGGAGTGATCAGCAGAGCCGTGGTGGCTGGGGCTGGGTGTAGCAGCCACCTGAGATCCTACAGAGCTGTCATCCCCTGGGAGTTACCCAGGCTGCAGCTTTGGGGCTGTAGGACTCTCTCCTGACAGTGGAAATACTTGATTTGCCTGTGCTCTTCCCTTCCCTACCCCTCTGCAAGATGGCTTTGATTTATATTACGGTGTCTTCTAGAGAGTTCAAGTTCTAAACACTTAACAAACACAGAAGTGAGTACATAACCCTTGACAGTAATGGGTATTAAATGGAAAGTAGTGGGTATTAAATGCTCCCCTTCTCTCTCACCTCACTGAACTGCTGGGTAAATCCCCCTTGCAGTTTACATTTTTAAGTGTAGTACTGCAAGTCCATGCAATTACTCCAGCTCTTCTGGCTCAACCTTTCAGCAAGGGAACTGCTCAGTGTTGCTTCCACCAGAAATAAGATTAGAATTTTCCTTTCCTTGCCAAGCAGTTTTTCAATTAAAAAAAAAAAAGGGCTTATAAACTAGCAGAAAATAATAAGATATTTTAATTAGGAAAGGGTGTACTAGTACAGATAAAACTCCCCACGCTACTGTACATCTCTAGAATTCAGTCCAAGCTCACTGCCTCTCAGAGTTCAGGGATGCTCTGGGCACTTTTCACCTCTAATTTTTCAATCAGTACTGGAAATGGAAGTTCCAAAACGAAGGAAACCGATTTGCTTGAGTTACTTTTGGGGAGTAATTAAAATGGATATGCTGGGTCCTTAATGACTGCCATATCTGGCTAACGAGTATCAGTGTGGCTGAACAGCTGAAAGGGAACTCTGGCTGAGCAGTTCAGCTCCCACAGGCTCAGATGAAACAAATCTGGTGCTGTATCATCATTTAAGTCACCTCACCTCTTCATTTTGACTCCCAAGTAGGTGAGTGACCATGAAAAAGTCCCCATTTTGGTAAAGACGTACATTCAGAAGGATCTACTCAGCCTGACTGTGGTTACAGTTTTGTCTAGCTTGCTTTTCTCCTAAGCCTTTAAAACAAGATACCTGCTCATTCTGCTTCTCCAAGACTTCTAAGTGCTCAAGTTGAACTTTTTTCAACTGATCCATTTCCTTTGACTGCTTCATTGCCAGCTGTAATGGAGAGAAAATAATGGGGGGAGAATATAACACATTATTAACAAATAACATAAAAACCTGCTTGAAAGATATACACATACATGATGTCTTGCCCCATTTAGATGGCATGAAACATCACAGGAGGCCTAGTATACCACCCAATCTTAATAAAAGCTTAATATTAATTATTTATTAATTAATAGATATATATTATACATATTGCACGTAACACATGGACTTGGCAAACACACAGGAATGAACAGTAATTCTTTTAATTCAAAATAGCTTCGTCTTGTATAGATGTCAGATCTTTTATGCTACAAGTATGTGGAACAAAGCAAAGACAAAAATCTACTAGAGCTGGATTCTCAACACAGAGGAATGAAAAGGAATATGCAGAAACAATTCTCAGCGACTTGTCAAGGTTATAGTTACCCTTTTTCTCTCTTCCAGGAACTTCTTTGTGTTGCTGCTGTTCAGTTCTCTGACCCGCCTGAAAAAATGCAAACATTCTCCATGAAGACTCATTGGAAAAAAAGAAATCCAAAAGCTACAATAAAGAGAATCACAAATTCCTTAGGTGTATTTTGTCTTCTGATTATCTGTTCTAGGTGGGACTAATAGCAAATTGTACACTCCTCTGGCTACACACCTTTAAACTTAGAGATTTTTAAGTAAATTGACAGTATGATTGAAGACTTGACTGTTGTGAATGAAGTTTGCTTTTTCCTTACTCAAGAGTGGTGTTCAAAACTTCCAAAAATGGTTTAATTAATTTGTGTATCTCTTTCTGCATTCTGCTCTCTATTTTGATATATAAAAAGTGCTGTGTATCTTAAGAGTGGTAATGGAAAAAAATCATCTGATGATCATAAGCAAAGTTACATTTATCAATACTGCAAGTTTCTTAAAGCTGTTATTTAAGCAAAAATATAAATATGCAATTAATAGTTACATTAAATAACTTAAGTGTCTCTTCCTGAGATTTCTGCCATGAAAGAGAACAAACATAGTTCAAACAGTTGAATCAGCCTGCAAACCAGAACTTTCAGATCCAGAACAGATTTATCTTGGAGTCATTAGTGAGGCCACAAAAAAGCAAATGGTTACCATGGGCTCTCACAACTCATCCTCCTGATGAGCTGGGAGTGTCCAGCATTCGAGGGACTTGGTTCAGCAGGAAGAGGTTCAGGCTTTGGGACCAAAATAGCCCAGTGCCAAAGAGGGGATGTAAAAAAAGGAAAGAACGAGCCAGATGGCAAGGCCAAAGTGAAGGGGAAACCCCAAAGGCTTTTGAGACATCATCGTGTAGATTCTGCTTTAATCCCCTTCTCAGACAGGCCCTCATTTCACTGAAAAAGCAGAAAAGTATAATGCTCTTGAAGTACAATATTTAAAATGTAATTGTGTGAGTAGACATACTTTAGTCAGTCAAATATGTTCAGGGCATCAGAGTTATTGAAAGGATAAATAAGAGAAAATAACCATTTTTTCCTAAAATGGTCGTCTAAAAACATATCCAGCACAGTCATTAGACCTTGTTTCCATACATAAAAGCATGGTTTTAATGGAATTAATCCATGACTTCCCCCGTCAGCCTTTGACAGCATTCTTCCCTTAACAGAAGTGATACTCACCTCTCTCTTTCGGCTTTGTTTTTGATAGATTTGTCTTGGCTTATGGCTTTGCTGTTCTCCATGGATATTTTAGCCTGGTTGGCACGCATCTCCTTGCTTTCCCTGGGCAAAACCAAACAAAGCCATTAATGCTTAAGATACAACTGTTGTGGAGGTTGGGCTCTTCTACACTGTGGTTACTTTTTCCTTATGTTAAGGAAGAGGAAAGAACAAACAACATGAAATTTCCCTTCCTTTGGGTGGAATTTACACAGTTTGAGCAGGCATCCAGAAATCTCCATTTATTCCAGAGAATATAATTTGAAAGACCAGTTTAAAGCATTTTTACACTTTGAATATTGTAAAGGGGTATCAAATGCTCTCTTTTCTCCCTATTATACGAGTTGTCCTAGTATGAGCTACTGTCAGAGATTGAGAAAATGCAATTTATCTTTTAGAACTGCCTAAAAAATTTACAACTGCACTCAGAAGGTACCAGCAATATCAACAGTAATAATATTTGCTAGCTGTGCTATGTGCTATGTACTTCTACTTTGGGCCTGAGGAGAGCCCTTTGGGCCTGGAAAGAGTGATTTAGGCCATGGTCAGGCTGGTGTTTAGTTTCTCCTTCTGACTTAGTGAATCTTTTAGCCTTTCCTGTGAAATGAGAGAGCTTTTTAAAATTTTTATTGAAGAAGTGTGGTGCCTTTTCTTTTTTTTTTCCCCTCCAAGAGTTCATAAGGCGAAGCATTTCCTGGACAGATTTAAAAGCAATGGTATCACAGCAAAAATTAGTCTGGGTTCTAAAAAAATGATGTGTTGAGAGCACATTTCATTCCAACAGTCCTTTCTGCAAATAAAAGCTTTTATTTTCTATACTGAAATTGAAGTGATGTTCAAGCACACTGTCTTAAGAGGAGTGCTGAAATAATTTATTTTGATTACTGTGCTGAGGGATATGAAAAAAGTTAGTGTAGGTGTTGAAACTGACTTAGCCTGTTTGCATCAGATACAATTTTAGAGTGAAAGAAGTTAAGAGGATTAGAAGACTACTGTGCATCACTGATGATTTAGAAATGAGGCATTGGCCATAGAGGTGGCTAAAAGGGCCAACACATCACATTGTCTCCAGGAAACACCCTCTCCCTCCCACAAGCAGTGGTGATTCCTGGAGCCAGAGGTAACTGGAAAAAGTGGATTAGCCAGGATGATAAAGAAAATAAAGAAAAAAGGGATTCTGAAAAATGTAGCACTGCAAGATTTAGCTGCTGCTTCCCTACTGTGTCATAGTGACTGCACCTCTGAAATTTATACAAACATGTCTTTTGAAGGAATACTTAACTCTAAGTATGTAAGTCTATCCTTGGAATTTATATATATTTTTACATGACATCAAAGTGCATTAACATGTTATTTTCTGACATGAGTATTGTTTGAATAAACAGAAATCTATTCTTTTAATAAAAAACCCACCACACAATTTTTTTCTCTCAGGTTATTTTATCTGGAGTACATAATGCTAGTGAATAACAGCCTCATGTCCCCAGTTTCTGAACTGCTGCAGGATCACCACATCCAGATCAGTCAAGGTAACTCAGTCTGGGGAGGCAGAGGGCTCGGCACCCCTGGAGCTCAATAAGCTTCAGGTTTTTAGTAGTATCTGCTGCCTTCTGCTTTGTTTTTAAATGAGCCCAAAGCACAGACAGTAATTGCTTTTTGTGCTGCACATGGAGGGAAAGCACCTTCCCTACAGCAGGCAACTGCATCATTTTAGATTATTGATCTCTGCTACCAGCCCTGTGCCCTGTGTTGTGATATCCAACTCATTTCCCAGCTCAGAGAGAGGGAAGTGGTGAGAGCAGCCTGCTGAGAGCCTGCTCCCCCTCACACAGAGCCGTTTTTTCCTACGGATGTACCTGAATTGGCTCCTGGCCTCTACAGATAAATGCATATGTCTTCCTACACACAATATATTACATTAAAAAGTTTGCAAATTATGAAGTGTGAAGTCTCTTTGGGGCATTATTGTTCGTATTTCAATATTTCACAGTCTGAATTCTACTGAAATATTCATGTATTCAGACACAGTCTTTACTTTGTTTTAAACAGGGAAGTCTCCTGTCTGCACATTTAGGACTGCCACACAAATTCCCAAATAAGCAGAAACACACTAAATTGCAACGAATAAAGCAGAAAGAATATTGAAGGTTGTTACTCCTGGGACAGCTGAGCAAAGAAAGTTCTCAGGATTTATCAGGATGTGAATTTTCAGATCTGGTTCTTAGTAACTTTAAACACAGAGCAATAAATGGACTGAAGACAAATTATTTCTAATAAGAAAGCAAAATCCTTTGCTAAGAATACAAGAATCATAGACAAGAAATGATAGAGGACTGTTTAAACAACATACAGAAATTCTAAACCCCAATACTAAAACTATGAGGAAAAAAAGCTTTCAGAAAATTTTAAGTTTTGCTTTAGTGTATATATAATAGCGACCTTTAATGACAGCTTCTAGCAAAGTTAAGAGAACGTGGAAATATGTATGGAAAAGAAAACCAAAAACTTACTTTCACAGGCCATATATTAGTAAATTACCTTCTAAGCATTCTGATGAATTTCAAGTAGGATAGCAAAAAAGACTCAAAAAAAAGAGTGATGTGATTTCCCAGGCTGATACAGCCAAGTATGATTTAGAGGTACAGCACCACGGACTGCACCTTCCTCTGGCTAATAACTTTTGAATGATGAATTTGTATAATAATTTAACAATTTCTGGACTTCATATTTGACTGGATGTGTTTTGCACGACAGCTTGAATAGATGGGTTAACACAGAGATTAACATAAAGATGAGCTCAGTACAAGCCTTTTGCTGGTACAATTCTCTGCTGGATGGAAAGCTTGCAGGTCCCAGCATGTTCTCTCTCTGATGCAAAGATAAGCTGTTTCTTCACTAAGGAATTTAAAAAAATAATTTCAATTCCTTCTTCAAATGTGATTTATTTATTTATTTCCCCCCATGCTTTTTATGTGAAAGGTGCAGAAGACAATTACATATGAATCTACATATGTATGAATATATATGTGTATGTGCATGTGTATGCACATATTTTATGTTCATATGCTTTTAGGCTGCTTTGGATAATGGAACATAGGATAAAAAAATCATTCCTCTACTTACCACCATTTTACCTTTCCTTACCACTGTGAATATGATGTGTATTTAATTTTATTTGATTTCAAATAGGCAGGATGGTTAATTACCAAAGCAGTAGTGTCATGTAGCATATTCTCTGTGATTACAGCAGGATATTGTATGAAGATAACACATCAGTCTAATGCAGCTTATCCTTCAAACTCTGTTGACCTCCCTTTTCATGGATCTTTCTTATAGCCACCAGTGCTATAAATATGAGTCCACAGCTGACAGCAGCTCCAAAGGATATTTCCATATTTGATACTTCTCAGTTTCCAGACTCTGAGTTAAAGTTCCCAGGTAAAGCCAGTGCAAATTACCAATGCTTCATCAACCCTGCTGCCTTTAATGAGGTTCAGATGATCTAAATCAGCTAAGAAGACCATTCCTACATCTACCTGTTGGAGGTTAGGATTTTTCCTTTTTTTTTTCTTTTTCTCTCGGGGAATTTTGCCCCATCTGTTGCTAAGAGACAATAACGACCGGTACTTAGGAGAGACGAAAGAAGTGGCTAAGGTGGGGGAAGGGTGCGGTTGCACTTTTGTAGTTTAGGGGCTTTTCTCTTGGGAAGGGCAGAGATACCTCGAGATTGTGGTTGGGGAGGGTGAGGGCCTGGCCTTGGCTCCTCTCGGCCTTGGGATCAAAGGGGAGGCAAGCTGCAGTCGCTGTGGGGAGAATCTGCCACCACTGTGGGGCTCCGTCTCCTACTGTCTTCTCCTACCGCGGGTGGAGCTCTGCTCATAAGAGCGGCCATTGGACTGGGACCTTGTTAACACCCGACCTCTCTAGGAAGGACCGTCACCATCTACTCGGGTGCCTCAGGGGAAAACCCCGGGCCCCCAGCCCCTCTGAGGGAGCCTCTCCCGGCCGTGTTCGGGAGCGGGGCTGCGGCTGCCCAGCCCCGCCGCTCCTCTGCCACTGCTCCGGGGTTTTCGCTACGCTGTAACCCTGCACCCCACACCCCGCGGCGCCTGCTGCAGCTGCTGAGTTTCGGATACATTTTGTTTGCCACTCTGGGGCCTGCTCGTCCCTGCTGTTCCAGCCGCCGCTCGGAGGTTCCCGGCCCAGCCCCTTTGGCCGCCCAGCCCGCCCGCCATTACCCCGTGAGGGAGAGGCGGCCGAGCGGCGGCACAGCGCCCCCTGCAGGCGGGAACCATCGCCCCGCCCTGCCCGGCCGGGAGCCGCCAGCGCCCCTGGCGGCCGCGAGCGGAACTGCAGCGAAGGGAAAGGGCCCGGGCCGAGAGAGGCCGCGCTGGGTGTCTGCTCTGCTCGGTGCTGCTGCCGCTCTTGGTGGTGTTTGGTTGCCTTGTTATACTAGTGAAGAACTGTTATTCCTTTTCTCATATCTTTGAAAGCCCCGTAATTTCAGAGTTATAATAATTTGGAGGGAAGGGGGTCACATTTTCTATTTGAAGGTAGGTTCTCAGCTTCCTTAGCAGACACCTGTCTCTCAAACCAGAACACTACCTAAACCTTGTATGGTCATTTCTTTTACTTTTCTCATGCATTCAGCCCAGCAGTGCCTTTGGCAGCAGTACAGGAGCTGTCAGTGCAAAAAACTAAAGCATTGCACACAGCAGACCTAGACCAAGGTCTCATTATCAGGCAGCACTGCCCTGCTCACCTGTCATGGGAAAATTTCAGCTGCTGGGTTTGTTGTTCGTGAGCATTAATGAGCAGTTTCTTCAGTAGTTCACACTGCTGGTTCAAGTGCAAGTCGCGGATTTCCTGCTCCTCGGCGCTGTGCGTGTTGATCATCTCGGACCACTCCTTGGTGTGCTGAGCCACGATCTCTTTGACCTGTGGGGAGGTAACACCAGCTTTTTTAGAGGCTCCCAGACAGAGCAACTCTTCCTGCTGCTGAAGGTGATGAAAAGACAATCATAAAACAGGTTCTAAAGAACACAGCTAAATTGTGAAAAATGAAGTTGCACAAATGAAGTTGCTTCACAGATAGCAAAGCCACTGAGGACACCGCTGGGTGGTATAAAAACAGATATAAATCCACCCCTACTATCAGGACACTATTATCTAAATAGTGAATAGACTGGCTGAATAAATAGGCTCTTCACTGTACTACCATTGTTTTAAAACCTTCTCTAAAACAGAGTTAATAATAAAACAGTTTCACACTTTTGTTGCCAAGAAATATATATATATTAAAAGTACTGAACTTAACAATGGAAAAACCAAGTGAGCAGGATTTCTGTGAGGGCTTAAAGAGGGCTTCTGATTTTGTGGAGACAGTTTCACAAACACAGAGCGTTTCCGTAGAAATCCTGTATTTAGTACAACCTGAATCTGAAGATGGGCTATGTATCTTTGTTTTATATTCATTAAGTCAGCGGGGAATCTGACAAGTATTCTTCTCTTGCTTATCTTCCAAGACTCACAAGAATAATGAGATTAAAGTTTTGGAATGTTCCCAAGAGACAGTATTAAGAAGCCTAAATCACCAGAGTGGTTATTATAATAATATATCACACTCATTGATTTTGAAAAGAAGCTAATAGAAAAATATGTTTTATTAACCTTTAATAATTATCTTTGGCTATTTTGACGTGCTATCCTACTTTTCCATAAATGGTATACAAAATGTGCCTCCCAATAAATCCATTTTCAGGCAATCATTTCAACTGCAACCAATAACATCTGGGTTCTTCTTCAACGAAAGCAGACTTGATCCTCTCTATCAAAAATTGCCACCGTTTTGCTTAGAAAGTGAGAGAATGATGCCAGCATTTTAGCTGGGGTTTGCATAATGAAGAACAGATTGTTTTGCACACAGTGGTGAAGGTGAAAAAAGCAGAGATTTTGTCAGCCCCAGTCTCCATTCTGCCCTGGAGAGGCTCCTCTGAAGGGCCTCTTACCTAAAGCTCATGTTGCCTAATAAAGAGTAAATCTAATGAAATAAAGAAGTGAGTCATTCTGGAACAGATCAGGATGACTACCACTACCTGAAAGCCAGATTTGCGCTGAACTGTAGTTAAATATTGGTCTTATATCAAAACAGGTACAAGCAGCTGATAGAGAGCAACTTGGAGTTTTCTACAGAAAACAACAAAACCATTTTGAGGCAGAAGTTGGTATGACTAACACAGGCCCAATTCATCAGGGGGTTTAAGAGTCAGTGTGCCTCCAGCAAAATGAGCCATGCTTATTTTTGTGCATGAGGGGAAGTGTACTACTAAGCCCAGAGCCTGTCAATTTTGAAATGATATGAAGGATGTGGTGCAGTTTGTGGGAGTAGTATTTTAATAAGGTGTTCATAAGTACTGCCTTCAGAGCCAGAAAAACAAGAGGATTCAGTTTTAAAATGAGTAAAAATAAATGCTTGGATGTTGTGAAGGAAGAAAGACTAACTCTTCAGATGGAGTTTCTGAGAGGCTGAGGGGCAGACACTCCAGCTCACCTCTGGCACCACCTAAGGCACTTCAGTTTGGGCCAAGTTTAGCCCAAGCTCCTTGTACTGCTGATGTGAAAATGTGGGCAGTTCCAAAGCAAGATTTATCACCCAGACACTCTCTGGAAATGTCCCTCTTACATCTCCAGGGCCTGAAGCACCAAGACACTTGAGTTAGGTTGTATGACTCTCCTCTCAACAGTGACCTCATTTGGCTTATCAAGCCTCAGGGAGACCTAGGATGGACTTAAGAGAGCTAAAAGTCATGGCTGAAGGTTTTAGGAAAACACGTTCCTTATTTATTTTCAATGCAGAGTTTCCAGATGGAGTCAGCTCTATCCACAATTTGAATTAAAAATGGTGCAGGTAGATCAGTCCAAAATCCTGGGTGTAATTTGGAGCACAGTAGCAAAGGGACTGTGCCCTCAGAAAACTCCCACAGTCACAGTCTTAGAAATTATTATTTCAAAAAGACGAATGCTGTGATGTGGCCCAGGGAGCAGGAGGCCAAGTGTTCACCACCACCACAGGCATTCCAGTAAACAAAGAAGAGTTTGCTTTTATTTAAAGCCTCCTAATGCTGTAGAGAAAATGCAAAATGAACTTTGCATGAAAATAGACACATGACAATAAAACAGTGAAAAAAATAGTGGAAGCCATGGTGAAAGCAAGTATTGTGTGACTTAGTTGCAAAGAGTTTACAAAGCCCAAACAAACAGAGGAATAAAGACTCACGGGCTCATTGCAAATGAATAATGTGATAATTGTTTTTAAATGCTGAGTGTTATAAAGCACAGAGGAATCTGAAGGCAGGAATTCTGAATCTCAGGTACACTGATACCAAAGAATCATATAATATCTCATAGAATTATTGAGTCCAACTCCCAAAGAAAAAACGTGCAAGGTGACAGTGTGGTAATACTTAGATAAAGTATTTAATCTAAGAAGGAAGTAATAATCAGAAAAACACCCTGCCTGTGTTCATAGACAGATGTGCTGTGATGTGCTGCTAATTCCAGAAGCAGTAGGCAGTCTAAGAAGCAGATACACCTCCTTGTAAAACAAGCTTTCCCTAGGGATGTGAGAGACACAGAAGCTTTCTTTTATTACACATCCACCAAGGCAGAAGTCTCATTTCAGGTACAGCAAGATATAACCTGATCAGAAGGATGTAAGGGATGTGCCAAACACCAGTTACAAGACTTTAAATACCCAATTTGACTCAGATTCCAAAGAACTTAGAACTCATGGCCATTAAATCATCTGAAATCCAATTTTGCTGCAGATCTGTGATACACTTAAAAGTTCAGCTGTAGTAAATTCAGAGAACATCCCTGCTTTTCTCCAATTTATTACCAGCATAGCTGAAATGACTTTAATTTGCACTGGGCTGTGCTCTTGTCCTACTTTCTGCTATTAAGGCAGTGTTGCTTGTCCTAAAGGAAGGAAAAATAACCATTAGCTAACTTCTCTCTTTCCTGTTCTGCAGACTGTGTTTGCAAGCCTGTCCTTTCATCTGTTCCTATACTGGGCCTAAGAGACTAATTAAAATCCTGATAAGGAACCTTCTTTTGCATAGCATATATGCAAGAAGTTTGTTTAGTCACTGAGTTCAAGCAAGAATGATCTTTGAAGTCATCTTTCCTTTTTTTTTCTTTTCATCCTCTGCCCGCTTCATACTGGGACCTACTTTCCTAATGCAGGGGAGTAATTTGCATTTGCTAGGTTAATTGTGTGTGAAGTACACGTTGGGACATTCAGATTTAATTTCAATATTTTCTGTCAAACTTGGGCTGGATGTTTCCTCATGACAGGAGGAGTTTTGTAGATGAAAAGGTCTCTTTGGTGCTAAAGGTGTATACAGGCACATTGTGGCACAGAGCTGTACTGGAGGACATAAGCTGTAATTAAAGATGAATTATGTTCCAATCTGATATCAAAATTAGTGGGCCAAATGCTGGGAAATGCTGAACAACTGTTAATTAATCAAACTCCCACTATATCAGTGTAATGCATTCAGCATCTCAGAATTTAATCTAATTTAATTGCACCTACCTTCATCTAAGATAAAAGTTAATTTCCCTGTGGTCTTGAGCACTGTTTTCCAACTTGTTGCTTGCAAACCTTTGAATGATCTCCAGGAATAATTCAAGGGCCCACACACAGCAGTTAAAACAAAAGAGGTAGGTTGGTAAATAATCTGGGCAATTTTCATGGAACCACAGTGAGCAGGACATCGAAAATCATTAGAGGAAACCACAAAGGGAGATGACTTGCAGAGGAGTTCTTTGGGAACTATCCAATAAACAGAAGCTTGGAATTTTGAGTCTTACATTGACGTCTTACATTTCAAATCTTACATTAGTCTCCTTTCAAAATGTCATCCTAAAACCTGACATGGGAGTGGACAAAAAAATCAATCTTTTTTTCCCAGGTATGGATTAAATTAAAGGGAACCAGTTTGAAAGCAGGATTTTGAAAGGAACAGGGCTCAGAAACTGAATATATTTGTGGAAAGGGAGAACATGAGTCATATTTATTGGATTTGGAAGATTAATGAACATTTGGATGTTCCTTGTGTACAAATGACACTTAACTCCAGACTGTGAGTGACACAGGTGAGAGAGAGATCAGAGCAAAGAAATTTTTATGTAATGTAACTTCAAATGAGTTTTGGAGCTTATGTCTGGATGATTGGGAGCCAGTGCTCCTCAGAGAGTTTGTTTCACTAAGAGAGGAATGAATTTTTTATTTTTTAAGTTAACAAACAGCTTTTTATTTAAGGAAAGGGTTCTGGATTTTTCGTAGGGTAAGAAGATAGGGAGATAAGACAGTACTTTAGGTTTTATTCCGGGGGGGTTTTGCTACATCTACAACTGAGAGGGCAGCAACAAGAAAGCAAAATTTGTTTAGAAAATTAGGATCTTCTCCACATGAAATAATAAAACCAGAGAATAAAGTTAAAAGAAGGCAAGATGAAAATTAACTTATTCTAGCCTTAAATATGTGGCTGTGTTTGTGTGTATTTTCTGTTCTTGTCTGATTCTTTTCACAGGTTTCAGCTTTTACTGGGGTCAGTCTCCAGTACTGTCCTCCCTCCTGATGATTTTGTACATGGATGAGCCTTCTTGTGTCCCTGCCACCCTCTAGTCTGGATAGCTTTCAAAAACATGTCAACAAGTCCTGGGTAAAACTTCCAAAGGAAAGAGGAAGTCAGTGAACATAGCAGTGGGATAGAAATACAGAGGAAAACAGCTCTGTGAGCCATGAGCTTGAGAACAGCTTTTCCAAATTAGCTGAGGTTGAGTCCGTGGGCATTTTATTCCACAGGACCGTGGAGAAAACAAAGCAATGAAGCAATGGAGAAAAAAACCCCACTAGAAATAAGAAGGCATTTGGCTCAAGAGCAACTTGGAGTCCTCATTCCCTAAGAAACAGATTACCAAGGCCACGGCGACAATGATGGAAAATGAAATAGAAACTTCTTTATGTATGTATTTTGGGAATGTATTTAGCATCCAAATTTCATATAACACACATTCTCTTTGTTTAACTAGAACTGACACAAATGACCAGTTTCACTTCACGAGGCACGAATATGGCACTTTCTTCAAAAATTTCAAAACAGCAGGAAATTGATGTTGCTTTAAAAATATTTTTAAGAAACACTTTTAGACACTCAATTACTCCCATTCTTTTCAACATGTTATTATTGCTGAAAATGATTCATATGCTTCCAAGAAAATTAACTACCACTTGGGTCTCAAAATCTCTCTTTCAGAAGTTGCATGTGTTAAAATTGGCTGTTTGCTTACCTTAGATTTGTGATCTGATGTTAGTGTCTGAATTTTAATTTCTGTTTCTTTCTTCAATTCAACACAATTACTTCCTCTAAAAAAAAAGGAAAATTGCAAATGTGTGCCACAAGTTAAACATCTCCCCATTCAGTCAGCTCTTACTAATTAAAATGTTAATCAAAGTTGAAGTGCTGCACCGTATTGGAATGAAATTATTTCTTCTGGCAATTCATTCACAACTTACAAAATATTGTTGGATTAATGATCAGTCAATTCAAACACCACATGATTAATTCTAGATTAGCCCAGCAATTATTCTGTTGCTGAGGATGTGTCAGCCATCTCCATTTATACTTGATTCCTTTTCCAGGCTTAAAATACCTTGCCAAGAGAAACCAGTTTCTGCCTGAAAACTTACAGGCCTATTCAGTGCCTTGCCATGATTTTAGACTTTGTTTTAAAAGTAATTTTGTTACTTATGTTTAGTTTGAGGCAGAGGAAACAAAGTCATTTGAATAATTACCTCAGAGGGTGATTTGGGTATACTAAATTTGAACACCTATAGAAAGTGTAGGTGCCCCTCTGGGAGAATAAGTGAATGGGGTGCAAAGGAGGGGCCTGGAATCAAACAGGATCTTGAGAGAAGTCTATTTGGACACCACTGTAATATTTCTGTGTTGGATTATCCACTGATGTAAAGTGATGCAGCTCCACTGTCTGGATAGAGACACATTCATTTATCAGCTGCAGCTGGCCCCAGTAAGGATGGTCATTGCTTGACTGCAGTAACATTAATCCATGTTTGCTCCAGAAAAGGAGATTTATGAAACTCTTAACAAGTTTAAATCCTATTTTCATATCAAAGTACTGCTAAACTTACGGAAATTAGCAGAAAATTTTATCATCAAACAGTACCAGGAAAGCCCTTACTGAAAACAGAGTGGTGTGTCTTGTTTTCCCAAGGGCCACCAGTCATTTATTTTCTAGCCAAAGCAAGGGAAATTGTGTAGGTATTTCTAACACTGATTTGACACTTTGGAAGCAATCTAAAGTCATAGAGATTGATTCTGACCACTGTTACCTCTGCCTGAAAAAACCCAACAGCTGAAAGGGAAGTGTCTTTGATCACACTGTGATCAGGGTGTGGCTGTAATGGAATATTTGATTTGTTGTACAATACAAAAGACATCGATTCTTAGGTGTGAATCAGACATGCTTTATCCCAAAATAGCCTAATTAGTTCAATCACTGGACTCTTCAGAATCCCAGACATCCAAACCACCAGCTGATCCCTTCTCTGGAAGTGCAGCTTTCATCATATCCCAAGGCAACTTCCAGCCAGTTTGGACACTGGGCATAATGGGAATTGCCCCCAGCTGCAGTGGCAGAGTCCATGGTTGAACCATGGAGTCACAGCTGGGAACAAACACCCAGGGACAGCTCCAAGTGCCACCTACCCATGTTCACTCACACAGGTACACTTGGATTTCTGGGCAGTCCCAATAAATCAGAAGGGTCTTTACATGCCCTGACTCCAATTCAGAGTGGGAACACAAGCATACCTATCCCCATATGCCTCTCTGAGATTTGTAAGCGTTTGAAGTGTATGACAGAAATAGCACAGGGAGCAAAATCCTGTCCATCTGTCAGTGAATTAGCATGTGATTAAAAAATCCTACTTTGCTGAACAATATGCAGTTGGCATTTGTCACACCATGTGGCAGAAATGGACCACAAAAAAAAAACAAAACTGCACAAGATCAGAAGAGAAAGTTGTCCTTACACCTGTCAAAGGCCTTTTTGTCAGGAAATAATCTGACAATTTCAATATGAATGCCTTGAAAACACGTTTTACAAGTTCTCTTACAACTTTTATTGCTTGCAGATGCTCCAGAATGATAGCCAAGGAAACGGAGCATGTCCTGTACTCACTGAACCTAGGACTCTGGATTCATCAGAGCATTTAAGTTCAATAAAATTTATAAGTGTCAACAAATGTGGTCACTTTTAAGCATGTCCTTTAATACACTGCACAGCTGGGGTGAGCAAAAATACCTTGCAGAATGGGTTTTCAGGCCTCACCCTGAAGGAAGCCCTTAAAATATTTTGCTATGGCATTAAAAAGTGTTTTCACAGAAAGTCTGTGTTGATACTGATTGATTTGGCTGTTAATTAGATGCCAACAGTTAGTCTTGTAAAACTGAAAGAGCCATCAGGTGACTGAGAGCTCTGGAGTCCATGGAAACTATGGGATCATGGTAAGGAACAGCATTTGGCTTTGCATTGGAGCTGCTTCTGGAGTGGTCATTTCCAACTTTATTTTTAACTCATAAAAGGAAACTATCATAAAGGTTTTGGTGTCCATGGAAGAAGTGTTATTAAATTAAGAAAAGATGCTGCAAGTAGCCAATGAAGTGACCGCAAACTGGGAATCAATTATCAACTGCTTTGATACTTGTCCTGTTTTGGGGTGCTCTGTACAGCATTGTTATCCAGAGCTTCCCAATATTTATTGCACAAAGACAGCCATTTCCAGCTTTAACTTCCTGACACACCTTCCCTGGCTGTTTAGTCTGGACAGGCAAAGGCACTGGCTCCTTCTCAGGCCAACAGGAACACTGAGATTCTTTAATACCAGAGCACAAGGAAATCTTTCTGCCCCCACAATAATTACAGTGCAATGCCCAGAGTTCACTTCTCTGCCCCTGTAATAAATAACCTGACTGTAATTAAAAAACCAGCTCTATCAGTAACTTTCTGCTGTGTTGTATTCAATGAAATTGAATCAAAGCCACATTAAATTAATCAGTCCTGCAGTTGTCCCCACTGTTTTGAGAAGTAGTAATTTTCTGGAAGAAACTCCTTGGATTAGAAGTATTTGTGTGCTTACAGTTCTCCTGTCTTGGACAAAAAAAAGTACACCTCCTTACCTTGTTTACTTCTGACAGTTCTATTTCTCTTCCTTTGCCAGTTTACAACATGCACACTCAAAAACCCACCACCGTTACAAATAATTTTAGGAAAAGTATTCTTGGAAGAATCCAGTGCCAAACAGGCATCTCTGTTCAGTATTCAGTGAGTGAGGTGCTGCCAGCTGTTGTAGCCAGATGACAACAATATGAAATTAAGAGTAACTATTAGCATAGCTGGATATGAAACTAAAGTAATTCCTGCTGCCTCAATGAAATTCCAGTGACAGGGTGAAAGGGGGAGAGGAGAAACTGCTGCCAGATGAACAGCAAGACAACAGCAGGTCCTGCTACTTAATTCCAAATTAGAATTAGACATTTTATTAAAGTCATCAGCATCTTCCAGGAATCTTTCTGGGATAAGCAGGAGTTTCACACAGATAACATCCCAGGCCATCAGCTTGTCCAAATCAAAACAACTCCACTCAAGTCAAAGGAGTAAGACTGATTTATACCACCTGAGGATCTGTAGGTTTTTTGTCAAAAAGAAACTTCAATTCACCAGCACAGCAAAAGTCTATTATTTTCAAACATTCAGGATTTAAAAGCCAGCTTCTCCCTTAAAATCAAATCATTGCTACTTTCTGGTCATTAGAGTTGTTGAGGACCTTAGTCTGCTCTCACTGAACACGACAGTGACATTCCCTGGGGAGTGCAGTGAGACCAGACCAGACCACAGAAACAAAAAATTTGAGGCAACTCCTTCACTTTTAAAATTCTGATAGCAGAAGACTAGAGAAAGGCAGAGTGAGGCCCATATTTATGAGCTAGGCTCATTCTCAGGTTGATGTAGGATGCTGGTTCAAGCTGCAATGACCTTTTTATGAATGCTTTTCCAGACCACAAAAGCATAAGATATCAAATCTATTTTAAGTCTAAAGAAAAATAATTAAAAATAATATCTTACCCCTTCTTCTTGATTGCCTTCTCTAACATTTTCTCGTATGATACCTTTTCTTTATCATATTGGGCCACTATTTTGTCAATTTGTGTGCAGTGCAACTTCTGCATGGCGCTGTGCTCCTGGAAAACAGTAGGACTTTACCATTAGGTTGCTGGATTTTTAATGTTCAATTTTCTTATAAGAAAGAAATATCAGTGTAAGAAATATCAGTGTTTCAACAGACAACTCTGACAATGGAATTTATTCTGATCTAGCCATGAGGTATTAAACATTCCAGGTATTCCACCACAAGCACTAAAACGTTTCTCATTCGTTTGAAAAATTAAAATCTGCAGTGAACCTTAAAAATATGGTATATTTTGAAATAAAGTAATGATGGGAAAAAAGTAATCGGTTGGAATAAATGTCTGTTTAAGTGCAATTCTGAAGATCTGGCCCATGACCTCCAGTGACTGCAGCACTCTTATCATTAAAAAATCCCACCTTGTGGCAGAGCTTCTCCTTTAGCAAGCGACAGCAACCTGTGCAATACAACTTTCAACTACACCTTCCGATTCCAAATGTCCACTTCATCCTGTTTTCCCACCCCCCAAACAATACAGCACGTGCTGATAAACCTGTGGAGCATCACACATCAATGCCAAGCCATTGCCACCATCACAGTGGTGTGACTTAGGCTGGTGAAGGGGCAGAGGAGGGAGGTTATCTATGGAAGGGGAGGAAAAAGCTTTTCCTGTGATAAAAAGATGAATCACTAACACACATTACACACTTGGGTGTGTATACAGACAGCTCCTTTACACTACAAGACTGTGCCAGAAACAACACAATTCACTTAGTCCTTACATGTACTGTTCGTTATTGAGTTTAACTTTATATTCTCCTTTATCACAACAGCTGCTCAAAATGATGCAAATATTTGACCAGCACGGAGAGCACCAAATATTGAATTTACACTACAACAGGAAAAAAGGTTCTTTCATTTATGTTATTTTATTAAAACCCAATTGCCCTGCATTTTATCTAATCGTGGCAAAAAGAACCTCATTAATTAATATGGCTTCATCCAGGATTTTCTCTCCATTTTTTATAGCTCTTTTTGCATCTATTCTACACTTGCTATTCTACTACTCTTTATTATTATTTTCTATACACCTTTGCCTTATCACTGTTTCTCCCTCTAAAAATGCTAATTAAATACTTTTACACTCACTTTCACCAAAACATTAATACAAATGCTGCAATGCTTTAAAAAATCTAGTACTGGGCTGTACCCCAGCACTCAACATCTGCCAAGCATTTCCCCAGGGAACACATACAGCTTCCAAGTGTTGTATGCAGAGTGAGGAACTGAATCTGCTGTTCCACAGAGGATTTAAAGGGAAGAAAATTGACTCTGTCAATATTAAAACATGCCAACCTCACCAGGAGGTGTTTACATTGACTAACCACGCAGGGAAAAACAGGGACAGTGAAAAGGATGACTCAAACTCGACAGCACCAGGCAGCCACAGGTGAAGTGATTGAGAGCATCTCTCAAACTACCCATTTCCCTCTGAATGAGCAAAACGATTCAATTATTGCCATAAAAGACTAAGCACAAACTCTGCAAAGCATGAGGCTTCTGCCCACTCCATGATCTAGGAGGGCACGTCACGCTGAGCTAGAATTCCTGCTTTTCCCTCAGGATAACCATCATTTAAGCCCTCATTCTTTATCAGAAGCCCACTGAAATCTTTTGCAGATCCTCTCTACTGCTACTTCCTGCTCATACACAACTCTTGCATCTGTGAAACATATTGTGGATAATATCCCCCTCATTCCCTTCCCTGGTCTTCCTCTCCATATGAGTTTGACTTTTTGCCTATGCACAAAAGGAAATCCATCACACCTCGATATTGTGCCCCAAACTTCTGTCAACATTCTAAGAAATATGAGTGTTTTTTTGTAGAAACTTTGGTTTTCAAATGCAAAGTTTCAGTTGGTAACGTGTTATAGGTTGATTCAGAATATGTTTGCAGGTAAAAGTCTCCTCAGGTAGGTTCTCACGATTTCCTCAAGCCCTCTGAATTTGCACTCCTTTGACATGAATACATTCACAAATTACATGTCATTACAGACTGAAGCCACAGATCTGCCAGTGTTCTGAGAGACCACCTTATTGGTACGAAAAGACTCAAATTACAGCAAGCATCCATGGGAAAAGAATAAAGAGTCATATACTGTTCTTTTGGGGCATGTGTGTGTGTGCAGAAATCACAGTTCAGTCTATTAAAGGGAAGAGGAAATAAATTCCCATTATACAAACTGTTATTCCTGCCTGGTATCTCCCTAAAGCAACAAATACTATGTACAACTGAAAACTGAGGTCTGGAGGATTCTCATTATAGAATACAAGGATGAGGAAATAAAAAGAAGGAACTAACACTTCCAATTCAAAAATCCATTTTGCAGAACTTTATTAGTCTGCAGTCCCATTGTCTTTAGTACTCTTACTTTTGCATTGTGAAATGGAGGTTTTTTCAATGTTCTTTTTTACTAGGCTTTAATTCAAACAGTACATATTTTCAATGTCAATAGGAATGTGCAGGAGATTAATTTGGGGATTTGTATTAATTATGCAATTCTGGTTACTGTCTAAAAACATATTAAATTCCTCAAGGGGCACTTGTGACTATCCCTGTCGTGTCTGAAGCCTTCAGAACTGTACACCACAATCCTCTGCTGTGCTGCTGGCAGAGAATATATCAAGGTAATCCTTTGCTATCCTTCCTCTTCTGTCTAGCCCAAAAAGCACAGAAACTACCTGACAGCCCTGAAACACATTAAAATGACGTAGGGGCCCATAAAAGCAGACTGCTAACAGGTGGAGTTGGTGACTGAGATATGTCCTTTTCTTTGCCCTTTATAGTCCACCAGCCTGCGATGCCGCCCCAGATCATTCACCTGAACAGTACTCAATATATAACATGATCAAAAAGGGATATAAACCACAGGATATCATTCAGACACATCAGCTGTTCTGCACTTGCACAGTAATTGTCATACTGGGAGATTGAAGTTACTTCAGGGAATGTAGGCAGGAAATATTCTACCTCAAAAGCAGCCAAATGCAGGTGTTTTTATGGACGCATTGTTTAAAGAAAAGCATTTCTGCACAGTATGCAGAAGTGTCTGGACATATTCTTTTAAAATTACCAAAAGCACAGGTTACCAGAGCTAAGATTCAAGAGAAGTTTTTCCTAACGAAAGGAGTTTTTTTAAATTGTGACAATTATATGAATTCGCCACTATTTTTCAAAAGTCAAACACAAGGAAATACTACAGCACCAGATACTGATAGCTGCCAGCTGGACTGAGGTTTGGATCATGTTCTTTGCTCACAGGAGCAATCATCTGCTCTTCAGCAATCCCAACAGAGGGATTTTGGGAGAACGTTATCATAGCTGCTGGAGCCAAAATGGCTGAAATGCGGAGCAGAAGTAAATATGAAATGAAAGATAACATCAAAGAACAACACCAACAGAGTGTTGTGTGCACTTCATTTTTGTTTTCCATAATGCATTTTCCAAAGCCAATTTTGGATGGAAAAGCATTAAACTTTTCTTTCCTTAAGCATCATGAACAATTCCCTTCTGCTTACTTACTCCTCCAGATCTCTGGAGTGTCTATGGTTAAACGAGAGCCAACCTATTTCTGGGGCTTTTAGGTTCAGTCTGCTTCAAACACGGGCTTCCTGAGGCTGATCATGGATAACCAACTGCAGAGTTCCCCTGCTCCAGCCCAGCTGAAAAATGCACTAAGAACAGTGAAGAGCACACCGAGCACTGCCCCGAGAACAACTCTGAACTAACGTGGCTGCGCTTCCCTGCTCAGACTCTGAATTCCAGGAGCTGCCCTTACTGGAGCCTCTATCCAGGCATGCTCCAGGCAGGCACTCTGTTGTTAGGACAGGCTCACACTGTACTCAGGACCAGCAGGACTCAGGCTGGCTCAGACATGAAATAGCTGTGCTCAAGCTGATGCTGAAAGCCCTTCTTGAGTGCACGGCATTTTTAGATTAGGGCTGGCAATTTTTCCCTCTGATTCAAGGAGGCAAGTGCAAACCTGAACAGATGGATCATTTTTTTTTAATATTAGCAAGCAGAGTCTTGGCTCAGATATCCTGCAGGTCACGTGTTTGAGGGAGAGAGATCCCTGAGTATGTTTGCTTTCTGCATATCCACAGGACCATTTCTATAACAAACTGCTGGCTGGTGGTGGCCAAAGAAATGACAAAGCAGAGTCTAAAAATAAGAACCCCCCCAAAAGATCGACCCTATGAAGGTCTAGAAACTGTTGATATCAAAAAGTATAGGTGACAGACACTTTTCTTTGAGTGTGGGCTTTGCACACAACACAAAAATGCAGAAATCACTCATTTCCCCTCTGCACAGAGTCAGTAAGGAGGCTGACATGTAACTATTTAATACTAAGAGCCTCACGAAAGTGCCAATTATTGAAAGTAATTTCTTCATACTTCACTGCACAGAGTCCCATCCCAAACAACAGTCATGAATATAAACAAAAAGACTGATACTAAAAATGCCCAGGCAACCACATGACAGCAGATCTGCAGTGAAATTCGTAAGCAAAGACAGCAAGGGGGCAGCTGCCCCAAAAGCCCAGAATGGATTTGCATGTTTGCCAAAATTCAGAACTTAAGATTTATTTTCTTCACTTATTGTAACTCTTTCTGTAATGAGAGTAATGGTTTTCTAATGAAAGAGGGCAGGGGAAAATTTGCTGTGATTTTCTAACATGAAGTATATTTGTGGTAGTGTTGTATGTAATTGTGGTATCACTGCCAAGAAAAAGCTGGCTATAAAGTGATTAACACAGGTATAAATGAGGAGGACCAGGGCACTTCACTTCTCAGCTACACATCCAGTTCTCCCTGGTGATTTTGCAGTTTCTCCAGCACCTGTCTTCAGTGCAGCACCACCTCCCACCATTACTGCCCTTTTTTTCCCATGCTACCTTGTCAATAAGTTGTGCAAGAGGCAGCAAGATAAAATCATTACGTGGAAAAGGTGAGCTTTGGATGTTTATATGGGTCAAACAAATGTGCACCGAGTCTCAGGCAGACACACAAAGGGTTACCAAAGGGAAAATGTGCTCACTGCAGCATATTTCAGTATATTTAAAACATATAAGCCTTTCTTGGGAGTCCAACTACCATTCCTTAGTCTTTCCCTATAATTTGATTAGGAACTGCCTTGTGCTAGTGAGCAACTGTTTTCAACGAGGCTCAGAGAACTCCTAATGATCATACCTTGGCATGTTTCTTCTTTAAGGCATTCAGCTCTTTCTGCTGTTTCTTTAAATGCTTTATATAAGCCTAAAAAAAGAGAAGCTGGGTCAATTTTTCTGTGGCCATATTGACTTTAACCAGGTAAAATCCTGGCAACTTTGAACAAAAAATTAGGAGTACATCCTGAAAAGCTTGTGTCAATACTTACCTTCATTTGCTTTAAATCTTCTATCTTCACTTGTGGAATGAGGTCTATACCTAGGAAGGTATTGATACAGTTTATCTAAAACTTCATACATACTAGTGTATCTCATATTTAAAAGTTGAGTTTTACCACAGCAACCTACATTTAACTTCACAATTAATTAATGTTTGTCACCACATAAAAAAATAATCACAGTTTAATAAGAAAATTATTCGTCAAGATACAGTTAATTTCCTTTTCCCATGCACCCTTCAATCAATTGGCTTGTGCAAAAATAATTGAATCAAGGAGTGTATTTTAATCTCTTACAGTTCTGGACTGAAGCGTTGAAACACAGCAATCTAAGAATGGAAAAAATCTCCTTTTCAGCAAACACAGCAAATAATTTATGAATATTAAAACAACTTCAGAATTTTGGTCCCTAGCTGGAGATTGCTCTGGCACCACTTCTTTCAGTGGGGAGGTTTCTTGGGTAGGGTTCTACACGACTAGAAAAGGATTAACTGAGGCTAGGTGTGCTTCTCCTCAGGTTAAAACACAGCAGGGAAAATTTACCTGCAGCCTGTGTGGTAACAAAGGTAAAATTTGCATTTTGGTTAATACCAGGCTATGGGAAAAGGAGTAACAGTGCACTCCAAGACTAAAGGAGAGTTCAAAAAAACGAAGGAGATGCACAAAACCAAAAGAAGTGAAAATTCTAATGAAATTTCAACCACACAAGACCAACAGCACTATGTAGATGGATGAAAATATATTTTGATCACTTTAACTGCAATGCAAACAAAACCCGATCTCATTTCATGTTTATGCTTTAATAAATGCTTTGTGACATATTAAGGGGTTTTTTTAAAACTACTAAGCACTTCCTATATGTAAGTGTTAATAAAAATGTCAATACAATGCCATGAGAGTTGTAATTTTTTGGCTTTTCTGAGGTTTCACACAGAAATGTTTGCCTGTGTATAAATACATTGCAAATATATTTAACTGCTTATATAGTATAACTTAACTATAACTTAATATAGTTAACTGCTCTTAATAGTGTCTGTGGACTATAAGATTTCCTTTGCCTTAAAAAGGAATTTCTGGCTTTTAAGGTGAATTTAACTGGAAAATGCTCAGACACTGTAAAAGGAAAAAAAAAGGGGTGGGGGGAGGAGAGGTAGGCAATCTCCTTAGGGAATATGAATTCTTTCTTTTCTTAGAAGCATAAGACTCTGCTCAAGTATATGGTATCAACATTAGTCTAGTAAATGAGACAGGAACAGATGTAAGCACAGACAGAGAGAGGCTGAAGTTTTCAAAAACACAAGTCATTTAACTCTCACTGAAAATCTGAGACCAAAAAAACCCCACATTCTTGTGCATCTGAAAGCCTTCCCCATTTTGCTGGATAACTAATTTCTAATAGCAAGATGAGTTGTATATTTTAACAGTAGTAGAATTATTCAGATCTTAGTAAATCATAGAGATAAATACAAAATGAAGATCATTACATGGGATATAAAAATGAACAGCTCTATTGTAACATGCAAGAATATGGATAAAAATTGCAGACAAGAACGTGTTAAGTACTGAAACCTCAGTTTAAAAGCAGGCCTGCATCAGGCTGCTGTATTTAAACAGACTTTCTGAGGATTTTATTTGAAAACATTTACTACATAGAACTACCCATAGAACATTTCCTTAGCTGTCCAGGTCTGACTCCATGGCCACCAGGAATCAATTGTCAACCCCAGCAAATTTCATGCTTAACTAATGCACAATAAAACTAACACTTGTGCATCTTGGTGATGATACATGAAATACGAAAACACCTCGCTGCATAAAGTGACCTGGGCTTTACACCAGGGAAGAACTTTTGAAAGAGTTCAGGTGCCAGAGACAACCTGAACCTTTGATTCATTGCCAAAAGTGTCTCCAGAGAAATGGCATTTTGGTTCTCAAGAGATCCCTTCACAAGTGTGTACTCAGCCATGTGTGGTTAAATTTGAGAACAAGAGCCCTCTGTGCTCCTTTTCCCTTTGGGCCAAGGTAGATGAGTGAGTGAACCACATTCTAATTCTTGTAGCCCATTAACAGAAATATTTATTGTGTTTCATTCAGCTGTACAAATTTGTTTTCTTACTTAATCTTCATTACCTGTGATGATATGGGAGAAACAAATAATCCCATTTGACTGTATGAAATGACTTTGTAGAGTGAACGGTGAAGAGTTAGGAAAAAATATTTATTTCCTTATAAATGAGCACATTTAATTTTTTTTTTTTTACAATAAACATGCCATTTCCATAATCACTATTGAGAGTAAAACCACACTGTGAAAACATTTCTAATTGTTGGGAAATCTCTACAGAACCCAGTGAATTCTAAATACCTTTAATTACTTAAATCTGCAACTCTGCCAAGGGATTTGTGAGAGGAGAAAAAAAGCAGAAGAGTTTCTGTGGACTATGCCAGATAATAGTCACTCCTATTGGCACTCCTCCAGGAATCTTTACTAGTAAACTATTCCCAGAGTCATGCAGGTTATGTGTATAACATACACACATATATATTGAAAAAAAAAACCTATGTACTATAGGTGTACAGCTACATGAAGAGGTCACTTGGTGAAATAAAGCTCTTTTAACTTTACACAGTTATTTTAGTAATAGACAAAATTCATTTGCAATTAGACAAAGACAGCTCCCAATGGCAAAATGATAAGAGTGAATAGAACTGCAAAACTAAACTTGAATAATGAGTGTTTCTCTGTGACTTTCTGAATCATTTAGAACAGAGGGAGTGGATTTTGTGTACCTTTCTTAGCGTCAGTCCCAGACCCAAGGCCTGCGGTGGTGCTTGGTCGAAGCTCAGAGCTGCTCTGAGGTGTTACATTGGCTTTGGGATTATTGGCTTTTCCTTTCCTGTCATTCTTTGAAGTGTCATTTGGTACATCAGCTATATCACTCTGAAAGAAACATCCACGTCATAATAAACTGATTGTTCTTTTACCTCTAGTGTAAAAAGTTGGGGAAATTTCTGAACTTGCTTACTTTAAACATAATAAAATTGCAAAGTATTTTCAAACAACACTATAGTAAAGGTATTTCAAACAGCTACTTACTAAAATACAACTCTGTCCTCATTTATTAAAATCTCTCCTTCTAAAGGATGTATTAATGTGATCCATGAAAAGTCAGTGAGTATTTCAGTAAATTACATAAGCCAGACAAAGAGGCTTATATTTGAAAATGAGAAATGATAAGGGGCATTGATTGGAGAAGGACCAGTTTTCTTTAAATGAAGAATGCAGTATGGACAGAAGTGGGCTGTTTGTCATTGATTCTACTTACAGTTTCGATACCCATCGCTCTCATTTGGTCTGCTCTTTTTTCTGTGATAGACAAAAATTTCTTTGGATCTGATAAAGCATCCACAATATCTGTAAGAAAAAAAATAATCAACTTTTTGTGAGCTCTGGAGGCATCTGGAAATTAGTATTTTACAAAAGCTTTATTCTATCCCTGTTATTATGAGACATGGCTTGCAACAAGAGTCCAGCCTTCTGTAGTGAATTTGGCAGGACTGGAAGTGCTTATTTCCACAGCACCTGGAACATGGATTGGCTCATAATGCACAAGGTGTGGTATTAATCCAGGTACCTCATTTAGGAAAAACTCAGTGACTCCATCAGACTGAAGCTGCTCTAACTTCCTCTCAGTTAATGACTGTAGAATTTGAGACCAGGATGGGATCTCCTGAGGCACAAAGCACTAACTTTGTCCCTTGGTTATTTGAGGGGTGCTGACTGACTTGGGACTGCAGGGAATTGCAGAAAATGTTGTTATATTTCCTAGCTAAAGAGTTTCAGGTGGGTCAAAGCAATTGGGTAAATCTATTCTCAGGAGCATTTGTGATATTCCATGTCTGGAACATGACAGGCTGTGAAATAGCTTTTCTAGGAATGAATCTTGCACATGACACAGTACCAGCAGTGGTATCACAGCCCTGGGTACCAGACAGATTATTGAAACTGTTTTCCATATGCAGTGATAAATGTGCAAGCACAGGTTTACGGGATGATGAAGTCCCAGGAATTTTTTACCTTCATATGGAATAATCCCTTTCCATGCTTAACTCCAACAGTCAAAAAAAAGTGAAAATATCCAACCCATCAAAAGCTTTGGCAAGAAACTTCTTGTGCAAGGTAGGGGCTGGGCTGTATCATCTCCCTCCCAACCTGAGTCGTTCTGTGGAACGTTCCTCTGAAGCCACAGCACAGGCAGGTCTCTCCCAGTCCCACAAAAGTATTAAACACTTAGCACTACCCTTGAAAGCTCTGTTTATCTACACAAATAGGTCATCTCCAATAACTGCTGTGACCCATTGATGTCTTCTGAAATTTATTTCACATACACAAAAGCCATGTAGAATTTATTTTTAGCCATGGCAATGGATTGTGGCTCAGCACCGACTGTTTCTCCTCTCCCTAACTCATTAAGGATGTCTTTTTGTCCTTGGCACGCACTTTTCAATGAAAGCCCAGGGCTACCCTGCCAGCACGATGCGTCACTCGAACATTGAACCTGATTGTCACGAGCTTCTAGGTAGAAATGACTAAGTTGTTTGGGAGAGCAGGACCTCTGAGCATTGTGTAAGGAACCACACAAGCACAGCACCAAAGGCTCAGCACTTCTGAGGGGGCTGTGACTCATCCCTGCCTCTCACACTGTCATTTGTCCTCTGCTTACGCTTCCCTTTCTCCCCAGGGAGGTGAGCTGGGGGTGGGGAGCAGCATTCTGTGGGAGAGCTGCAATTAAACACAAAACTCTGAGAATCACTGGAAGAGTACATTACAGAGGACACCAACCACTAACCTAAGCAGCCAGGCTTACTCACTACAGATTTCTATTACAGAAGCTTCCCTTTGGAGAATGTTGTTTCATTTGCATCAATTTGTGCCACTGTTGTGTTTTATTGGGAACAGAGGGGCTGATGCAAATAAAGCACAAGAAATTACTAAGCTATAAAATAAAAAAAGAAAAACACACATCTTTTAAAGCCTACAATGCATCACCCATTCTAGTTATTATTCAGGGCACATTTTAAAATCTTACTCATACAGGTTAAAAGAAACAAAAAAAGAAAGAAAAAAGAAAGTAGGCAGCTACTGACTTGAGCTCTACCTTCCTACAGGTTTGCTAAAACAACCATGGAGATCCTAATGATAGCTCATAAAACAATGAGAAGTTCACTGCGGATGATAAGTAATTAAAAACCACATGCCAGCAGAATACTAATGATTCCACCTGAGTGTCAGAAGTTATTTCCCAGATGTTCATCATGCTGCTGTTCTATAGCAATGAGGAAAATACATGAGGCACATCCAACCTATGTGGGAAGGGAGAGAACTATAATTGAACTCATTTAGTTCCTATTAATGTGGAGTCTGTTTTTGCCGCTGCTGACAGTAAACTACAACAACCAGTTCTCTCATATTAGCAGCATTTTACTGTAACAATATTGTTACTTAGGGGTAGCAATGTTTTCCTACCTCTATCAAATAAATCATCTACAGCAATGCTGACAGTGTAGCACACGATTTGCAAATTCTAAATTGGTGTTAAAATTCTCTTTGAAAAACAAGTCTTTCACTTCTCTATGTGTAGAATGCAGTTTAAAAAAATAAAATAAACAAATCTTTTCTCCTTATGGGTCCAGCACACTCAGCAGCTCAAGCCACATCAAACTCAGTGCTAAGTTTAAATTCTATTAGTAGAAAAAGTCTGGTATTTTAAAACATCAATCCCAAATGAAGCATGTCCTTAGTTGAGAAAATATTTTAACCGAGTAATTTACTGTCAAAAGTTTCAGTTCAGGTAAGAATTAAAGGACACACTTAAAAGTGTCTTTTAGATTGATGGTTCAATTACCCTTGAGAATCTCAAGTTTAAGCAGAAGCTTTTATTTCTCTTTACTGTCGATGAAAGGTGCTGCATAATGGCATGGTGGTGCTCCAAGGCCTGTGGCAAAACTCCAGCTGCCTTGCCAGAAACCAGGATTTCACATGTGAACAACACGAATGCTTCTGTGACACTTCCTGTGTTTGAAATATTCTGTAACACTTTTATCCATGAAACATTGTTACTGAAGTCTCAGCCAGTTGATTTTTTAAAGTCCGGATAAACACCAGCAAACAGAGACTTGAAGATAGGTTAGGTCAACCTTCCCTTCCTTCAGTTTGTACCACGGAAATCACACTCAGAGAATTGCAGCCGTTCTTTGCATAGGCAGCAGGTTTGAAATAGGTTTTGTGAAGAGAAAAATATTGGTTCTATCAATAATCTTTCACCAATAACCCCTAAGGTAATTGCTGCAGAGTCAGAGGACTAACATTTCGTGCAATTCCTATTTCACAGTTTTAAATGGTTCAAGTATTGTTCAATGTACAAGCAGATCTCATCTGGGGTGAAGAAGTCCTTTCCCTCAGGGGGAACTCACCCAGTACACTGAGTTTAGTGGTGTAATGATTAGTCTCAGCTCTTTGTTCCCACACACACACGGCAATTTGCCACTGTTCAATATAAATCACCTCAGCTCTGCCAACCTGATCATGGAAATGGCTCACATTAAAAACAACTTTCCTGAGAACCCAAAAACAATTAAACCACACTAAAAACATGCAAAACCGGGAGAGAAAAATGTAGATAGGTTCTGGATGCTGAATTATTTCACTGGCCATTTCTAAAAATACGCCAATGTTCCCAAGAATATAGAATTGGTTTTGTTTGAAAAAATGCTGTTCCTGCATATATTTTTTTATAATTATAGGCCAACCAATATAGATAAAGCACATCCTAGCCTTACAGATATTTATGTCAGACAACATGTAATAAAAAAACCAAAAAGAAGACTCTTTCTAAATTGTCAACAGAGAAAATAAAATTAAGCTAAGTAGTAATAGCTTATTTTCCACATTATTTTGTCATTTAGTAAATATATGCTTTTGTCATTAACACTGAGGCAGATGCTGGGTCAAAAAGCAGATTTCTTAACTCAATATCCAGAGGTTCCAAGGAGTTAAGATACTCAATCTTTCCATCCTCCAGCACTGCATGTGTGCTTTTGGCTGGCACAGTGACACTGAAGCACTTCAGGACTTGCACACCAACATTCAAGAGCCACAGCACATTCAGATAAAGGCTTATCTCACCTCCAAAACCATCAGGCACGTATGTTTTAAGCACAATGTTGCAGAAAACCGTTGGAAGAGAGAGTGGTTTGTTGCCCTCATTCCGAAGGGAAATGTGTCTGTAACCTGCTTGCAGCCCATCCAGAGGCAGGATCCTCTGACCAATCAGCTTATTATTGTCATCATACACTGCTATTCTCAGGACAGCAAGATCAGGGAGGATAACCTGGAAAGCCACAAAATGCAGACATTCAATGACACTGATACAGCAGCTCCCTCCCCGCCTCCCATGTGTGAACTTTGTATGCCAGAAACTGTCATCACTGTAAGATCAGGTCGTTCCCTGCAAACCCCACTTTTCAAAATTAATCTTCCCTAGTAAAGCTTTTTTCACCCTAAATAACGGGTAGATTTCAGATTATGTAAATCCTGCAGCTCACAGTTACACCAGCTAAATATTCCGTATGTTTATTTTTCATTACTGAAGACTGGTAACACTGATAAGAAGGCAGGTAAATACTGCATGGGAAATGACAGATACAGCAGCAATCAAAGGGCAGGTAGTGCTGGATCAGGAGGAATTATGACAGAAAGATGGGATTTGGGATGCATCCAAAAGGGCAAGGAGAGTGCAAGCACAGGTGCTGGGGATGTTTGAGGTGCTGAAATGCTGTGCTGCCAGCAGAGGTGGGTGTGCTGCTCTCAGCACGGGGGGGTTCCAGGCATGCACGGGGAGCAGGGATGCTGCAGCCCCCTGCATCTGCCAGTCCCCACCTGGGCTGAGCAGGACAGTAACAAAGAGATCCCCTGCCCTTCCCTGAGGGCTGCCTCTGTGCACGGAGCAGTGAGGACGAGATGGACTAACAGAGAGGTGCAGCTCCTCTGCCAGCCCACCTTGACCCTATGCTGGGAAAGATCTCCCACTCCTTCCCTACCTGGTGCTATTCACCAACACCCCTGGGACAAAAGGGAAGACCTCAGTAAACTGTGTCTGCCTTCTCCCTTAGACTTTCCCCCTGCCCCTTCCATTTTCAGTTTTGGGGGCACAAAATAAAGTCTGCTTTTGGTCTCTGAACACATGTGAGCAGTTCATGGATATCCTGCTCTACTCGACTACAGCTTAGCACTCCCAGCACAGGCCACCACCAGCACTTACCCCCTCCTCCCCTCACACAACAGAGGGACAACACAGAACCCAGGTTAGAATGACTGAAACTTTATTTTAATTTAAATAAAAACGAGAAAACATGACAGAAGAACAATCAAACACAGTACCTGAGAACAACTGTGTAGGGTTAACCATCAGCTTGAGGAGAACACTGCAACCCAAACAGGGCAGGTAAGATCTCTCCCCTACAGGTCACAGATCAGCACATCTTTCATTATATGATGGTCTTTGACACAGATTTGCCAGGGAGCAGAAGTGGGACTGAGTTTATTGTTCCCTCTCAATTTATTTAGTCTGTGGTATCCTGGTAGGCACTTCCACCCTCTCATGCCATTTTAGCACTGTGCCTTCAGTATCTCCAGCTAGAGGAATCCTTCCTGCTGTGTGTATGCCACTCACCTGCTTGATCTTCAGTGTATGTTGATTACAATGCTAAGATATGGCAAGGGCCTGTGGTGAAGAAAAATAATTTCTTGGCTGACCTAGGAGCTCAAGAGAATGTGTGCCCATGTGATTGCTCCCTGCAGCGTAGTAATGAGAAATACTGGCATCAGCCTCTGTACCCATGTTCCAACACACAGGTACCCCCTTTCAGACTGGGGCTGTGCACCCTGGAATTTATGGCCCTTCTGATTTAAGAAGTCAGACAGCAGCAGGTGCTGGTCATATGGCCAGCAAGCCATGGGCAGCAGGATTGCCTGTACCTAAGCATCTTCCCTGTGCTACTTCATACACAGAGAAAAGCACTCGAAGTCACATTCATTCCGGAATATGAGTTCAGAAAAAACTCTTGCATCAACTAAATTCCCATTAAAAACTGGCTATGCTGTTAGGAAAGCAGATTAAGTGTGTAATATACCCAAGTGTGAAGTGTTATCACCACTTGGCAAAGTCTGAACTTTGGAATAGAAGTCTGAACTTTGGAATAAAAGAGCAACAATTTTGCATGACAACAAAACAGGTGTAAGCAAAACAGATGTAATCAAAGACAGCACTGTAACACATGTAGTCTGGATGAAACTCCAGGCAACAGAAAAAAAATAAAATAAATATATATATATGTGTGTATCATATATATATAAAGACTGAGAGATAAAAACTGAACACGGACAAATGATCTCTCTCTTTAAATCCCCCATGCCAAGAAAAAAAGGGGTGTTTTTCTTTTGGGATTGAAAAAATAAAATAAAAAAAAAGGTACATGATGCACATGGACTACTGAAGGAGGGAGCTGGCAACATGCCTGAGGAACACAGCACCCTTCCAACTTTTCCATGTAATGACATTGACCTTAGCTTGGATGCAGCATCTCACCTGCCCTCTGGGCTGAAGGAACAGTGCAAGATAGCAGCCACTGCCAGGGCAGGGAAGAAGAAATCTCCAGGGAATGATGGTGTCCACCAGCGGGGCTCATTCTGAGCAGACTGCATACCTTGAACACAGGCATGGTCACACAGGAGGTGGCTACCTCCAAGTGGGAGGAGGAAGCAAAGGGGAGGAAAAAGCCAAATGGAAACAAAAACAACAAAAAAAAATCATGTGATAGCTACAGAGGTTATCCATTAGAAAAATAAAACCAAAGCAAAATTAAAAGAAAACCAAACCAAACCAAAACCAAGCAGCCTCTTGAAAGCTGATTTCAGCTTTCCATTGTTTACTGCAGTAAACAGGGGCCCTATAAACCCTTCTCCATGGGAGCAGCACTCATCCGTGTGAGCAGTCAGGCTGAAGCAGGGAGGGCTGGCTCAGGAGGCCAAGGAAGCTCATGGGCACAGGTGCTGGCAAACCACAAACTGTGCTTCCCAGAGATCCCATATCCTACCTTCCTAAAGACAAAGGATTCCTCGTTGTAAACAGGGTTCAGGCCGTTGTTCATCACCATGCGCGTGCGGAACTCCTTGCGGATCGTGTCCGTGGGCAGCCCGTACATGTCCACCTCCACGTAGGTCCCGATCTTCTTGTCTGACAAGAACTGGCCAGATATCACCTGCAACACAACAACGGAGTAAGGAAAAGCAATACAAAGTAAGAATATTGGAAACAGTGGTCATTTTTCACAGACATCACTCTGAGAAATGGTTTATAGCGAACAGATGCGTTTAGCTCCTCATATCAAAATGGCGTATTTCCAACTGCACCTCTTTAGAAAAGCTTTTGTGATCAGATATATAAATATAACCTTCGCCTGAAATGACTGTGCTATGGTATCACCAGTTGTCACTCATCCCAACCAGCCAGTGTCTCACAGATGCATTCACTGTGTGAAAACACTGAATGGAACACCCAGAGTTGGCACTGCTATTCCACAACTTCAAGCGTTCTGTTCAGAAGCACTTTTCTCTATTATACATCTTGACCACAAGAGGTGAAAGGAAACTATTGCTCTGCTTTCACTCAGGGTTTGAAACTAATCATGTGTCAGTCTGACTCCATATTACGTGTCTGGAAAGTGCAGGATGCTTAAAAAGTGAAAAAACAAAAAACCCACACAATTCCTCGGTATTGTTATACAGATGAAGATTTGTTGCCATTTCACTCCAAGTCAAGATTAATTTAGCCACAGCAGGTGATTACTCTAAGGAAAATTTTTATTCCATCAAGATGATCTATTACTTAAAACTACAGCTAATGTTTTCATTACTACAATCAAGGAGGCAAGAAAAGAACCTGAAACATGATTTCACAGACCTAAGCTCATTTCAAATCCTTTTGTTTCCATGACCTAACATCCTTCCAGGGAACACTCTGTATAATAGATCTGAAAAGTTATGTGGCTGAGGGCTATCACTGATGTCTTTTGGTCCACTCAACTCCTTAATTACAACATTTATATGAAATTTTATACTAGTTTTAGCCACAAAAGAAAAGTAACTGTCAGAATACATGACCTAGGAACTATCTGATCACAACTCCTTCTTGGAGGGACTGCGCTTTCATTACCACTGAAGAAAAACAACATAAATAAAACACGTTCTAGAGATGCAAATGGAACTTAGTTCAACATCTAGAATGCATGAGGAATGCTTGGCCAGAGAGGGTGTGACATTTAAATGCGGCACATGAAAATGCTAAACAAAAGCTGAAGTCTTTTGCTCACAAAATAGGTTTTACCATCATCAGCCTCCTTCCAAAATTTGATACCTAACCATGCTTTAGAACTCCAACAGGAGCTTTATGGACTTTGTCACTCACAGATAACTCCAAAGTAAGGGCCTGTCTCACATCAACCATTTTTCTCAATTCATTTTGAAAATATCCTGTTCACATGTGCCCAGATTCCTCCCTGCTCTGTGGTGACAAGTGATGTTGTGCAATTTCACATTGTACATGGGAATGAACTTCACTCCTTTATCCATTTGTGGATAAAAAATGGTCTTTCAAAAAGACCATGAAGGCTGTTAGAATATGACAACGTGTAATAACACATAATTTTTAATTCTATCATGTTCCACTCAAATCAAGTAAACAAAGGCATCTTAGCCAGCAATAGAAAAAACAAACCAGTGGAAACAATTTGCTGAAATCTAGAGTCCAAGCACATTTACTGTATATATACTATTTCTGCTGATTTTAAATGTGCTTTTGGATGTGATGACAGCTGTCTGTGGCTGTTTTACCTGGACAGAACACGTTGCAGCAATAACACCATCTACAGGAGTTTCAGAGAATGGGTCAAACGTCCTGTCCGGTCGTCGCATGAAATCGGGCTTTAGTAGATACCTTATTTCAAGGTAAGAAAGGAGAAAATTATTCTTGAGTGGAAATTAAAATTATATTAAATACATATGAAATGGATGTTCTGCCTTTAAACAATGAACTCGCCTACAGCACTGTAAAATACAGACTCATTCCAGCTGCAAGAGTGAGGAAGTAAAAGAAAATATTATGGTTGTCTAGAACACAGATAAATATTAATCTTCATTTTGAATTACCAGCTACTGAGAGATGAAATCAATCCTGGATTTTAAGATAAAAATAATGTAATATAGTCAAGGACATTTCAAAACAACTGAATAATACAGTTTAAATATACAGGGAGTTACCATATAATAAAACACAGATGCTCTCATTTGTTTTAATGCTTTAACACTTTGGAAAAACACAGAGGGATTTTTCAATTTTATTTTTCGAAATGAAGTAGTTCCTTAGAGTTCAAGACTCATACACTAAATTTCAGCTTGAAGCTAATTTTTTCATTGTGGTCATGAAACCTTGGGGGAAACAACTGATAATGTCAGTGCTGACAGATTGTTAATTACAGCAGCATGAAAGGTACCACCATAATAACACTTACAATACCTCCCTGAGGACCTTACACTGGATCAACATATCAGTGAAGCCAGCATGTGCTCTGATGCACCAAAACCCAAGGATTCTGCCACCAAAATGAAACAGCAGTTCATCACAGAAAGGCTGCACATTACAGACATTCTTTTCACTGATGGAAGAAAATGTGTAACTAGAAAAGTCTTGCCAATTCTGCAACCCTGACAAACAAAGCTGCTAGAAGATTAATTTTTTATCCATCCTTAGTCTCTAGTGAATCACTGGTACACAATATTATGAAGGCCTAGACAGAATTCAGAAATGAAAAAATGCTAGAAAAATTCCAGTGGAAAGAATGTCAATGTTTTCTCCCATTTTTTAATAACACGGTTTTTGTTTGAAATAGTATTACTCCTTTTGCTTCCATTAAAAATGTTTTTCTTCCATTAGAAATGTGATTTCTTAGTATTTTGCTAATTTAAAAAAGGTTGGGGCAGAACGGAATTAATGGAAATGTCCTTAGCCTCTGTTTTCAGTCTGCTGAAATAAAAAATGCTGAAACCAGAGTGGCTTGATCTTGTTTCATCAGCATTAAAGCTGCAAGTCTGAGAAAAGAGGAGTACAGGGAGAAGGAAATGTTCAGTTTTTCATTTCCTTTCTGTGACTGAAACACCAGCACATTTACAATGCATATCAAAATACTACCATGCATTACCACTATATTATTATGTAAGAATCCAGGAATTTCGCTGACAATTTTGCCTGTCCTTCAGAGAATTTGGCAGAAGTAAGCAGGTACTCTTTTACTAAGCTGGTGGGTCCAACAGGAAAGGAACCAAACTCTGTCATAAGAAAGCTTTGGTTTTCTTCTATTCTTGTTATTTTGATTGGAATTACAGAGACTGCACCTTTGTCAAAGGCAAGAGCCTCTTCTGGGGTGCTCACAACTGCAATAAAGGCATGGAATGGCCAAGCACCGTGTGCCTATTCTGCAAATGAGGAATTTTACCAAGCTCCATCTACTCAGATTTTCCTTCTGAATAAGATCTGCAGTAGTAAAAGAGTAGAGTTCCTTCCCAGGATGAATTTGCAGATTTTAGTGTGTTTTTGGACTGTCATTTCCTGTGATTCATTAAACTTCTCCTTTTCTCCTGATGTTAATGATCAGTCTAATCCTATTAAGGTCTATGCTCAACATTTGAGAAAAATCTATCAGCACCACTTGAACATCCTTTGTCATGCAAAAATCATGAGCAAGAACTTAAATGAAACACTTCAGTATTCTCTGTGAAATCTGTGCTCCAATTAAGAGTACACAGATTAAAAAAATGTTCCCTATGTATTCAGAATGCACTTGTCCAAGTAAATTTGGCAATTCTGTGATATGTGCAATGAATCTCCATTCTGAAGCATATCTTCAAAGAAAGGCTGACAACAGAGGGTGGAGATGTATTTAAATAACTGTGTACAGTATTCATGATCTTTGTAATATGAACACAAAGCCTCTTCTAGCTCATTTAAAAACTGGGCATAATTAAAAGCATATTTCATTAGAATACCTCCTTATGGGGGATAATTCTCCCTGAACTCTGCTAATTTCTACTCTTCACCTAGCATCCCATTTTTGTTTTGTAACACATAATTAATAGTGACAAAATTTTATTAAAACCTTAGTAAAGGACTCTGATACACAGTGACAACAGTTTAAACCATATCACTCACCCACATGATCCATTGTACTCAAATTTTCCTTGATTCAACTGCATTGCTAAATCTGCCAAGAGAGAAAATTTACTAACTTTCCTGCTGAATAATGCAGATCATGAACTAGATCAGAAAATGAGAATGTTTATCCAGAACAATCAGTTTAAATAAAAATTAAATTTCATGCATATAAACCACATATCTAAGAAATAAAAGGAAGCAACAGGAAAACTTCCTGTTTCTTCACAGGAGTAATAGCTTTACCAAGCACTCTAAAGTCCGTGCTGTGCTTAGGAAATGGTCTTTCCCTGAATTCAAACACACCTGGCAGGCAGGGAAGCAACAGACTGTGGTCATGTTAAGTGCCTGGGATAGGATTTCCATCATCTAACTTTTGGAATCTACACTAGAGATGTCTCCATTTCTGCAGATCCCTTTGAATAACAGAGGGATACAGGAGCTTTAACAGTGCAAATAACTTCAGAGTAAAAAATTTACTAGAGGAGACATTCTTGAAGAATGTATTTCTTCACAATGACCACAGACAACTACCTCTGATAAAGCTGTCTGTATCCTGATGTTTTAAAGAAGGTGAGATGCATATCCCACTGGTTTCCTGTGAGCTTAGTTGAATAAAATACCACACAAAGATGCCAAAAAGATCACAGCATAATTGCTAAATTTCAACATTTAAAGCATGTGAGTTTTAGTGAGTGCATTGTTACAGCACTTGTACAGCAAGACATACCATAAACATGTAATAACCTCCCTCTCATCCAACCCTCTCCAGAACTTTGTAGAAAATGAAATGTTTTCCTGCAGGTTTCTACTTACACAAGAGCAATAAAACATGTATTTCTCTTGCCCAACTGATTGTACCTTCAAAAGGGAACAAAATCTGTTCTGTTGGTTCTCTGATACACAAAATACAAGACTGTCATATGCCCATACCAGCTATTACTGGATTGACTGGACAGCTGTAATTTTTATTTCCTCAGTCATCTTTATCTTGACAACACAGTTGGATCACAGAAGAGGAGTACAGGAAAGTTGCTCACTTCTACTTATACAATTACTGCTCTTAATTTGCAATATAAAAGGGTTGGGAATGGCATGCAGTGGAGAGAGGCAGTGCTGGGAGCAGAGTGAGGTTTGTATTTCTGCCCCAGCCTCCCTATCAGGTCCATGGGGGTGCTCTACAAGCAACGTATTCCAGTGTATCCCTTCTCCTGCTTCCTCAGCTGGTGAAACTGGGGCACAGCTTTGCAGGACAGAACTCAGGGGATGACCATGAGGAGTGTCTGCAGTACCAAAGACACCACTCAGGAAGGGGGAAGCAAGAACAAAAGCACTGCCACAGCCAGAAAAAAAGCAGTGGGAAACTGGTCTGTTATATATAGATATGACTGAAGACATTCCTAGATGAATTTAAAAACCCAATCAAAACAACAAAAAGCCTGCCCTGCTACACTCACAATTTCATTGAACAGGAACAATGCATCTCCTCTCAGATCACCCTGTGGAGAGGCATTTCCATTCCATGGCATCATTGCCTCAGCTGGGAGCTCAGACCCCATCCTCTGCTGCTGAGCACATGACTCCTAACACTTCACAATAACTGGTCTAGAGATGAATTTGTCACACAGTCATTACTTTTTACCATCTTAATCTGTGCCCTCCATCTTTGCTTTGCAGACATGCACCCAACTGTGCCAGAGCTGTGTTTTGTGAAAGCACTGATTTCCCTGTAATTAACACTTTTTATTAACAAAAACCATCTCTGTGAGAAAATACAGTACTCCATTATTTTTCCATAAAAGGGGACTGAATTTTCCTTCTATGTATGGCTTTTTTTACTGCTCCTTGTCTTACGCTTCTGTAATTCCACCCCGCTGTATTATTTAGCCATATGTCTGTTTCCTCAAAAAATGCCAGAAGCAAATCCATGGCATCTGTTGGAGAGTTACTGCCCAAGCCATTCTTTAGGATTGAGGTTCACTGGTCGTTGCTGCCTACCTGGGGTCTGATAGTTCAGTGAGACCATCTGGCAGCCAGCGTTCCAGAAAATTTGAGGCATGTAATTACTGGAATCCACACGGCCTCCCTTTGGGTATATCCGACTCATTTGTCGTTTATTGTAACTATAGAATTCATCAAGGAAAATGAAATAAAAAACATTGTAGAAATGTAGAATCATGTCCTGGTATCTTCAGTGTTTCCACATCAAAACACACTTCTTATGTTAATCTTACTAATTCTCCTTCCATGAGGTACTTCCCCTTTTCCTTTGTAGACATGCAACACTAAAACTAGAAAGGTGCATTGGTTTATTTTAGGACTGGTAGAAAAGTGGGATCAGAAGGTGAAAGGATACTTCACAAACTCAATGGCATGAGTCTTCAAATACCCTAGTCCGACTGATTCATTGAAAGAGGACATGTTATGGTGAATATTACGTTCTAGAAAGAAAAGACAAGACATTTTAAAACACTTCTGTAATGATGAATCAAAACTCAAAATCATGCACTATAACAGCAAAATACAGCAATTTTTGGTCTCTTCCATCATTATCTATTACACATAGAATCAAATTATAGTGATAAATTTCATAGAATCAAATTACAGTGATGAGAAATTCTACAGTATTTCTGACTTCCCACTTCTTGGGAAATCAACAAAACTTTCATTTTTTGTTTAGGACAGGATTGTTATTCAGAGCCTGCACTGTGTGGTAGATAAGGCAAACCGAGATGATAAATGGTCTGCTGTGCAGCATCAGCTCACTGCTGACCACTGTGACAGTGGTGTTCACCTTACTGCAGAGAAAGATGAGATAAAAAAAGCCATCTCAGTTGGAAAGGGCCACGGAATAGAAGAACCAACCTCAACAGCTTCATACTCTCCCAGTAATTTAGTGACTCCGTGTGGATGACTACTGGAATAACATGCTAACTTTACATTCAAGGAAACAGGTCTACAAACATGCTGACGGTGGTCATTAAACTATAAAAATCTCTTATGCCTATATTTCTAAACTCAGGAAATGTAGAGATTAAAAAACTACCTAGGTTAAGCAAACACTTGTATTTCATTCAACCTTTTATGTTACCTTCTGCTACATCGAAACCTTGAAATTTTACAGGTTGAGCATAGTTGACCATTGTTGATAAATATGGATGTATATTGGTTGTGGCACCTACATATTTGTAAGATGCCATCCACGCTTGTTCATCCTCCACAGTTACTAAACCCTGAAAACACATTAAAAAGAACAATCACCATTTCTGTATGCAAACACTGTTGTCGGGTTTTTCAAAGGTGGGACAAAATTATACCCAAATCTGCAGAAGGTTAAAGACAGTGCAAATTAATACAAGAAAAGTGGAAGTTTAGTGTCACAAGTTAAGATTTATTTTCTTGCTAATATAAGACTCTCAATGTTACAGGATGCATGCAACAGGGCTGATGATAGAAAAGCTCCTAAGCAGTGGGTAAATATTACATGAAGTTAGTAGGATAACACTGGGATAAAGCTAAATATTCCAACAGACTCAATAATGCTGAGAGATAATGATCTATCTTTGTCAAATAAATTCCAAAAATTGTAATTTAATATACATTTTCTGATAGAAACTGTGTATACTTGGCACTCAGTAGAACTTCCTCAACATCAAAACACAAATAAGGTTCCACTATTAATCTTAACTAACAGAAGCAAATCAAAATGTGGAGATCAACATCCTTCACTAGACAGACAGATGTCACAAGACCAACAAGAGACACAGTACCAAGTTCATATTCTTATCCACTTCAACTGATAGATATCTGAATCCATCACCTATATAAATATGCACTTTATTTATAACAGAACTTAAAGTTTTTTACAAGTATCTGATCTGCTAGAAACACACATCAGGAAGCACTTTTTAATTGGCTCTACCTGTCCAACATTTTCCTTTCCCTAAACCAGTTTGAAACACATTTTCACTGAAATGGGAAAAAAAGAAAGAAAAAAAATCTCTGTCAAGCTAAGACATCTCTGCAAATTCATCATGTTTTTCCCACACATGCATTTTTGGTTGTTCTCCTACCAGTGAAGCAGTGACCAAAAAATCTGATTGTAGGCTGACAGTGAACTTCTGCTGGGAAGTACGAAGTGTATCCAAACATTCTTGCAATACTGCTTTTTATTTTCAGACTGCAGCTCGTGTTTGTCAGAAAGTTCTCCCTCATTATTGACTCAGGAAATAGTCAGTAAGAGGGAGTGCTACCAGGCCCACTATGGGTTTGGAGGATAATGCAGTTCACAGAACCCACGCTACTGCAACTCGTTTACTCCCTGAGATAGGAGAGTAAAGGAAAAGTGAACCCACTTGCAGCATTATGGCCCCTCTGCCTGCCAGACAGTGCAGACACATCTCAAAGAATGAAAACCATGTGGAGTGGAACCATTTATGCCTTAGTATAAGATGATTATAGTCACAAGAAACACAATTTTCTGACTGCATAGGATTACTGAGTTAGCAGAATGAGTGCAGGTACACATTGTTGTATGTGCATTTTAGACTGAATTAAACTTCCAGCAGCCCATGAAATCAAACTGACACCCTATTTTAATGCTGATCATCAGGGCTCAACCCAGCTGCTTTTCAGAAATGTGCATATTGAGGGTTCACAGATCTGATCCCAAAATACCCCAAGGAACACATCCCTGTGTTAGCAGAAAACATGCATATTTTTTTGTTGCTAGGTCAATAGCTGTTAATAAAGCTTAGGTCAAATTCAGGCAAAATTTACTCAATGAAACCAGTTCTTTTCACTGTCTTAACTTTTGGAAGGCCAATAACTCAGGAAGAACTGACCACCCATCTTCTAAAACCCAGGGTTCTTTAATGTGCATCCTGCTGACTGCTCAGAACAGCTAATCATATTTGACTATCTCGATCCACCCACACCTAGACCTAAAGGAACCACAGGGAAAAGGGAGTCAAAGGGATTATGATGCCTCAGTGCCCCAGCAATGGCACCTGCAGGTACAGCTCTGTGACTGCATTTGTGACACTTTGCCTCAAAGACAGTGTCCCAAGACAATGTACTGGCCACTGATTTCATCTTACTCACTTGCAATTTTTAGAGTAGGGCTATACTCTGCACTGTTCCCAGCTTTAAAACTATGAATTAAGAAAGGGGTAAGGATGGAATGCTTCTTAAAGTCTAGAGAAACAAAGGAATGGTTACAACAGCACACGACCCTGTTAGGGGATAGAGAAGACAAAGGGGAAAAGTTGATCTCCGTGTTATTTACACCTCCCCACCCCTCAAGAAAAGAAGGAGAACCCACTTAGAAAACAACACAGACTGAAACAAAGTGTGGTTAGGAACAGGAGCAGCTTGAATGAGAGAAGAGGGGGAGGAGGAGGAGAGTGGAAAGAGGTGGGAAGAGTCTTACAGAAGGGATTCCTGGGAGAAGATAAATGCAGAAGTCCCAAGGGAAAGCAAAAGGAAGAAAAAGAGAGGAAAACAAAGTGCAGTCAGGGTAAGGGCAGAGGAAAAAATAAAGCAGGGATGGTACATCTCAACATCATTCAGAGAACTGGTTTCCCAGTGCATGACACTGGAAACTGAGATCAGATACTTCTAAGCAGGCAAAGGTCATGCACTCCTGTCTGTCCCCGAATTTTCTGACAGCCCTAACCCCAGTATAAAAATACAGCAGAAGAAACCCTAGATGACAAAAGGAGGTAGAGTTACTTTCAAAAATAGATGCAGTGAAACTGAGCATAAAATTGTTAAACCACTGAGAATGCATGGTAAGTAATATGTATGTTATATATAAAGCAATAAAATAAACTACATAACATCCTGTGTCACCTTTTTATTGTTTTCTTGCTCAGAATCTTCAACAGCCTAAGGAAAAAAAATATATACACATTACCCAAAGAAAAAGCAATAGGAAACACTCACAGTAAGGAGAAAAAAATTCTCAGAAAATTAATGCATTTAGCAAAAAGTAAACCCTTTTCCACCTTCCTGCATGGCTCATCTGTCCCATACACTTTCAAAAATTTGTAGTCTTTTCCAAATTTGGGTACACAAGATATGAAACTCAACAGCTGGCTAGCCATGGGAACAGGATGAAGGATGCCAGACTGTTAAACCTAAACCAGAGCTATCACTAGATGTTGGGAACAGGAAGTTTCAGAGAAGGATGAAAGAATAACACACCCAGATAAAGATACCACAATAAAGATCATCTGATCTGGATGTGCAAACTGCCAGGCTCTGAAAACTGAAGGGTTAAGAGTGCTGTAAACTGTGCTTGAAATGTCCACATTGGAGAAGGCCTGTCTCAAGATGTTATTTGTAATGGGGCAGTCTGGTGTCTGCCTTCAATTAAAAGCTACCACTACTGAGAAACTTAGATAAATATTGACTTGGCACCGAATGTACATTCCTACAGAATAAAGATCAAATCACTGATCAGCATAGAAGCAGAGAAGTTACACAAGGACATATGCTGAGGATGAGTGACTAATCTGGAAACAAAAAAACAATCCTCAAAACAACAAAAAAACCCACCCAACCAAAACACCCCAAAACATTCAGGTAGTTAAGGACCAGCTGGCTTAGTAAATGAAACTGCCCTAAAGCAAAGAAGTGAAACGATACTTCAGTGGGAGGATCCACAAGAGGCCTGAAGAAGCAAAGATGTTGACTTGAAGAGATACACAGAAGGCAGGTCTGATGTCTCTGGTACTCCTACAGACATACTGCTATTTTCCACACCTATACTTCTAGCTGGAGTAAGATCCAAAGGAAACCAAGCAGGAGGGAAGAAGTGGCCAAAATACCTGACTGACAGAAGGTACCTTAGCCCTCCCACGTGNAGCCAAAATACTTGAGTGACAGAGGAGCATGATCTGATAAGGTACCTTAGCCCTCCCACGTGGGGTTTTCTCCGTAGCAAGCAGCACTAATGCCTTCAGTGCCAGAGCAGCTTAGTTCTGAATTCCAATACTCTGTATCTAATTACCATCAAGTGATATTCAAGTTACTGAGCACAGAGTGATAAACTGCAATTGTCAGGTAGGAGTGGAATAAAGAGAACTCCTTCCCTGTCTGCCAGCTGGCTGCCTGATAGAGCCTCCCTGCCACACCATCCCACAGGGACTTATTTTCCTATTTTGCCTTCACTGCTGTAGGTGGAAGAGAGAACCTACTCTAAGGGTTAACCATGAAAAATTATGCAGGAAAACCCTGCAATAAAAACACAGAATACAGGCCTGCAAAAATACTGCTGAGAAAGGAAGCTGATGTTCCACCTCTTATTAGGATTCTGCACCTGAGATGCAAAGTAAAATATCAGAGGCTGGAGCAGGAAACTGCTTACTGCATTTAATTAGTATTTTTGATTAAATCCCCCACTTGTATGCTGTTTCCTACATACTGATTCTGTTTCCTCAATGAGTATATCCTATCTGAACAAGGAGAGAGTATTTTTGGCTACAAAGCTTTTTGTTCTCATGAACCTAAAGGTAAAGGGCACCTGGTGAAGGTCTCAGGTGTGAATCTTCTGACAACAAGTGCTCTGATGTTTCCACAAAGCAGGGTGCCTTTTGCAACAACCTCCACGGACAGTTTTCATTAGAATACATATGAAAGAAGCAATCCCACCTTTTTGACACTGATGGCAACAGCTTCTTTTTGACTGTAATCATCTACAGTAAGGTCATTTCCAAATTTGTACTCAGGATGAGCTTCTTCTTCCTGGTCAGCTGCACAGAAAACAAACAGGATCAGTGCAAAAACCACAGTAACTGCTGGTTTTTTGCAAGGCATGAAACAAATGACAGTTGAATTCATAGGTTTGGGTTTGGCACTTTTTAAAAACAGGAATAAAATCCAGGGTATTAGATTTCTAACAGTTAGTTACTGTTAACTGTTTCCAAATGTAATAAATTACAGCTAAGGCCTGAGATGGTTAGTAAGAGAAATTTTATTTGCTGTATTTTGGAAGTAGTCAGTTATTTGCTTAGCCAAAGTGTAAAAAGAAAGCCAATAGCCTTGGGGAAATAACATGAACTGATGAGAGAGTTCTTTAAATAAAGATCTAAGAATATGCCAGTGTCCAGGCTTCTCGTACACATTGTCAGACTCCATGTGTGCCCCCACTATGGGGAATTGTTCTCATTTGCTTTTAAGGTGATTTTCCATTAGAACCTACAGTACTTGAAGCTAAAGAGTAAAGGAAAAAAAATATATATATGAGAGGACCAAGTGATAGGCTAAAGCTGGGACATTCACTATGACACAGGTCACAGGCCAGTCCTGTGGTTCAGACACTGGCAGGTAGCACGTGATTTACATCTTCTGAAGGTGGACATTTAAAACAGACAGGTTGGATCTCACCCTAAATATATGTATTTTTCCCTGCTGGCCACATCACTGGCTCAGAGCTAGACATTTACACTGAAGATATCTGAGGTTTGGCAAGAAAAGTCCTACCCCTCATTTTATCCTTATTAAAGTATAATGCAATAATCCCCACTGATGCTGACACAAGTGTTAAACACAGTGACAATATGTGTTTTCATAGCAAAGATCACAACTTCTTAGTCTCTCTCTCACAGACAATGAATATCTGACTTGGTTCATCCTCTAATGTAACTTCTGAACAGTAAATGGAAGTTAAAATTGTCTGGGATGAGGTGGCAAAGCTGGGGTCTGTACAAATGGTCCTGCACTGAGCCCAGATGTGCTGCTGCTGCCACAGACCACAGGCAGGTGGGTAAGGTGCACCCAGCCCACTGCTCTGCCACAGGCAATGTCTGAGAGCCCTTCTTCAGGAAATCCTCACCACTTTCTATTTCCTCTTCGTTATCATCCTCCAGGATATTTACAGGAGCAGCAGTTTCCCCAGCCTCCATCATCTTTTTCAGAGCATCAAGCTGTTCTGTTAATATGAAAAATAAAATCAAATTAGTTGTGACATGAACAGTTTGTAGCACAAAGGAATACAAGAGAACCATCACAAATGATTCTCCGAGCCTCAGATCTGCTTCTATTTAATGAGTTCTCTAACTTTTCAGTTAGTAATAGAATTTTACAGAGTAAGGAGCATCATTAAACACAGACTATTGTTAGATATGAAAAGTGGTCAGTAAGGGCTGTATCCAAAGCTCACTGAAGTTAAGGAAAATATTTCACAGAAGCACAGAATCAATGAGGTTGGAAAAGGCCTCTGAGATCATGAAGTCCAACCTTTGACTCAACACCACCTTGTCAACCAGCACAGAGCTCTGAGTGCCACGTCCAGTCTTGCCTTAAACTCCTCCAGGGATGGTGACTCCACCACCTCCCTGGGCAGCCCCCTCCAATGCCTAATCACCCTTTCTGTGAAGAAATTCTTCCTAAATTTCCATAGACTTCAAAGGTCTTTGGAGCAAGCACATCACTTCCTCACAGAATAAACAGACAGTTGTCTCTTCTGTGATTGATCCATGCAAATGGAGGCAATGTGCTTGGATTTTTGATTGTGTTTCCACGTGCATTTTAGTTAGACAGGAGGAGCACAGCCATGTGTGACTGAAGCAAGGTCAGGGTGCTTATCTTTGAACAGAGAAGGACCAGGGTTTATCATTACAGCCATACTGGAAACTAATATAGCAACATTACTGTTACTGAAAGAAGATAAATATCAGAACTGGCAACAACAGCAAGAAGAGCAATTTGAAATTCCATTTCATTTCATGCTTATCCTGGAAAAACACAGCAATGCAACCAGACCAGTGTAAGCAGAATTTACAAGAGATTCTATCTGCCTTATATTTCAGCTCAACCAGCAGTCTGATAAAAGTCCCAGGATTACATTTCTGGGTCTGTCTGTGCCTGTGCAACATGCTGATATCAAGGCCTAGACTCTGGCACTCACATGAAACACAAGGGCAAACGAGATGTTATTTACATAAAATTCATATTCTTCCAACACCAAAGTACAAACAATTTGGAAACTTTAGTAACAAAGTCTGTTTTGTAGCAATCTGGACTTTTGTTTATTTAATATTTGACAAACTTACTTACTCTTTTCTACTTCAGGTTTCAGCCTTTTATTCTTTATGAGAATCTTTCTTTTGAGGTCATTAGGAGACGGTAAGGCTTTACCTTGTTCAAGCTGTAAAACAATTCAAAGAAAATGCTTAATCATAAAAGCTATTTGGCCTCTCTGTATCCCTGTTTGGGATTTGGATTGTAGGACAGCGATACTAAGGGGCAGTGGACAAGCAGTGCCACCTCAGGCACAACCCCAGAACGTTGTGTGACTGCAGTTGCACAGTTTCCTCTGCTTCTTCCCTATCCCACAGGGAAGCTGTGCCCAGGTAAAGCTGCTGGATGAAGCCAGCATTCGGATATCCAGCCTGTGCCAACCTCAGCTGCACTGCTCTAAACATTTTCCCTTCCCTCCTGCCTAGCAGGAGGTGTGGAAGTGACCTGCACCTCCTCATCTCAGGAATTCCTACTTTCCCTCCCTCCCTAGGGTTCACACAGATCAAGCCACAGCTTAGCCCATTATCATTTGGTCTCTAATTAAGTCACCTTTCATGGTCCCCTCAAGCTGCACTAACCCTAGTGAGGCAGCCCATGCACACCTGGAGAGTGGAAATGGACTGACACTGGGGAATGGAAAACTTCCCAGTCCTCAGCTAGATAATGGGGACTGGTTTTGCCAGTAGGGTCACAAATTTAGTATTTGTGAAAGGCAAAGGGCAAGTTTCACATACACAAGGAAGTTCTACTAAAAAGTTGTTCCAGCGTGGGGAAGGAGAAAAAATTGAGAAAAGACAAAAAGTATGAAATCCTCTGATTTAAGCCCCATCACATCATTGAGGCTAAGAAACAGAGATTTGGGTATGGTAATTAGCACTCTCCACCTCAAGCTTGATAAGAATATTATTCAGGCAGGTGCTGGTATAATCACAGAATATTCGGAGTTGGAAGGGACCCACAAGGATCATTTGGGCCCAACTCTCAAGTGAATGGCCCATACAGAGATTGAACACACAACCTGGCATTTTTAGCACCAGAACAGACTGGGGTTTTCAGTGAAGCTTAAACAATACAGGAGTTGAAAGTATTTCCATAAATAGTGACAATTCTTAGAAGAACTATTCAGATATTCTTATCTTTAAATCCAAATCTGAGCTACAGAGAAGCAGCATTCCTGGTGAACAAACAAAAAAACAAAGCACCACGACTTGAAACCAAATAAAAGCAGCAGAGGTGACAAATAACACAGCAAAAAAACCCACCAATATCAAGCCAACCCCAGGAGAATGGGTGCACACCTCCTTGTGGGAGGGTAAGGGTTCTCCACACCCACCAGGCTGGCTCAGGCAGGGAGTTTCAGCAGGCTGGATGAAGAGAACACATTGGCTCCTGACAGCACTGGGGCTGTAACTCCACTAGGTGTCAGTGCCGCAGAGCTCATTCATGCCAGGCTTCCAGGATGCCAGGCTGCATCCCCAAACAAGGCCATACTTGGATGCCCATTTGGACAAATATTTGCTTTTTCTTAAAACCAAATGGGCTTCAGCCAAGTGCCATGTCTCTCCTAATTCTGCCCCCCTCATTCACTCGCCCAGGTTATCAGGATCCAAGCACTTGCAAAGGACACGTTCCAAACTCCTCCTGCCATCTCTGCAGTGTTTGCTTTGTGAGCAGCTGGGGGCTGAATTCACCCACGAGGAGGAAAGGACACGAAATGCAGAAGGCTCAGCAGTGCACAGAGCACAGGCAGCTGAGACTAAATGCTGGGCCCTGAGGTAGAAGCATGGCAGCCTTCAGCCAACTCTATTTTAGGCTTCCCAGAGAGCTGCTGGAAGCTTTTTGTGAGGGATGTGGCAAAGTGCTACAAACATCACAGGGGAACACTGCAGATTTAGTTCTTTAGGGTGCACTTTTCAGGGCAACCACCTGACTTTCACCAAGCCTTGTGTGCTGCTGCCCCTGCAACATGCAAGGAAAGCCAGGAAAAGCAAAGCTCTAGGGATGCTAATGCCAGGAGCCCCCTTTGCCAGGGTCCCATGGAGCTGAAAGGAAAGGCAGAGTCCTCCTTGCTGTGGTCCCCCACTGACCAACACCCCACAGCACTTCAGGCTTTTTGCAGCTTTTGGGTGACTGCTGGCACACACTGAGCTCATTGTAAGGAGCAAGGGAGGTCTGGAGGAGGAGCTGCAAGCACTGCATAACAAGCTGCTGAAGTCTCAAACACTGTGTTTGTGCAGGAGTGTCTGTTGTTATCTCCTGCCACGCAGGAGAGTGAAGTGCATGCAGATTACAGTGCACTCCACAGCCCAAATGAGACTGCAGGAAACTCCTGGTGCTTAATTCGATTCTTAATGCAGTAGTGGGGCCACCTAGACTGCAGGACCTGACCTGGAGCATGAAACATGCAACGTGCAGCTGAAAGAAAACGTTTCTTCAGCTGAGACCATGCAATTTTTGATTAATTGTTTTTCAACAGTGACTGGCAATTTCAGAGTGAGGTATGACCTGCAAAGACAATGTATGTGGTGTACTTTATGTAGGTGCTGATATTACATCACACATCAAGGGGGGGATTTCCCCAGGCTGCTTACCAGAGCCCTGTACAGAAGAGATTAAACAAATCAGATAAAGACAAGTTTGTACCAAAAAGTACAGCCACCCAACACCACTAGTCATTTCTGAAAGCACAGGACTGGCAGTGAACAGCACTAAAGGTGGTATGATCTCAGTTAATCATCTCTTTTAAATAAAGCTAATATAAAACAAAAGGAGACTGGCAGAATAAAACATACTGGATGTGTTTCTAGAGGCTGCTTCAACAGGAGATCTCCAAAAAGATCTTCACAGTATTTTGACATCTTGTACTGTTGGTATTTGCTGGAAAAGATTATGTCAGTTAATTTTTAAATATAAAAAAGAAATCACTATCACTCAGCACAAAAGAATACAACTAAGTAATGTAGACATCCCAAATTATATACTGCCCACTTTGTTTCAACTGAGAAGTATTACTTTACTGTAATTATACTGTCAATAAAAGTCTATTATCTGACATAGATGAATTTAACAAGACCAAAAAAGTAGAATAACTGAATCTCACACAGCTAATGGAACATCCAAATACATTTCACAGCTTTATCACAGATAAAAATATTGCCATTATTAAGCTAGATAAAGATTGATTAGTATACTAATGGTATATTAAGTGACATTCAGTATGCTTGCATACCCCCCAGTTTTCAAGTATCATATCATAGTATTTTAAATTGTATCATCTCTCTCAGACAATGCACAATTTAAAAATTAAAAATGAGCACTACATACCTGCAGTGATTTTCAAATGAAAGAATGACAGGATACTCTGATGTAACAAATGCTGTTTCCTTAATGGCTTGAATTACGTCCTATAAAAATGCAACAATAGGGTTCAAGTTAGAATGGATCAAACTAAAAACATAACAAAAGGGATTTTTTTGTTATCCAGCCCACACTGAGAAACACAGGGCTGTGTCTTAAACGTGCAGGTGAAGAGAGAAGGAGAACAAACCGTGCCCTCCTGATGCCCCACAAGAACCTGGGCTCCCAACAGGAGCCTCCCTGCACCTGCAGCAGGATGGCACTTTCACCCACACCCATCAATGCATCTGCTGCTGTCACCTACTGCCAGGGAGAACTCCTACTCCCAGAGAAACTCCTGCAGCTTCATTCAGGCTTTTTCCACAGCTGTTGAACTTCCCAGACAACAAAGAAGGTATTAATTCTGTGGTGCAAAGAGTCCCAGGATGTGAAAAAGTGTGACAAAAGCAGCAAGCTTGCTTCCTGCAGTTTCTGTGAAAGGCAGATGGAGCACAGGGGTGTGTGATGCAAGTCAGAAATGAGCCCCAAGGTCTGGGCCAGAAATCCTGCCCTTGTCAGTCCATCACACAGGAGCAGCATTCCAGTGCTGAGGAGGGAAGGGTGCCCTGCATGGATTCTTGTCCAGGGTTTCTCCTGGGGTTTGCTGCCAGGTGTAGAGGCCAAGCATTTACCTTGAAGAGAATGTCTGTGCACATTGCTTTTCCATGGGTTATTATTGGTTCTTGGTCTTCACCTTTGCCATCCCAACAGTCCAGCTCGACACACCTAGAGATCCAAGAAAAATTAACTTAGTGTTTCATTACAGGTGAGCCACCTGGGACATGTTTTAGCAGTGATGGTCAAAGCAGTAAGTTGCAAATCAGTTTTAGGCATTACAGAACTCTTTCTGAGCTGTACACGTGTTATTTCAGGGTTCTTCTATAACTTTGGATAAACTACCTTAAATATGGCATGTGTGGGTCAATATATTTTCATCTGGACAATAATGTCCTTAGCACTATGCCACTCTTCTTGTTCTCATTCTAGTAAATCAAGAAATTAAGCAGGAAATCATGTTTCCTGATTCTCATTTACATATAAACTTCATAATTATAAAGCAGAAAGCCCTTTGAAATTCTTCACCTATCATTTTGAGATCAAACTTCTGTTAACTTTCTCACAAACTCTCTCCTTATATCTCTACATTCCACTGCCTGGAATAACTTTTAGCAGTAATTAGTGGAATTATTAAATACAAGTGTTTTCATTTACCACACTAACATATTTATACATTCAATTGTACAATATAGAACCACCAAGGTAACTTATGTAGTATTAGATTCACAGATATTTATTATCTCCTGCTTCCAACCTGCATCCAGCCAAAAGCACTTGTCTGTACATCTCCACTGAAGACTTGCCACCAAACTGCCTGCCTGTTAAATACGTATTGTGAGAGGAACTGATGAAATAATGAGCCAGAGGATGGTCCATTTCTTGATATAATTCCAAACGGTCTAAGAAAACTGGGGCATTTTCATCTGACATCAAGTATCTGCAAAAGCCATCACTGGATATGACACCTGGAAGGAAGAAGAAGGCATGGTTAATTACTCTTAGAAATTAGAGTCAACAGAAATCAAACCATCTCACAGAGCAGGAATCCTAGCACAAAATCTGTAATTTACACAGGTTCCTGCAGGCAAACAGCTCTCCCCTTCCTGTGCTCCAGGCTGACCAGCAACTGGTGCAAAATGTGCCATTATGTTTCCAGATAACCAAATTAAAAATCAGGTGCCCACCAGTTCAACACCTGATGCACAGCACTCACCATCAGCAGAACTAAAGCAGCAGAAGGATGTGAAGAAGGCAAGTAAGTAGTGACATCTCCTCAGAACAGTCCCAACAATTTTGATCTTTGGGACTTTTTAAGTCAGGAATTGTGAGCTTGCATGGACCAGGCTTCTAAGGCCCTTTCCTCCCCTCTTTCATATTTAGTCCTGTGCTACATCACGGTCGACCAGATCATGCAGAGACTGTTCCCCACTGACAAAAACGTGGGGACATGTGTCTAAAAATGTTTGCACGGGTTCATTTACAAAACATTAGGAAAATCTAAAATACCTTCCAGTTTACTGTTTGAAATATAGGTTCATACTTTTGTAGGGGAAAACAGGAAGCTACAATGAACATGGGACATACAGGAATTCAGAACACAGAATTCATAACACCTCTCTCATCTATCTGCTGATCTGTGCTTCAATAAAGTATAAAAAAATACAAATCAAGGGATTTAATGAAACCAAATTAAGACTAATCAGTATGGCAATATCAATTTTAAAGAGGTCAAAAGTCTGAAAAATGAAAATCATCTGTGGTAGCAAAGAAAAGATTACTCACAAAGAGCTGCTGCAGGGAATGGTTACCTGGCACTAATTTTGACATTGCTTTCTCTGAAGTAATTTATGAACACTCAGCTATTGCTATGGCAAGGTTGCAGCAGTCCTATTTTTATTTTCTTTAGGGCTACTTTTCTCTTATACAGAGAAATGAAATCATCCCAGTTTCCATTCTACTCCTAACTTTCTGAAAAAATCCTCTACTGGAGCTTAAATTTTCTGTGCTCGGTGTCAGCCAGAGGTGAACTGTTCCAGAATGTTTGACTCAAGTCCTCTCAGCTGATTCTGAGTATGAAAGAAAGGGGGCAAAATGGAATTTTCAACTTGAAGAATGGTTTTATTTTGTTATCACCACGTACTTGAAAGCAGCAGCACAGCATATCTCAGATGATACATACTTGTAGTGCATTGTCTTGTGGAAAAATGTCACAGCTGAATGGATGTTCTAGACAAACCACAGGTGAGACCTCAGCAACTGAACAGAGCTCTTGGTATTCAACAGCTCAGACTTTTATTTTTGACTTGCACTCACCAGGTGGAAGAATTGGGGTTTGTAGTGTTCCTGGTTACTGAACTGCCCAGCATTAACTTGTTCAGCTTTACTCACTCCTGTCACTGAAATGTGACTGAGAAAGAGTCAGCTGCTTATTGCTACTGCCTTTTGTACATCAGCCTTGTTTCTTAAACTTCACAATTTAGCAAAACAAAACAATAAAAGGGTTGTCCTCAAGTATTTTGCTCAACAGAAAAGTTTTATCTAAGAAGGGGAAAGAAGCTGAAGAGAACAGCCACTGCTGAGATCCCCGGAGGAACACTCAGAGGGGACTTCTGCTATTTTATTGTTACCCATAACCCCATCCCTGCAGAAAGTTTTCCACATTTATTGAAAACCTGATAGAAATAAAAATCAAACAAATAAGCTAAATAATTAGCCAAGGTTGAATTTGTTTTTCAATTTTTGATTTATTTCCATCTTCAGAAAATACGTTTTTACACCTTCCATCCCAAACAGGTGGCAGTCACATTGGTACACCTTCCTCATGTTGGAAACTATTTAAAATACACTAGCACCAAGAATCAAAGATAAGTGTCTTTAAAAATTATAAATAAAATGGGATGGAATTGACAAAAATTTAGTTAATTAATACTTAGAGTTCATGTAGAGAGGGAGGGAAAGCCTCAGGCTTTACTGGGGCAGCTTTAGATGCTGCCTCCTTCTGTTGCCTGCTTTGCACATCCCTCACCTGCAGGGGCTGCAGCACTGTTGGATGTGTAAATACTTCTACCTTGATCCATGAGCCTAAACGTCTGTGAAAGAGAATTCCTGTTAGGATGGGCTTTGCAAAGCTGCAGTCTCCTCTCTGCTTGCTATGACTAATGCAAATCCCAGCAAAAATGGCAGGGAACACAGATGGGGAAAGTAACATCTTTCATTTCTGCAGTTGATCCCAACACAGCAGCAAAATGGGTAGGAACTGAGAACAAAGTTCAGCCACTGACATCTCCTAAACTCACAGCAGCTCGGGACATGAGCAGTCCAAGAATGGCTTGCAGGTACTTCCTGCAACCTTGCTTGGAGAGAACATTTTCCACCCACATAAAACACCCTGTTCTGAGTCAGGCTGCTGCCCTCAAGCACTAGAGAGATTATATTATAAGAAGGTGGACACATATGGCAATTTTTTTCAAAATGTTTGCACAATATCTGTACTTTGCACAGCTTTGCAGTCTCTCTGAGACCTTAACCCCAGCCCCTTGCACACTGCCTTGTTGCTGGAAGGAGTCTCCGCTGTTGTTCCCAATTTACTCAATCCCAGCCTCTGCCTTTTCTATCAAGATTTGTAGCCACACTGTAACCTGGATCAGGGAAATAATCCTTCTAAAAAAAATCTGATTTTGAAGGGGAGGTATTTTTTTCAGCAGAGCAGTTTCCTGGTCCAGCTACCCTGGGAGCCACACAAGTGCTTGACCCACAAGGACTGTGAACTCCCTTTTAAAAGTCTGGATGCTTCAGAACAAATTCCCCAAATGCCTAAACCCAGTGAACACTGAATTCCCTCCCCCATTTACCTTTCCTCTTCAAGTCTTCGTCTGGCTCATACGTCTCAATTATCTGCATTGCTCTTTTTGTGTCATAAAAGGGAAACAAAATTTCATTGAGCCGAGGATCTCGTTGATGCTAAGGTTAGAAAACAACGGAATTCAGCAAAACAATATAGTGCATGGCTATCATCCAAGAGCATTTCATTACTGCAGATGAGAAAGAAAGAAGTGGACATTTAAAAAAAAAAAAAAAGCAGCCCTAAAACTTAGACTATTCAACAGCAACTTCAGCATTAGGTAGAAAATGATCTTTCATAAGAAACCTAGGCAGTTTGATCACAAAAATGTTTTTAAAAAAGAAAAATCCAATGCAATCATATAACTGATATTACTCTTGCTTATTCATTAAAATGATGACTGCACGTGGCATCTGTGCAAATGTTGCAAATAAATAGCTCAGTGTCTCTTGGTAAATTCTCTCTCTAATCCTTTTTTTTTTGTGAACTGACAGACTTGACTGGTGGAACTGTAATCACCTCTGCAAAAATGCAAGTCTTACAGAATATCTACAGATAAAGAAAAAAATTAAAATAAAGCTATACTATAAATACAGAATTTGAAATCCGAGTTTAGAAATATGCAAGTACTGGATGATTATTTGTGAATCATGGAAACATCATGTTTTTAACTATTCAAAAACCAGCATAGGTTCTTAGAAGAAATATGCACAAGAATTTCACAGCATCATCTCTTCAATTCACAATAATTTACAATATTAGGATTTCATAATATATGTAATGTTTAGGTACAATTTAGCAGTGATTTCTAATAGACTGATAAAATTCAGAATTTTTATGTTTTCACTTTATAGCGTGCTATGTAACTTTGTTTATTTTCTCCGTGCTGGATTAGAGCTGCACACTGTGTGCCTGATTCTCCATTAAAAGAAAATTAAAACCAGAATTGACGGAATAGTGGCATGTAAGCAGATGCAACAAAACAAAGAAATAAATGACTATGAAAACACTCTTTTACCCCAGAAGGTGCACAGTTTCCAAGCTTTAGTTTAAGCAGAATTAAGAGACGTAACAGGCCAACCCCATATTGGCAATCAATAATTTGGAGTGGACAGGATGGTGTTGACATGGCTTACACAGCACTATCAGCATTTGCTGTAATTCCTTATGTGGAAACTTTTTTAACCTTTTTTTTTTTTTTTCCCATGAGAAAAGTAATATCCAATCCAATCTCTTTTCTTACAACCAATCCATTGGTGCATGTGCTTAATTAACTCCAAGAAATTACAACCAATGCCAATTCAATCATGCAGTTAAGGAGGGATCTTTCAAACAGTGCTACTGGCAGTCTGCAGCATCTAAACACAGCAGATTTGTTGGGGCCAGATCAGCTGTCAGGATGCCCCAGTAAAACTCAGATGAAACATGACATGAGAGCAGATGGATGCAGGACATGACTTGCTCAGCAGCACACACCAACAACACCACAACACTGGCATGCAACAGTTCCACGGTGACAAGTGACAGGGCTTCATACCATTAGTGACAACACACCACTTCAAAAAATTGCAAGAAATAGTAGGGAAGGTTCTTCACTCAAGAAAAGGGCTCTTCCCCACTCACTTTCTTCTACAGTTAGTCATGAGCAAACAGAAGAAAATAAATGAGATCAAGCAAAAAGTCTCCTCTTGACAAAAAGTCCCAGAGTTATCAGAAGGAGCTAAGAGCAAAATATTCTTCTTGTAGTAATGATCATTGCTCATTATCAATTCTCCACTGGAACAAAAGTGTATAGTTACGTTCGCTTTGTTTAAAAAATAAAGTTGGCAACTGATAAAGATCTACTTGAAAAAGAAGTGAGAATATTCTGTAGTGTCTCTTGGGGTAACGTTCTGCACCACAGAGTTTGCTGGCACAGGGAATTTATGGCACAAAAGCAGACCACAATTTGAAGTGTGAAGTTGCATCCAGAAAGTCTAACTTCAGGGCTAATTGCATATGTCCAATGAAGTTGTGTTTGGTTATTCCAGTTACCCTGCCAGACAGGGCACCCTTACACCAGGCATTCCCAACCATGTGAGGGAGAACTGACTAAAAACACTGGGAGAAAGGATGCCCAGAGGGTTCTGCAAAGAGAGAAAGCTCATTCAGCCTGCCCAGCCTGCCTCCAGCACCTCAGAGTGGGTACAAACTGAGACGTGCAGCAGCTGAAAATGTGATAAAACCAGTCCTGCCTCTTGAATTTGCTCTGTGAGTGGTGAGAAGGTCCTTTTGGGGAGATGAACAACTGGGGGATGGAAAGAGTGAATGGGAAGGTGGGAGGAAGAAGAAGCAAGTGGAAGAGAGGGGGAGGAAGAGCAAGGGACTGGGAATAGGAAAGAATCTCCCCATACCTCCCTCCCAAAAGAATGGCTGAGTCCTGGTCAGACTACTGAAAATACCATTTTAACTGTTACTTGTTATTTTATTGCTACAAATGAACTGCAGGAGCAAATCTCGATGGTAGTGATTTCAGTCCCTTTTCTACTATATTTTCTTTTTTTTTTCCTTGAAATTTGACTTTAAAAATAGGACACCTAGACAAAATACTCAGTGCATGACAATAATTATGGTTCTAAAAACTTCCCGGAAGCTTTAATACTGAAGCACAATTAAACCATCTGTCAGCCAGCAGCATTTAAAAGTCAAAAAGAGACAGGAGTTTGGAAAAACTCCAGGAAAGCTGCTCACTCTCCTCTCATACTCAGTAACATATCCTCATGCTCTCTTAAAAACCAATAACACTTAGGGCTTCTCCAGCATGCCTTGGAGGTTACTTCAAAATAATTGAAGTCAAAGAGTCTCATGAAGAGTTACTCTGCCAAGTAACTCCCCTCTCCTATATAATGATAATCATCTTTTTATATTTGCCTACATTAGACACCAGTGCTAATTGCAGTGTTGGCCAGCTGCCAAGGGGACAGAAACGATCCCTTCAGGAGGCACATTCTGGGTCATTTTGTGCCTTTTGAATTATGACCAAAACTTTAAACTCTATTTGGAGACCAAAAGATCTCCAGCACAGACCAAAGGCATTCATTTCAGCCATCATAATAAATGTTCTACTTTATAAAAAACACTTGAGTAATTTTTCCTAGCTCTGGTCACCAACTAAAGGGCCAACCACAAGGTTTCCAATTGCAAAATGTATTTTGTTAATATGAATGTAGACAACAAGATGCATTTTCCCCCAATACTACCTATAAAATAAGGTTTCTAATTCTATAAAAAGAACTGCTAAAGCAACACAAAACTGAGAGCACAACAACTCAGTTTTAATTTTTCAATCAGTTACTGGAGATAGGGAGTTCTTAACAAATGCTGGCAGCTTTTCTTCAGAAGTTTAGGCTTCAAGGAACTACATTTTAAACTAAAACAATTAGAGATCAATTCTTAAATAATGGTAAAATAGTAATTTACCTGAAAATGAAGAGTGACATTAAGAAAACCAGAAGCTAACATGGTTTAAGGTGGGGATAGGGCTGTTTGCTTCAAGCAGTGAAGCGTATCTATCACTACAGGTGAATTGGGGGCTGAGGTGCTTTAAAGGGATAATTTATAATTTAAAATCACAAGATTATCCTTTCTCTCTCCAATGTGAAGCAAAAATGACAAGCCTTAGCTCTGACCCCAGCCCTGCAAACATTTAGACACTGAATTGTGCAAATAGCTGTGATAAAAGGATGTCTCACAGCAGTAAGATTAAGCCTGTCCTCCAATTTGCCAATAGATATGAACTAAAGCCCCAAGTATGTAACCCCAACTATGTAATCAAGCTGTTAATCTTCTGTCTTTTCTTTTTGAATACCCCTTCTACAAGTAATTCAGGTTTACTTAAGAGTAAGGAACACACTCCCTGCTGAAAAATGGAATTATATTCTAAATTTGATATATGGGGAACTTACAGTTTGGATCTTCATATTGAAATGTCCAATATACAAACATACATATAAACATATATAAAATTGAACTATAACTAGTAAAACTATTTTAGACTGAGGGATTTTTTGGTAGTGCACCTAAAAATGTCACATAGTGAGGTCAGCAGCTTCTCGTATTTCAGATGACAATAATCTACTGGTACAAAACCAAGTAGGATGTGTCTATTTTCCATGGGTGTGTTCTAGTCAAATCCACATAGTGCATTTATTGCTGGAATTCCAAATGAGTGAGTTTGCTATAACTTATTGTGCTTTAGGAATAGAAAAGAGCCAACCCCACACTGTTTATTGAACTACTTCACATACTCACGATGCTTTTAAGAAATACTAAATACTTCTGCCAACAACTGTATTCTGGAAATACAGCAATAAAAATATTTCCTCTTATTCTGCACACACGGTATTTTAAAAATCATATACAAACTCTTAAAATATTCTCTTAGCACTTAGATTTGTAACAGATTGAAATAATACTGTTGAGGAGAATCAAATCCCTGTTTATAAAAGCCTACTTCAGTTTTTCTATTACTCTAGAACGACTAGCAGATATATTTAGCTGGAGCCTACAGGTGAAATAATTGCCTGCAATAAAATACTGGGTGTATTTTAGTGGAAACTGCATCTAATATAACAGTATAAAAAGTATAAAACACACAGAACACACACCACAACACAGCAGCAAGTAATCAACAGATGCAACTGCAAAGCCAACATGTAGAAAGCACAACACCACACACGGCTGGAGCTGATTTTTGCACCTGGATGTTACCATAATGGAAAGATCAGCAGATCAGAAGCGTAGCAAATAATGGCATGGTGCATGCAATGGAAAGATTGGAAGAAGCAAGCCACTGCAGACAGACTTGTATGGTAGTTAATGTATGAAAAAGCTTACTTCATTTAGAAAGCTCACTAATTGGTCTACCGTTAAATAATCAGTTTTGTCTCCATTGCTGAAAAGAAATTTATTAGAGAATGTAAGTTTTTATACACGATGCTACAGTAGGTATGATTTACATGTTGACATTGTTGATACTTTTAAAACCACCTACTATTTTCTACTTGAAAGTAGCTCTATAATCTCACAATGAACAGTCACAGAAAACATACTAACTGTCTATGCTTGGCACAGTATATCTCCCACAACATATCTTCCTATCACTTAACAAACATTACTCCATAAAACAACATGTAAGTCCTCCAGCTGAGAATAAATTTGGTGAAGAAACTTATCAAACTTAAAATTTCTTACTTAATATAATTAGTTCACATACTGTGTTAATCACCTAGAGCAAGTTAAAAATTACAGTAGTTAGTGAAGCCAATGCAAAAAAAAAAAAAAAGAGTTCCAGGTGCTTCCTTTAACTTATGTAAAAGTTGCTCTAAAATACAGAGTTAACTTCTACATTAACACTCTGAGAAGGGAGGAAGGGGTAAAACATAGACTGAAGTTTGTTCTAAAGTACTGCTGATGCTACTAGGATTCAAGGGTTAGATCAGTTTTACAGTGTTCTGTCACTATTGGTTATGGACTAAAAATACTGCAAAATGTCTTCAAAGCAAGATTATATTAAATTTGAACTTACATCTTCTTAAAGAGGTCCTCTATGTCAGTTCGGGGACATATCTTTTGGGTGAGCTCATAAAATTTCTCATAAGTAAAAGCTGCAGGCTCAATTTCATCATTCTGCAACAAAATGCAAAGATACATTTATCCACACAAGAGAGCTTATGTGCTCTTTCCCCAAGAGAATATCTTATATCAGAAAAAAGCAACTGAGAACTGGTTTAGCTCCTTACCAATTATAAATTTACCTGGTTTCTTTTGTACTCTCTCAAAGTTATTCTAAATTCATCTTTATCATAGATCTGTTTGATGTGCTCGTATGGTTTGATGTGCTTTAACCTCACAGCAACATTAATTCTACATAAACACAGAGCTGGAAAACAGTCTATTTTTCTTCTGAAGCATTAAAAAATATTCCAAATATCCAAGAAGTTCAAGGCATCACCTCTCTGGGGCTGCTGGCAGGGGCTCCTGCTTGCAAGTGGGACAGAGCTGGAAAGCAGCTCTCTAAAAGAGGGGAGCAAAGAGCAGTCGGAGTCCGAGAAATTAAACAAAAAAAGGAATTACATGCATATACTGTGCTTATATATTTTGCATAAATTACAAAAGGTAGTTTGTGACAGAAAAGAAGGGAAGCCTCCTTTAAGAGGTTTAAGGACCTCTGTGTCATACAGATTTAATTACATTTTGGCTCTAGTAAACAACCTCCAGTGATTAGTAAGTAACACACAATAGGCACCCTTTTTGTGATGCAAATGACTTAGATTGCAGCTCCAAACGTGAATGAGTCGCCTATTTAGTAGCACACAAAAACAGTTATTCAAAACCATTAAATACCTTTCCGCTGGGAAGACCTAATTCCTTAAGTGCCTGAAAGATCACTTTTTCTGTTTTACCTGATGCAAAGGTTCTGGTTATGCTAAAACAAAAAACAGTGGAGAGAAAAAAAAATAGAAATGTTAGTCAGTTTTTAAACAATCGGTTCTCTTTCTCTCTTGCTTTTACTGCCAACATTTTCCTCTGGCTTCAATTGATGAATGTAAGCAGCTTTCAAGTAATAGTGCAGCTGAAGAAGTGCTCTAAGCTCCACAGAGCAGCGCTGCTCTGCCTGCAAGCCAGCCGTTAGAAAATACATCAAAATAATGAACTGCAAACAGAATAAAAGAGTGGTTTTTTCTTTCCTCAATACACTGGGATACAGAGCCATGCAAAGCATTCTTCTGTTTGCTCTTTTAAGCTGTGTGCTGAGGTAAATGACTGTGTTCAGAAAGCAGCAGATGCTGCAAGTGAGGAGACTCCTATCTCGGTTGTGGTGAGTTCCCTTCCATCCAGGCATTAACCTGCACCTCCCAGGTTCCCCATGAGGCAGGAGTGGGCTGTTCCCCCTGGCAGCTCCCTTCCTCTTTCCTTTGCAAACAGCTGCTGCTATCCAGACTCCCAGCCACATGCCAAATCCCATTCCCTGCGGCGGTGCTCACCCCTCCCCATCCCTCTGGATGCTCCCTCACCTCCCAGCCATTGCGAATATCCTGTCCGAGTCATACTACACACAAATCCTTTAGGTAGGTCTCAGTTGCCACTGGAATATTTCCACCAAACTAATGAGTATCCTGCTCCTTCCCAAAGCATGATTTCACCATACAGACTGACAAACTGGTTTCACTTGGAAGGAGATAAATCCCACAAAAATGTAGCTATTTGGTAAGAATAATATGAAAGTGTTTGTTTCTAGTTCTGTTTCCATTTGACATGAGTCCGAATAACCTCTGGCTCGGGGTTCCAAACCTGTCAGCTCTCCTGCCTTCTGTTTAGGGTTTGAGCTAAAATGGTGTGACCCACAACCCCTCGATTTTGGTGTCTTCCTCTGGAGAGAGAAACTGAAGTCTGTATCCAATATACATTTCTAACAAAAGCTGGACATTGGGAAACACTGATAAGAATGTGTTGCTCTTTATCATCAAGTGAGAAAAACATTTGCTGAGACTTTTAGTTAATGTCATGCATAATAAATAATTCCACATGGCAAGAGACCTGAAACAAATTGTTGCTGCTATTTGTTGCCATAGCAATTCACGGTTGTTTTACTCTCCAAGACACGCTAAACTGCCTATAAATATATTTTCATACTAATAAAATTAAAATCAGGAAGTGAAATATCTAAAT
>VZRO01000774.1:0-41189 GCA_013397915.1 Daphoenositta chrysoptera
TAACCAGTTTTAGCCACAGAGGTAGATTTCTCAAGGATAATTAATTTATTCACATGTTTTTTGAAATCTTGCCAATGGATTGGTGTCAATGGCACTGTTGCAGAGTTTTGTGGAATTCATTAAAAACTTTCTCAGAGGGATGTGCTCAGGACAGATAGGGAAAATTCATAGTGGATGTGGATCTGCTATAAAATGGTTACAAAAATCTCTTTTAAAGCACCTTTTCCCTCTTTATTGTCCACTTGCTTTTTCTGTCATTTTTGTCTTTTTCTGGTTTAATTGCAGATTTGCTTCTCTGAATCCCACCTGTTCCCCTTCCACCTTATCAGTGCTTTCAGAATTCTGCATTATCCTTTCCATCTTCCTTCTTGCTGCATTTCTTCACTCATTTAGGTTGGAAAAGACCCTTAAGATCATGGAATTATGGACTTGGAAGGACCTTAAAGATCATTTTGTGCCATGGGCAGGGACATTTTCCACTATCCCAGGGTACTTCAAGCTCCAAGCCTGGCCTTGGAACACTTCCAGGGATCCAGGGGCAGCCACAGCTTCTCTGTGCCAATCTCACCACCTGAAATAATGAAATATTGAAATAAATATGAATATAAATTTATATAAATAAATATTAAATAGTGAAATAAAGAATTTATATCACACACATTTGATCTGTGACATCAGGGAACAACTGGACGTGGCACTTAATGAATGGCTTTAATTAGCAGTAGTTATAATGAGTGGTGGGTGCAGGTTTGGGGTTTGCTGATACGAAAAGCAGAGCCACCTGCCCCACAAAGAGTTGGATTGTGAACATTGGACAGTAAAATTCCATGCCTGGAGCCTGTATTCCTGCCCATGGAAAGGTATAAAAATACCCTCCCTCAAGGCCCTTGTGACAGTGATGAGCAGCTTTGTGATCTCCTTATTCCTGCCCAAAGTGGCTCCAACCCAGAGCTGAAATTGGGGAAAATTGACTTTTCAGTGCCACCGATAGTGCACAATCACAGCTGGAGGTTCCTCCTTAGAGGTGATGGTGGTAGATGAACTGAACATCAAAATTTGCTATTTTTGGAGCCCTGGCAGTGCAGGGAGGCCCATTTGGGAGTGTTGGACTGAGCAGGAGTGGTTGACAATTCTTTGTCATTAGTGGTGACTTCTAAGAGATGTTTTAGTTAAAAAAAACCCTTTCTTACTCACCTGCTACGTGTAAAAATACATAATTATTTCCCTGTCCTCTGCACTGGTAGAAGGAGTTTGTTGAAATACATGTGAAAGAATTTAAAACAGATTTTGTCCAAGAAGATGAAAAGGACACCAGTAAATTTCCCTGCACTGTCAGATAAAATAGCTTTACAATAAACTTCTGAACCATAAAGATCAGGAACTGGACAACTTAAATTGTCCTGAAAGGACACCACATGCTTAATCCTCTTGAAAGCACAATCATCAAATCCTTCTTATCATTGCTTACAATATGATTATTTTTTTTTAATGTTGAATTACGGAATCCTGATGCTTTTATCCTTTGTATTCCACAAAAAAGCCTTCCAGTGTGTGTGGAGTAGGGATTACTAAAACAGCTGAAATGGGAATTTTTTCCACTGCTGTATTCAGTCCAAGGCAGGGATAGTATTTTAAAGGTGTGTGATACTTCTGCTTCATTATTTTTATTAATTATTTCAAATTAACAGGAGGGCAGAATGACTTATGGCTAAATAGCTGCTGAAATGAGTTATTATCTCTATATTTTATTACAGAGGTGGGGGAGAAAGATGGGTTATGAAGAAGGTTTGGTTGAAATCTCTCCCTCCCTTCCAGGGCCATTGAGAAGGACTGAAAAAGTAACATTAAAACTCCACGGAGTCATTTATCCACCCAGCAGGAGTTCCTGCAGAAACTAAATATTAGGGGAATTTCTAACTGGCTTTTTTTAACTCAGTGCACTTATTGATGGGAAATACCTGATTTTGAGATATGAAACATAATTCTTATTTCTTCTCTTGCACAGCATCCCTGTGTCTGTCACCTGTTCATCAAATTTAAGTCCTCTAAAACAGGATATTTCAAAATATCAGAAATATGTCAAACCCACATATTTTTGGTAGTGTGAATCTCAGAAATGAATTATTTTTGTAAAACAGCTGTTAGCACAGGCAGGTACAACCTAATTCAAAGACTCACAGGGGAAAACCTCCTAATCCTGTTTTATCTAGCCCACTCATAAATCCAGTGTGATTTGCTTTATCCCAACATTACCAGGATATTGAAAGGAGAATATTCCAAATATAATAGGAACTAACTTTGTTTTGTTACTTCTAGACCACACACTGTCTTGTTTCTAATTGAAATTAGTATAAATTGATTGATACCCACATTTACATTGGAAAATAGAGAATGTAATTATGCAAGAGCGCCTTTGGAAAGGAAAATATTAAATATTTTTAAATTATGCACACTTAATTGCATTGTTTTTGTATTTCATTATCATATGAGTTCGTCTGAAATATTCCTGCACATTACCAATATTTAACAGTTAATACAAATTTCTGTCCTTGGAAGGGAGCTTTGTTTGTACTGAATTCCTGATGGGAGCAAGTTTCTGGAATTGGGAATTTCAGTGGAAAAGTTGCTGGGTGTGTTGGTTATTAAATTTGTAGCAGTCTGAAAGTAGAGTTTATTCTTGAGAATGCTCTTCAAAAATAATAATATTTAAGAAAACCCACAGCAGTTTAAACGACATTTTTAATGTTTTTAGGGTTTTCTTTCTGCTGCTGGGCTGAAGGGATGGTTCATTATTGTTTTCATTGAGTGCAAGGCTAATTTGGATTATTTACAGGGTTCAATATCAGGTACAACAGTGTTTGAAACCCACTAAATTTAAAAAACAATTCTCTGCCAGCAATACTTGCTGCACTTTAATTACAACATTTTCCTGTTTTCTCTCCTGTGCTGCTCCCAGCAAATCCAGGGCTTTTTGAGAACTACAAATTAAGGAAAGCAGAGTAGATTTCATGGTGTCATTGTCTTCCCACCTGATTTAAACACACCAAACACATTTCCTACAGCTTTAATCAGCATTGAAATCAACTCTTCCACTAACCCAGGCTGCTCCAAGCCCCATCCAACCCAATTGGACAATTCCAGGGATGGGGCAGCCACAGCTTCTCTGGGCAACCTCTTCAATGCCTGAGGGAAGAACTTCTTCCTGTTGATATTGAAGATTTTTGTGTGACCTGTGGAATTGAGATATGGACCAAACCAGAGCTTTTATTACTCAGAAGGGATAAATCAAAGCAATTTGCATATTATAATATTTGCATTTTCCTCATCTTAAGTTGAAATGTGGGAAAAGTGGTGTAATTGTGGAAGACCCCTGATCAGTGTGAGCCACCAAGTGTGAGTTGGGAAGGCACCAAGGCACTTGGGCCTCCTGATCCAATATTTATGAACATTAATACACAATTAGGAATTTTCCTGGTGAGATTTTCATTTATCCCTCCAAAGCTGTCAGCAGCTGAGGCTGATGATGGGGCTGAAGGCAGCCCCGAGGTGCCCTGTCCCCAGGGAGCTGGGGATGTTCCTGCTCACAGGGATGGGAGAATTCCTCCTTGGATGGGATCCGTGGTTTCACTGCCCTGATGTTGATGTTGTCAATACCAGATGCCAGAAGTGAATGGAAGAAACTGCAGGAATTCACTGGGAATTGGTTTTTCCAGCACAAAAAGGAGTCTTCCTGTGGCTGGCAGTGGTTGGGAGATCCCTTGGAGCTGTGTTCTCTGCTTGGGGAAAGTTTCTAAGTGATTGTTGTATTACGTCCATGAATTTTGGTGGAACTGAAAGAGATTTTAGGTGTGGAAAGGCTGATTGAACACAGTGCTGGAGGAACTGTGGAGGTGCCTCATTTTTGACTAATATTTCATATTCTTGAATTCTTTACATCCTCTCTTCCCCTTCAACCTTCTTTCTTTCTCGTGTGGAGCAAATCCAGAGGAGAGCACGAACTTGATAAGGAGCACCTTTGCTACAAAGGTTGAGGAAGTTGAGGCTGTTCAGCCTGGAGAAGAAAAGGTTGTGTGGAGATCTTAGAGCAACTTCCAATATTCTGTGAGGATCTCCACTGGACAGTATTTTTCTTTTAAATAGCCAAGCTTAGCTAGAAGGGAAAACAGAACTTGGGGTGTTTTTTTGTTGTATTTTTTATTTTTTTAATTCATTATCTGAACATTACCTAGCTAAGTGTTTTCTAAAAGGCATTTGATTGTATCAAACCTAAGTGTCTCTTCATTAACAACTTAATGCACCTGCCCTTTCCAGAGAATTTAGTGAAGGTGCCTGCTAATAAATGCTGTTTGCATTAATGGGTTTTTTCCAAATGCAGGGCTAATGGGCAGATTCCCAGCTCTGCAGGCTGGAAGTTATTTGAATAATTTGTCCATATCACATTCCAGATTTCTCAGGCTAACATTTCTGAGGCTGCAGGTGTCTGCTTTCCCTGAGGTTTGTTGTTTACTGCTCGGGGAGTAATCCTGACATCCTGCTGATGGTTTCTTTTCCGTGAAGCAACTGCTTTAGAGAGAGAGGCAAAAGGTATGGATTTGGATCTTGTGATTAACAAAGGCAGAGGAATTGGAGTCAAATACTACAAGAGTTGTAAAAATCTTGATGTACCACACTGTTGTAGACCTGGAGGATAAAATTGCTGATGGTTCCTCAAGAATTGGCATCACCTGGAGCTTTGCTCCCATCCTGCCCATGGGTGGCCTTGGGAGTTCCAAGGTAGAGCACATTTTATGCATCTGAAACCTCAGGAACTGCTGGGAAGTGAGAAGTCCTTCAGTTCTGCTCCTCTCTCCTTGTCAGTTGTCACTGTGACCATCTAAAGCATTTTGGACCCTGGGAAATACATTGGTTCCTTATTTGCCTGATTTTGAAGCACAAGTGGGAGAATAAACATGAAGGGTTAAGCAAATGGCTTTGCACACTCTTTATAAATGTATTTTTAATGGAAATCACGGTTTGTGGCCTTTCAAAAAGGTGGTGGAATAAACCTTTTTCAGGTTTGCCAAAGGATTTGGATGGATTGGAATCTTATCTGGAGAAGACTGAATGGAGAAGTGTTGAAATCTGCTTTTTCACAAGGGCACGTAGTGACAGGACAAGGGGCAATGGCCTTAAGCTGAAGGAGAGTGGGTTTAGATTCAATATTAGGAAGGAATAGTCTTTCAAACTTTTCCTAAAGAATAATTGGACAAAGAAGAAAAGTCAGGGTATTGTATCCCAGAGGCCACCAAAATGGCCAAACCTCCTTGTCCCTATGCAGTCCCTGCTTGGTCTGCCCACATCCTGGCAGGAGCTTTCTGGATTTTATCACTCTTGACCCTGTCTGGATTCCAGACTCCCAGAAAAGCCTCTCCCTCAGTGCCTTCCACAGCTGGACAGGGGAGAGAAAATAGAATTAATAGAATTAATTCTCCAGGGAATCTCAGCTCTGCAGCAGCTGCTGCCCCTCCTGCCCTGCCCTGGCTGCCTGCAGGGCTGTTCCTCTCACGTTGTCACCCTCTTCTGCTCTGGCCAGCTGCACAAAACTTTTATTTTTCTTCCTAAATCCATTATCCCAGAGGCATCACCACCGTTCCTGGTTGGCCCAGCCTGGTGGGTCCATCCTGGAGCTGTCTGGAATTGGCTCAGCTGGACGTGGAGGAAGCTCCCCAAAACCACCGTGCAGCCCCTGGTACCAAACCCTGCCCACCCAAACCCAGTACAACCATTCTGTGTCCAGGCTGTTCCACGGACAATTTGGTGCCTCTCAGAGCATTGTGCAGCCTCAGTGCTCCACTCCCATTATCCCCGTGGTTTTCCATTCCCATTATCCCAGGAGAATGCTGCCAATCCCATGCCCTTGGCTTGCTGAGGGCACAGAGCAGCTCTTCCAGGCTGCAGCACTGTGGGGTTTGGAGTGTGTTCCCATTACTGCCCATCTCTCCAAATTGGTTTGTGATGGGAGCTGTGCATTAAACACTCTCACACTCAGGGGGTGACTTTTTGTGCTCCTGTAGGAGCAGGGAAAGCTCTGGGATGCAGTAAATCCTAAATGTACTTGCCGAAAATCTTCCCAGTTTGTCTGCTCTGGGATGAGCCTGGCACTGATTTCAGGATCCTGAGGAACTTCTGATATTAAAGGGGGTGGTGGGAATGGCTATGCAATAATAATTTGATTTTTAATACAATAATATATTAATATTTTAGCAGTCTTGCATCCCCCAGGTTTAACATTCTCCAGTAGTTCAGTGGTCAGCTGTGTGTTTTTCATGCCCTGTAATGTGAGCAGAGATGGCCATCAGAAATGTTATTACTTTATCTACAAAGTCCTTTCCTGATACTCTCTCAAATAAATTATCTTTCCTCTTTTTAAATGCTTCTTCCCCTCGAACAAATCCCTCCTCCTTGTAGAACTGCAATTTTTTTTTTTTTTTTAACTGAAACATCATAAAGCTCCCATTGGGGAGCTACCCAATTATATCTTACAATAATTCTATTGAATGATCTATAGCTCCACTTTTATTCCCTATTAGTATTTGGCTGATCGATGGGCAGCCTAATTGATTATTAAGGTCAAATGTCTTTATTGGCTGGTGCCCGAATCTTTCCTCATTATGACATAAACCATCCTCTTGTCTGTTGGAGTTCTTGTACTCATTTTTGTACACCAGAACCATAAATTTCATGATGTAGATGCTGGTGAACAAGATAATTAATGTTCTGTCAGTCGAGATAATCCCAATAAAATGGGGGGGTTTGCTTTTTCACCCAGGTTTGTGGTAGAGATCTGTTCAAAGGTTCATATTTCTCTCTGAATTCTCTTTTAAATATATTTTTAGGCTGGGGTCTCACATGTAATTCATAGATTTCCCCTCAGTTTTCCCTGTGTTTCTGTGATCTCAGCATTTCCTGGCCTGGCACGATGGATATCGATTCCTGCTGCTTTTCCTAAGATGTTTATAACTGGATTACTTGGCCAAGACTCCCATAAAGTTGATGAAGCTCCTTCATTCATTCATAAAACTCTTTTGTGAGGCTGCTTTAGGATGAGGAGAATTGTTGGGAGTCTGAGCTATAATGGGAATATGGAATAATGATTTTGGGTGATCTTTGCAGATAAATCCAGCTCCTGGAGATGAGCTCATGGAGTCACAGCTCCTGCAGTGCCTGGAATGAATTTCCCAGGGCTTGATCTCCCCTAGCAGTGGTTTTGTCCCTGCCCCAAGGGTTGTGGCACCTCCTGGGATTCAGCAGCTCTGTTTTTTCCAGGATCTTTTGGGATGGGATCAGATCTTGGAGCGCTGTGCTGCCATGGAGAGGACTCTGAGCCAGGAATGAGGGAATTACCTGAGTGCCTGTGCTGGAAGTCCAGAGTTTGGCAGACGTTCAGCTCAGTGTAGGCCTTTATTCCAGGCAGGATTAGGATTAAGCTGGATTTTGGTGGTTTTGTAGATGTCCTTCAGCCTTGTAGGATTGGTGGCTCTCCAGCTTTTCTCCCTTTATTCATATTCTTGAAGAAGTTGCTTCCTCCTTTTTTTTTGTTCTTGGCCAGGCTTTCATTGATTCATCTGACAGAATCTAAGTGAAGGAAATATTCTTTCCATATCTGCTTGTTGAAACAAAATCAGGAGAATTTGGGGCAAAATCTTTGTCTAGGAATGAGAAATCTGGATATTTAGGATGTTGTAAGAGCTTTGTTTTATAAAATACATCTGAAAATACTTGATTCATTACACAAAAATATTTCTTATGGTTCTGTATGAATAAAAAGCAGCATTTTATGACTTTACTGTTTATGTCTGTCTCATCCCCAATGGTTTTACTTTACAAACACATATTTCTGAAGAAAAATATTTAATTTAATGTATAGTCCATGTAGTTTAATTTTCAAAAGATTCTACTAATTGAAAAGCTATTTAATAAGAAAACAATTTAAAGGCTCACTGGTGGTGTGCTAAAATTTCAAAGATGGTTAAACCACAAGAAAGCAACTCCAACTGCTGTGTGGAAAAAAGAAAATAAACAATCGAGGGCACTGTGTTATGCAGTTGTTCCTGTAATTGGAAATAAGTTGTGTTCTGTTAACATTTCATTGAATTTTCTTTTAATTGCAGTTAATGATGAAGAGCTGAAGAAGAGAATAGCTGAGGAACTGGCACTGGAACGAGCCAGGAGAGACTCTGAAGCTCAGAAGAGGAGGTTGGTTCATTAATAACAGCATTTCCAACAAACTTGGGCTTAATGCTTTTATTTTATTTATCTGCTTGCTGGAAACAGCTGAATTCTGTGCCCCGAGACAAACTGGCTGGGAGAGCTTTGGGGGCTGCAGCAGGGTTGGATATTAAATCCATGTTCCACACCAAATGAGCTGGAATTTCCTTGTAAGAGCTGATCCAAACTGTTGCTCTAAATCCCTTTTGACCTCCTGAGTGGGGCTTTTTTTGCAGCCTTTTAAGCTCAAGCTTTGCTGATTTCTCTGGAGCCCAAATAATCACTTTGTGCTGCAGAGACAGCAAGAGCAGGGGTGGGGTCCCTGTGACCCCGGGGGCTAAGCAAAGGTACTTTGGAACAGCAGCAGGAATGGGAATTCTGGAGATTTCTGGGAATTCTGGGGATTTCTGGGAGGTTTTGAGGTACTTTGAATATCTGAAATACTGTATTAAACCAGTTTCCACCAGTAAAACCCTATTGATTCCTTTCTGTATATTGAAATACTGCTTTTTTATATTGAAATATCCCTTTCTTTATATTGAAATATTCCTTTTTTATATTGAAATATTCCTTTTTATATTGAAATATTCCTTTTTTATACTGAAATATTCCTTTCCTAGGTATTTTTTTTCTCAGAGATTGTAGTGATTGTGAAAGCCTGGGCAGAGCCATTATTAGCAATTAAAAATTCCTCTCTAAATTTAGAAATTTTGGTGTCTGGTGAACTTGTGTGTTTATTTCACCTTTCCATGATTGTGGTAAATAGATAACACAACACACTGAGTATAAATGTGAACTTGCACATTGTCCTCCACTGAGAATGGGGAGAAAGGCTCATTATGATGGATTAAAAAAAATTAGGCTGTAATTAGTACTACTTAAACTGTCTGCATAGATCTCAGTTGTTTCCTACCCAGCATTCTGTTATTTAATTGAGTTAGGTTGATGGAGTATATAATTAGATAGGACTGTATTAATGTCCCAGGGAAAAAAAAATCAGGCTTTTCTCTTTTTTTTTGCATCAGCAATAAAGGAAATCAATAAGTTACAGCGAAATCTCTCCTCAGCTGGGCTTTGACAGGAAAACTTGGGTTATTTTTGAGCTTCTTGAGTGCTCAAGGCTTCAGCTAAATGGGATTAAAATATGGAAATGTTTGGTTTGCAACGTCAGCATTTTGTCATGTGCCACTTTCAGTGCCTTCCAGAATTCAGCTTCCAGGGGTTGTGCATTGGTCTGTGAAAAAAAGGGAGCAGATTGGGTAAAATATCATAATAAATTAAGAGTGATGATGATAAAAAAAGGACAAATATCAAAAACTTGTTATAGCTTTGGTTAGTTTGTAGTTTTGATTTATTTAATTAATTTTTAGCCATAGCAAAAATTTTAAATTATAATTTTTACACAGTATTTACAATTATAAAAATCTGTTTTAAAAGAGCATAGAGGCATTTTTGTCTTGGATGAAACAACTGTAAAAGATGCAGGGTTTTTTTCATAAATAAAACTCTATGGGCTGAGTTCTGGTTGTGGTTTGTGTTTTAAAAATACTCAAGAAACTCACATTGTTCCAATAAATTATTTTGTCTTGCATGTGCAGAATGTTCCAGGTAATAGAAACATGGGATATAAACTGTAATAATTGGTAATATAAATACAAACACATTGATGCAGTGTTGGAAAACAGAACAAAAACTTGAGTTCCCAATATGCTACATTTAAGCTGCTTGACCTTGCATTTCTGATTTATTAACAATTTCATTTCATAACCCACTACTTTAAAGACAAATCCTGTTGGGATGTGACACAAAAATTAAGGTTTTTACCTCCACATTCATTTTACGGATTGTTTTACCATAGCTGGTGTATTTTACATGTTTATATTCTCACTCCTTTCTCAAAAACAGGGGTTTTTTTCCAATATTTAAATGAAATAACATTTAAACATAAAAATCTCTGAAACTTTTGGCTGTTTGTTGTCTGATTCCAACTGCCTAATATCTGATTTTGGTGCTATTCTGTGAGCAGTGTATGACCACATTTGGGTTTGATTATGGAATGTATTTACTCATTTCAGACTGGGAAGGGAATAAACCTTAATTTTAACTTCTAGATAAATTATTTATTCACACATCCATACACAGTACAGATGGGCTGCTCTATATAAAGTGAAATTCTGTGCTTATTTTGGGGATTGGAGCTGAAGAATGACTCTTAAATTATATTTTAATGCCATCAACTCACTGACAATACATCAATTATAGCTCCTGTTAAACAGAACTTGGAATAATTGATAAAGTAGTGATTTAGACCCACCTTAGAACATATATCCAAAATTCTGCACAGATTCCACTTTACTCCTCCTTTTACTCAGCCCAGCTGTTGTTCCTCACTTTGGTTTTTGAAAATTTTGTAATGTTTCATCTGAAAAGCGTTTTCATTTAGAAAAGTTCATTTAGAAAATTGATTATCATTGATTTACAGCAGAATCTGCAGTGTCTGCAACAGTGACTGTGAGCAGTTAATGTGTCAGAGCTGCAGCCTTAGGGTGATACTCAAGGTAACATAAAAATGAGAGGATGGACACAAAAACTTGAGCTTGACAGTGGTGACAGGCAATAAATGATAATTAAGAGAAGAATTATGAATAATAAATAAGAGAAATCCATGTAAGTCAATGGACCAGTAGGTAATAGCTTGAATTTTGCCTTTTCTCTGCTTATTCTAGACAAGCTCAGGAAGTGTTTAGCATTTTTTTCTAATATCCCAAGAAAATGAGAAAATTTTTAATGTTCTGGCCTTGAGAACAGGCATGAAGGAAATAGGTAATTTTCCTTCTCCCATCAGAGAACAGAATGGAAGTTTATCCACTCCAGCCATTAACTTTGTCCTTGGATATAAAACCATGCATTTGTTGGGCTCCATGATACTGATGCTGCTCAGGAAATTTGTTTTTCAAGTTTGCTTTCCGAAAAGTGCAGGCAAAGGAGAAAGTCTTTTGAGACAGCAGAAGGAACAACTTCTATCATCAGCATAATGATAAAATTTTAGGTTTTGCCAACCTCATCAGAGTGCTGGATTCCTCCACTAAAATATACAAACCACTGCTTCAGAGGTGAGTGATGGATGTGATTTCCCATGGAAATTGAACGTTCCTGAATGATGACTTGCCTTTTTTCCCCCTTGAAAATCAGAGAAATTTCAGTCTTATTTATTTTGCTAATCATTTAGCTCAGGCTAATTATATTTGGGAGGGGGGTTCAGTTTCTTGTTTGGCAAGTGTTTCTCAGCTTTCACTTTTTAAATATGATTTGGCACGGGGCAAATATTAATTTTATGTAGAGTGAGGTGTTTTTGCAAACTGCTGTGCATGGCAGTGCCTTCAACAGTGCAGGAAGTGTATTTTGTTCAAGGCTTCAATACATTCATTCCCAGAATTTTGTTGGTGTGCCAAAAATCTGTCCATGTGCAGTTTGCTCATGACTGTCCTGTGATGTGCTGTGATTCCAGGATTTGCTTTGTAGTGGAAAACTCCTGCTTTAAGGAGGGATTTTAAGGCAGGAAAAGGCTTAAAAATAGATTTTTAGTTTGCTTTGGTGGCCCTTCAGTAACTGCTGCCAGGTTTGCTCTAAAAGTGTTTCAGGTGTGATAGAGAAGGAGAAGAGAAGGATCCAGGGAGAGAGCTTCCAGCACATTCCAGGGACTAAAGGGGCTCCAGGAGAGCTGGAGAGGGACTGGGGACAAGGCTTGGAGGGACAGGACACAGGGAATGCCTTCCCACTGCCAGAGGGCGGGGATGGATGGGAGATTGGGAAGGAATTCCTGGCTGGGCTGGAATTCCCAGAGAAGCTGTGGCTGCCCCTGAATCCCTGGAAGTGTCCAAGGCCAGGTTGGAGCAGCCTGGGATGGTGGAAGGTGTCCCTGCCCATGGCAGGGGTGGCACTGGATGAGCTGTAAAGTCCTTCCAACCCAAACCATTCCAGGATTCTCTGGTGGCTTTTGATAAATGAGTTTTTTCCGTCTCTACCATCTCATCACCTGTGACCAGATGGTCAAACTTGGGTGACTTTTCTCTTGAAAACCACGTGAAAAATCCTTTCCTTGAGCAGTGCAGACCAGAGCTCATCAAGCATTCCCTGGGAATGAATTGCTGGATTCTGTTCTCTGTGGCTCACTGGGCTCCGGAGGGTGGGACATTTTATCTGTTATCAGCTGGACAGCTTATTGCAACCTCTATTTGTGACATCCTGATCTGTTTCAGGATAACCATTCTAAACTCTAAATCAGCTTTGTCTCCACCCTGGTGCACAGAGTTTCTCTGTGGTAGGTTATTAAAACTGTAACCATTAGATTTTTTTATTTGATGTTTTGTTGTTGTGCTTCAGGGGGGATTTGGAGATAACTGCTCATCGCTCAGGGCTTTCACTGATGCTCTGAGTGCTTCCCCCCAGCCTATTTTTTGTCATGTCTCAGCAGTACGTTGCATAAATGATGAGCTCTTAGTAAACCTGGAGTAAAGAGTTGGTGCAGAACCAATTCACCGGTGCAAATATAAAGTGAGAGAGGAATGAAGAAGAGTATTGGACAAGAAGCCTTTGGGAAACTGCACACCAAAATTGTTATATTAAAATCAATACTGGGGCTTGACCTTTCTGTGCTAGTGTATACTTTAAAACTTCCTATTGATTTCTGTTTTAATGACATGTTTATTCCAGTTTCCTGGCATAGGTGTGGGGAACAAGGGGAAAATAAAACACTGGATTTATTTACAATATTCATTCAATATTTCAGTGAGGTAAAGGTATGAGGAGCATCTTAATGTGTCTTCAGTTCATATGGGGAGTGAATTAATTTGGGTGAAAACTTCTTCAAAGTATTATATTCCTCCTAAATGATGATATTTTCCCAGATAATCAGCTCTGTTGAATTGGGAAACCTGCTTTTTCTTGTAAGATTGTCCTCAGGGGGAAGAAAAAGCTCCTTTTTAGGAAATAGTTGTTATTTTGTCTTCTGCCACAGGGACTTGTTGGTATTGTTTGGATTAAGTGGGAAAAGAGTCTTGAAAAGTCCATCTTCTCTGTTACTGACAGTAAGAGAGAAAGCTGGGAATACTCTGAAGCAGTAAAAGTGATTATAATTGTTTTGACTTGGGATAGGTTAAAAATAAGAGTTTAGTATCTCCTGGCAGGAGAAGCTGCACTGCTTTTGTAAAACCAGAGATCCCAATTGATAATCCCATTGAGGATGGCAAGGTGATTTTATAGGGGCAACTGATTTTATAAAAATACAAAATAAAACCTTTTTCCTTGGAGAGAGAGTCCAAAGGGCCCCTTCAGCCTCAGGGAGACCACAGGAGATTTTGGCATCACTTCCCATCTTGAGTTCCTCCTGTTCCTCCTTCCCAGCCATTCCATCTCTCCAACATTTTTTCCCCTCTCTCAGCAGACATTTCCCTCATGTGATCTCGCACTCAGCAAAAGATTAAGCAGTGGATTTATTCCTCAGCAGCCATTATATTCCTGAGGTCTGTAGGATTATGGGATAATTCTGCTGTGTCTCAGGAAAAGAGGGAATGAGGAGGGTCGGGCTGGGACAGGGTTGTCCCTCTGCAGGTGAGGGAAAAAGCCAGGATTAAGTGTGAAGGAATTTGGGATTTAAACAGAAGTTTAACTCTGAAATAACTACAGTGAGCAGGTGAGCTGTTGTGGCTGATGCCTTTAAACCAGGAAAGTTTAGTGTGTGAATTTTACCTACAAAATGCCAAAAAGCATAAAAACGTTTATGAAGTCGGGAAGTATCAAACTGCTTTAGAAGCCTGTTCAACTTTTATTGTTTTCAGTGAAAAAAGGTATTGTTTCCAGAAGAAAAAAGTGTTTGGCAAGAGCAGAGTTACTCTCCAAGATTTCCTGCTCTGATTCTCCATTAATACCATTATGTCTGGCTCTCAGGATATGGAGAGATGAATCTTGGAGATGGGAGGTGGAAATTGGAGAAAGCAGAGCTATAATTCACTCCTACCTTTATAAACCCCAATTTTCAAGGGATTATTTTTCACTTGGATTTTAAAACCTGCCATCTCAGCTGCCAACTTGGATACTGAGCTTCATCTTGATCAGTTTATTTCTAGGAGAAATGGGAAAATGACTTGGAGCCAGTGAGAGAGCATCCACAAAAATAATCCTGCTTCATAGTTCCAGATTCAGGTAGGAAGGAGGAAAACTATTCCCCCCTTGGCAATTTTAAACAAACCTTTGCTTTCAAACTGCTGAGCTCTTTCCTTTTGAAAAGCAGCAAATGAGCAGACGCAGCAGAGAAACACTTAAAAATAATAATAATAATAAAAATTTTTCAAACTGTCACTTCATTTTAACGGATAATTAATGTTGTCATAATTCCAGGACTGCTTTTGCAGATCACGAGGGGAAGGATATTAAGTTGGAAAGTAATTTCAAGTGGAGTTATGCGGATAGCTAAACATACACAAATTATGTAAAGCAGTTTTACAATTCTGGCTCAGGTTCTCTGCATGCCTTTGGCATAAAGGTAAGAATTTGCTCATCTGTTTTGTCTCTATAACACTGACCTATATGCACATATTTTAAATTTTACGCTTTTATGAAGGGTAATTACAACATGCCCTCAAACAACCTGCCCCCCTTGTACTCACCCCTCCTCCTTCCAACATCAAACACCGCCCCAAAACCACCCCCACAACTCTGGAATCTCCAGGAAAACTCAACCACTGACAAGAGTCACTGTCCTTGTTGCTCTGAGTGTTCACAAGCTGTGTCCATGGAAGTGCTGTTGATAAATTGAATTAATTGGAGTAAGTTGAGTACATAACTGAGTTTTGAAATGAGAGTCTTGGATCTTCTGATCAAGGACTGGCACATAAAATCACGTGGCCATTAGCAAGGGTTTTTCCATTGACAGATGTTGTGCTGGGAAGCAGCTGGGAAAGGGAAAGGGATAATGAGGGTGTTCTGCTGGATGAATGGTGTTGCTTGGACTCAGTGTTTGGGTGATGTGACAGATCTGGTGTTTGAAATAGGGGGTAACTGAGGCAGTGATGGGAGTGTGGGACAAGGTGGAAAATACTCTTAAAATTGTATTTTCAGTGTTTTCTTGGGTTTGAGAACAGACATCATGGAATCATAGAATCATGGGATGGGTTGGGTTGGGAGGGATCTTCAAGATCATCTCATTCCTCAGGGGCAGGGACACCTCCCACTATCCCAGGCTGCTCCAAGCCCCATCCAGCCTGGCTTTGGACACTTCCAGGGATCCAGGGGCAGCTACAACTTCTCTGTGCCAGCCCCTCCCCATCCTCCCAGCCAGGAATTCCTTCCCAATCTCCCATCCATCCCTGCTCTCTGGCAGTGGGAAGCCATTCCCTGTGTCCTGTCCCTCCAGGCCTTGTCCCCAGTCCCTCTCCAGCTCTCCTGGAGCCCCTTTAGGCCCTGCAAGGGGCTCTGAGCTCTCCCTGGAGCCTTCTCTTCTCCAGGTGAACATTCCCAGCTCTCCCAGCCTGGCTCCAGAGCAGAGTGGCTCCAGCCCTGGGAGCAGCTCCGTGGATTCCTCTGGACTTTCTCCAGCAGCTCCAGGTCCTGCTTCTGTTGAGAATCCCAGAGCTGGACACAGAACTCACTGCAGGAGTTCAGCCTAAATAAAGATCAGAATCCCCTGACCCCTTGCCCTCCCTGTTACTGCTGCTGGACGTGTCCCAAACTCATGTAGGAGTTGTGTGACACTGTGGGATGGACCAAAGCCAAGGGAGGAGTTGATGTGATGGGAAAAGGTCACTGGCAGCTCAGGGATCAGTGTTGGAATCACTTCACTGTTCCCAGTACCATGTATAATGAATCAAGGGCTAATTTATATGCATGTATGGCAAATGTTAAGGAGGAGCAGTCACCCTGAGGAAGAAGTGGATATGGAATAAAGCAGTGGAGTTCTCATTAAATTTAATAATGTGAAGTTCAAGCATAATTGCTCAGAAGTGTGATCCCTTCCCTCTTCTCCTTGCGCTGGAGTCACGAGAGCTCTTGGTCAGTTGTGATGAATTTGTCAGAGTTTTAATGGTGCAGGTTGTGGTGGGTAAAGTGGGGCCAATTTGGGTCCCTGTCATCACATTTGACTGGTTTTGCATTAAGCCCTCGTGAAATGATGATAAATCTGGGTTTGATGAGCTGAGTGATCCATTTTGAGTTTTTATCCCCACGATTTTAAAGCTTCAGCATGTGGGGTTTGCCTTGCTGTATCTCTGTGAGAATCTTGAAATCATGGAAACTTTTAGGTTGGAAATTCCTTTAAGATGGAGTCCAACCATTAATCCAGCACTGCTAAGCCACCACTAAACCATGTCCCCAAGTGCAACATCCTCAAATTGTTTCAATCCCTCAGGGGATGGTGACTCCACCACTCCCTGGGCAGCTGTGCCAGGGCTGGACAGCCCTTTCTATGAAGGAATTTTCCCAATATCCAACATAAACCTCCGCTGGCCCAGCCTGAGGTCGTTCCCTCTCCTCCCCGACCCCCCTGGCTGCCCCCTCCTGTCAGGGAGTTGTGCAGAGCCACAAGGTCCCCCCTGAGCCTCCTCTTCTCCAGGCTGAGCAACAGGAGCACCAAAAATTTGAAGGCAAAATGTCCTTTTGACACCACGGCTTTAATGTGCAGAAAAATTGTATTTTCTGTTAATATTTGAGTGATCTGAAATGTTTAAAAGTGAAATTTTAGAACAGGTATTAAGAATGTGGTTGCTACTAATGTTAGGAACAGGTCCTGTCACCTGTGCTGTGCAAAGTCTCATGTGAGTGCAGAATAATATTTTTAATGAGTGAACAATGGTAGAAATTTCAGTTTTAAAGAACTTCTTTGTGTTGTCTGAGACTTGACCTTTCCGATAATTTGTTTCCCTATCTCTGTCCTTTGTTATGTTTTTGGAAAATCAGATGAATTTGAGGTAATTTCTGCGATGTTGCAGACAGGTGAAATGGAGTCGGAGAAATCTCCCATTTCACACCTCTCAGAACTCAGCTCAGCTTGGAGAAGTTTTCCTGAGATCTCTCCCATCCTTTCACATCCCTCGTCAGCTCCATCAATTTCCAGCCGCGGCTTTCTGTGGCACATCCCGCTTTGTGCTCATCAAATATTGAAACTCAGCACTCACAAACATTATTCGGTCATTAATATTGCAACGTGGCCTAAACACATTGCTCAAAACATTTTGGGATCTTCTCTGAGTCTGTCAGGAGGAATTATGGAGCTTGTTGGGTCCAAGAAAGCAGAAAACCTGTTGAATCCTCATCGTGTTGTATCTTGGCCTCCAGCTGGAATAAGTTTGGGTTCTATGTAGAATGATACCAAGTTAAATTTTTCCCTAATTTGTAGAGGAGAGGATGATTTTCCTGACAGTGGACTTTGGAAAAGGGAATATTTTGATTTTTCCTTGGTTGGACATAATGAAAAATGACAGGGTTCATGCTTTAGGCTCGAGTGAGTTTATCTCAGAATGCCACAGATCCATCAGATTGTGTGGCTTGGAGACTGTAATAAAGATAAAACAACTGGCAAGTAATCATTGCCCCGAAAAAATAGCAAACAGAAAATGCTTAGGCTTTGATAGTGTAATAAATTTCCAATATCTGAAAATAAGGGCTGGAAATGACAAATCACTGTATTTCTCTAAGAGTATTGTTTGCCACTTTCAGATTTCTATGGATTCGTGATTAATGTAGAGTAAACCATGAAGTGGCCATCAAAGCACAAAACTAATATTTTTCAGCTTTTCTCAGTGTGTTGCTGTTGTTTCTGAATTAAAAGGTGCTTTTTCCTTAATTAACAGCTGCAGGTGTTTTTCAAGAACAACAGAAATGGATATTTTGAAGTAAACAAAAGGGAATTCTTGTGGATTTAGAATTAAATTACTCATCTTGTTATTGTGGCTAACAGGGGTCATGCTGGGCAGAAGGAGAGTCCTGGGCCATAAATCCACATGGCAAAATTAACAATCTGCTTTTCTTGAACTTAATTAAAAAATGGATGTGAAAATGATGGAAACTTCTTGGAGTGCAACAAAGTTTTATCAGTCTTTTTTTTTAGAGTGTATTTTTGTATTTCGTGTGATACAGAAAATTTCTTGGCCCTCAGTGATACTTTCTTGTTTGGGTCTTAAATTTCTATTTCTGTGTTTCAAATTCTAATTTCTAATTGGAAAGTGGAGCCAGTTCTATATTTGGCTACTCTTATCTTGTTGGATTTGGTGTTGTGGTTGTCAATTATAAATTGTAAGTCATAGCTTAATTGAGAAATTATTTTTCCTGTCGTTTTGCTTTGTGCTATTATGTTGCTGTTATTATTTGATTTTAAGAGATGTGGGTTAAGCATTTCAGGCTGTCTTAGATAATGCTCTGAAATACTTGATATATTCACAGGTAGCTTCTCTTTTGCTTAATGTTGCATGTAGGACATTCATAGTTCAAAAGATGGATAATAACAAATGCCACTAAAATCCCACATTCCCTGCTTTTATAGAAAGAAAAGACAGGAATAAAAAGGTGGACTGCAGAAGCAGAAATGTTATTCTGGTGAAGTATTTTCCCTTTGGTCTGAAGCTCTGCTTGAGAAGTGGTTGGAGTGGGTGGTTTGATCGCATGTACTGGTCTCTGTACCTCCTCCCACATCTCAGAAAATCTAAATTAACAAAAATTGGTTTTTATATATATATCTATGTATATTTTTATATATATATCTGTGAGTATCTTCCAGAATTCTTTTTGTTGTATGATTGCTCCTTGAGTTGATGTGGGGGCTTTTGTGTTCAGTGTAAGCCAAATCTGATTTAGAGGTGAAATGTACTGCAAACATTATTTTGATTAAAGCGACTTCAGGACTAAAACAGTTCAAAATTTGTGTTATAGTGGAGCCTAAATATGATAATGTGCTAACAAAAATACCCAAATTCTTGTTATGCCCCTCCGACTGGAATAAATCTTCTGAGCTCCCTAAATCCTTGGTGGTTGGTTGATCAGGATTTACCCATCCTCTTACAAAAAAATACAGATATATAAATTTTCTTCATAGCATTAAGTTAAAAGTGTTGAAGTTCTCCACGACAGTGCTGGGGAAAGGCAGGAATTGTTGCTTTTTTTGTGTTGGTTGTGTGCTATAAACCAGTTGAGAAATGAAATATTGTGAAGTGTTAACGCAGACTTTAACTGGAGCTGCTTCTTAATGCTTTATGTGTGTTTTCCAATAGCACCATGAGAAGTGATTGCCTTGCATGCCACACTTCATTAAATCAGCTGCTCTACACTTCTTAAAGCAGTATTTCATAATTATTTAGAAGGTTTTTATTCAAAAAGATATCAATTGTGTGGGAAAATGTATAGCCAGCAGCCTTTTCTGCTGTTTCAGCACCTTTTTAAACATCCTTTCTGTATAAATGATCAGGGTAACACACTCTGTTGTCTGGAGTTCTGTGCTCAAACATGAGAACCATTATCTTGAGCCTTTATATCTGCTGTAATTAAAAATGTCACTTGAAGAATTCCTGTGGAATTCCCGGAGTAGTGACAAGTTGTGCTGTTTAACTCCTCACAAATTGCAGAGGTGCCTCTCTCTATTTTATTTTATTTTTAATTTTTTTTTTTTTTACTTTTGCCTAGATAATAATATAATTTATTACTGTAGATCCAGCTGATGTTTGCCTTTATTCAGGACGTGCTGAATGCCAGGAAAATGAATTTGTAATGCCAAGGAATAAAACCTCCTGGAGGTTGATGCAGGCGAATGTTTGCGATCAGCGGGATCTGCCGAGTGTTTGTTTCATTAAGCTCCTACAAGCCACCCAATTATGGAACTCAAATAAATGAAAATTACTTCAAAATCCCGCTTATTTTGTTAAAAACTCTGCTGAATTTCAATCAGTTGAGAGGGCTGTTTAGGAATTTTGTTTTGTGAGTAAAAACTGCCCTAAATGAAAGTTTGGTGGATGCTTTAGGAATTTAACTTGTGTGATCGTGGTCACACAAATGAGGGTGAGAGTTGTGAAAAAAGACTTGAAATTTTTGTATGAAGGTGCTGCCAGGAGTGAGGCAGTCTTTGGCATAAAAAAGTTCCTTTTTGGCTTAAATTGTATAAAATTTGATAAAGAAGTAGTGTAATTTTCTTTTATGGTAGAATGCCCTGCAAGGAAAGGGAAAGGGAGTTAAAACCCAAACAGTAAAATGGGTGATGGAGAGTTTTCTTTGACTGAGGTGACCTGTCTTGATCTAGATTTAAATGAGAGATTAGGAAGAAGAAGAACATGTAAGGATCTAATGTGATGTAAAGTAGAATTAATGAAAAGAAGAATTAAATGTAAACATCTGAGTGCTGTGGGGTTGTTTTGTTTTGGGACTTTTTGGTGTTTTTTGTTTGTTTGTGAGGTTTTTTTTGTTTTTTAATTTTTCAGAATTTATAATGTGAAAACTTTTAGCTGGATTTTTCAACTATTCTATATGTTAAGAATATTTCATAACCTTTAATTACTCTACTATGTACACCAGCATAATGAGAGACATTTTTAAGGGAAAACCACTTGCAGGAGGTCAAATCCAAGAAGGATGAGGAAGGATCTTCCTTCAGTCTCAGCAAGCATTAAATGCTCTCTCTGTTGCTCACCAGAAAAAGCTGCTGAGACTTCTATTTTGACACTTTTTCCCTTTTTAGGCAAAACATGATTTCTCCAATCCAGAAGACAACCAGCATGTTTTGACTGTGCCATTGATTGTATGAAGGATTTGTTATATCAATCCTGCTGGAATAATTTGGGGGACCTTGGGAAATCACTTAATGGAATTTGGTCCATGTCTGCATAATCTGACTTTTTTTTTTTTTTTGCTGGAGTAATTGAAGATGCGGCTTAATAAACTTTTATAAAGATTCCCAGTTGGTTGCTGCATTTCAGAGGGTTGGAGCTGAGCACAGAAGTAATACATCTTGTAATTGTCTTTTTTCCTCCCTACCTCACTTAAATGTATTCCCTGGGGAAGAATCTAATGTACTCTAATGCTGGTACCTTTTACAAAGTGACCCGACTCATTAGGATTTGTTCTCCAGAGCTCCCTTGACAACAGATAAATGCACTGAGAATATTGAAGCTTCCTCTCCATCACTCTCTCTGGAAAAAAAAAAAATCTATTTGAAACCCAGTGTTTCATAGCTCCATTACTGCTCTGAGTTCCGTGCTCGGTATCACAACACACCAGTTTTATTCACTGAGCGATTTCGGAGCCTTTCCATGAAAATGAGACACAGTGTGCTCCTCTCAAGTACTCCACTGAAGGATTCAAATCTATTTATGGGTTGTGACATATAAATGTTGAGAATTTTCTGGGCCTGAAGTTGCCTTTATTAACTCTGTTGCAACAAGTTCAATAACTATTTTCTCTCCTCCTCTCAAATCGCTGGGAGAGGTTGATGATGGTTCTTCGATCTTTTTGGAGCTTGGGAAATTGATGAAGTCCTTGGGTTTATGGTGTGTTTAGAGGGAGGAAGGCACTTTCTCAGTAGAGGAATGCTTTTAGGTGGAAATTGAGTGCCTGCTGGCTGGTGGGAAAAGGATTTTCCTGGAAAAAATGGTTCCATAAAACCAGACAAAAACCCAGCCAAACAACAGAGTTTTCTGCATGTTAGTTAAAAATACATGTTCTCAAATCAGTTGTAATTTATATGATTTAATGAATAGTGATATCAAGGCTTGTAACTTTCATGTATTCACATTTTGATACTTCAGTCTGAAATAAACTTCTGGATTCTTTCTGTGAATATTTATATTTATGTGTCTTAAGAAGCCAAGAATAAGGCATTTCTGTGACGACTTTTACAGTGCCTGCTCTGCTTTGAAACTACATTTGGAAATTCCTGAAATTCCCTGAATCTAAATCTAATCCCTGCACCTCCTGTAGGTTGAAACAAGAACAAATGTACGTTCGGGATGAGTTTGGGAAACTCCTGGAACGGGAGAGGATCTCCTCAAATGAGCACCTGACTCGAGCCATCCTCAGGGAGAGAGCGGCCACGGAGGAGGAGCGGCAGAAGGCTCAGCGCTTTGTAAGTCCCCAAACTTCGACAGAAACCTCAGATTTTTCAAACAACTCTCTCCTCAGGCCTGTTGGTAGAAGAGGAGAGCAGATCTCTTCTCATTATTTCCTTTTTTTTCAGGAGTATGTTATTTTATTTTGGTCAAATATCCCTGTTTTAAGGGGTTTTCCTGATTTTTTTAGAAGGGTTTTGCTGCTTGTTTCAAAGTTTGGAACCAGCTCAGTGAAAAACTCTGTTTAAAAGAATCATCTCTCATTAGAGCTGATGTAGCAAACCTTCCTGACAAGGAAATTGGAACATATGGTTGGCTGTTTTCCTCAGAAAACTGACATTATACATTTCAGTCCATTTCAAATGTCTGACAGATTTATAACTTTTTCTGTAGAGTGTTTGCTTGCTGTAGTGAGTCTCTGTTGACTCTTCTTTCTAACAATAATCATTATTCTCTGAGGTGGGAATATGCCTTAAAAATATAAATATACTTGAGTGTGAATACTGAAGAAATTGGTATTTTCAAGGAAGAGAAGTTGAAAATACTTAATGTGAGCATTGCTATGAAAATTCATGGGAATTACTTATGTCAGCAGCTACATAAATACTTGTTGTGCCCTCTAAATCTGGAGTAAAACCCAAGGTTTTTAAGGTTTATGGGTTGGTAACGTAGTAATCAATCACTTCAATGAGCAAAAACTTCATCTGTGGGAGTTAAAATCCGATGTTCATGTTATTTTTCCAAATCCCAATTGAAACCCAAACCAATTCCACCTCGGTGTTGGTATCTTTTCCAGTCATTTCTAGATGCTTTTTCACCTCTGTGGTAATGTTATTGTTGAAGAATAATTGCAGTGTTGTAAACAAATGTTTAATATTTTGTCATTGTAAAACATGGGAACAAAGGAGACTGGAAAGGAACTATGACCAAGGTACAGCCTCAGTTATAGGCCTTAAATCCTTGGATTCTTAATATTGTGTGGAGGAGATAAGGGTTTTGTGGCCTGGAGCTAATGAGGAGCTGAAGATTTATAATGGGGACTATTATTTGCATAATTACTGGGGGTTTGCATCTTTTTCTCCCTGTTGTGGTGAGCTTGGATTTTGGGAAGCACAAGATGGATTTCTCCTCAGCCAAATGCACAAGAAATTCCATATTATGGCTATGAAACTGCTTTATTTAGTTATTTTGCTGGTTGATTTTCACTTGCTCTAGAATATCAAAGTTAGCAGTTGTGTCATCTTGGTTTTGATCATCTTCCTGTTTCCATCTGTGAAATTTGAAAATATCTGGTGGTTCTTGGGTGTAAGTTTATCACCAGTGCAGAGTTGCCATTTCCACTGTAGCTTGTTCATTCTTTGAAGTGTGTACTGTAATACAACAAACTAGCAAGATCTCTGTTTGTTTCCTTAAATATGAAAATATTGAGTAATTCTCACCCTCCTATAAGTCACCTCCTTTATTTTTCTGTAATTGGTCAGATTTTATTTCTTTGGCTTCATTGCCTACCCTGCCTGTGCATTTATTTCCTGTATCAAAGCTGAATTTGAAATCTGTACCACAGGGAAATGTATTTCTGTGTATCCTTTGTCAGGTACTAGCAGTAATTCTGCGTTCTAGTAAACTGCTGCAGCAGGTTTGTATTTTATGTGGCCCAGATTTGATTTGTCAGACTCTTCTTGGAGAACAACAAAAATGTTCTTGAAGTGTGAGTAGCAAAATAAATTCCTTTGCTGCTGCTAAATTGTTTAAAGAGTGCAAAGGAAAAGAAGTTATGGTGAGAGAGGATGAATTTTAATTTGCCTTTGTAAAGGGTGCTAATTCAGGTTTTAATAAATAGACATAAAATGAAGTCATATTTTCCATTCTTAAACAACTTTAAAACCACAATGGTTATAATCTCAGAAAGAAGAAAATTGTAGTGTTAACATCCCAAAAATTAGAATTTGCTCTTTATACAAATGAGAAGAAAAAAGGATGAAATGATGTGTTAATACCTGAGCTACTTTTGTGCTGTGACATATCCCAGAAAGTGCCCTCAGTTCAAGGGGACTGGCAAGTGGCTGGTGGGATGTCATCTCCTCCAAAAACATATTTTGAGGCGATCCAAGGTTTGCAAAGCAGTAATTCTGACATTTGTACCAGCAAAATTCAAAATTACTGTTTAGAGCTGAATTTCTAGACCCTGCTCCAAACCCTGGAAATCCCTTGTGGCATCAGTGTGAGGATTTAATCAACTCTTGGTGCTTAACTCAGCAGAAATTAGGGCAGCTGCTGTTGATTTTTTTAGCAATCCTTTAAATGCTACTGACTGGGAGTGTTTTGGATGCAGCCTGGCTTTCCTTATCCCACAGATTTGGGGTTGTGTCTTGGAAAAGCAATGCCAGGGAGAGACTCTGCTGGGAGCTGGGGAGCTCTTGGATCTCCTCTGGCTTCTCCCCATCTCTGCTGAGATATTTGATATCTGATGTTTGATCCTGAAATGAGCTGACCTGGGAACAATGAGGGTGGGGAGGCCCTGGTGCAGTTTTCCAGGAGAAGCTGTGGATGCCCCATCCCTGGAAGTGTCCAAGGCCAGGCTGGATGGGCCTTGGAGCAGCCTGGGATAGTGGGAGGTGTCCCTGCCCGTGGAATGAGATGATTTTTCAGATCCCTTCCAACCCAAACCATTCTATAATTCCAAGATTGTGGACCCCAGCCCCTGCCTTAACTGTGTCTCTAAGCCAGGTTTTCCCCTGATGGAGGAGTGATTCTAAAGAAATTTTCAGCACTCTCTGCTTTAAGATAGTTTATAAAGTCTTATCAGAGAAGTAAGGTCACCAGCGTGACCCAGACACAGCACAAAGCAGAGAATGCAGCAGAATGCTTGAGAGAATGCTTGAGAATGCTTATCAAGATAACATGGCCTTCTTAAAGGTAAATCATCCAATTAAAACTTAAAATGAAAGATATTTTCACTTTTCTACCAATGTTAGACAAANTTATTTAGTTCTCACTAGAGTAGATTCTAGTTCTTCCCAAAGAGTTGGCAGTTTTCTCCATGGATAAAGGTCAAAGACAGTGTTGTCCAGGGGGGTAGAACCCTTCAAAACAGGCAGGGAAATATTCTCTGCATTCAGGGCTCCCACATAAGATCATCCTGTTTTTTTTCCCCTCTGCTTTCCCCTCCTGTTTGCAGGGCTGTTTCCTGGCCTGTTCTCAAGGCTCCCAGTACCTCAGGGCTGAGAGCAAGGAGTGCTTTGGTGCTGAAGAATTTCTTTATTTTCTTCTCTGCACTTCTCCTTCTCTGTCGTGTCAGTGCAGCTCTGAACAGAGGGAAATGCTTTACCAACCCATCCCAGAGCCTTTCAAATGCAGCCAATCTGCTTTATAACAACTCCAAAAGCAGCTCCATTGAGGAAATTGCAGAGCGTGTGTGGAGGGCAATTGTCAGGGGGGAAAAATGAGAACTGCTTGAACTGGCCTTGCCACAAACAAAGGTGGTTTTGTACCTTTAGCTTTACTTCCTCTGGAGATGTGACATTTGCAAAGATCTCAGTGTGATTTCACCAAAGGACAAAGTGTATCGTGTGCTTGAAGTCATCCTCGAGAACTGCAGCTGGTTAAAAATACTTCTTTTTTCCCCACACTCTTAGCAGGGATATGATGTTTTTTTCTGAAAGAGCACTTGAGAATAAATCAAATTTTTATTTCAGCTTGGCCATAAAGAATTTTGGTGCTGGTGGGGCTCTCTGCAGCAAAGGGTGAAGTGGAAGGTCCTTATGATGGATCAACAGTACATTTATTATATTTTATCACATAGACCTGTTCTTTGCCATATTAATTATTGGAGATTTTTGCTGCAAATCTAAAAATTTGGCCTAGTTGAGTTGGGCACGGTCTTGTAAAGTGGCTTTCAGTGTGGTGGCTTGCCATAAATAGTTTATTGATGTTCCATCCCTTGAGTCATTATGGAAGTCAGGGTGAGACGAGGAGAATATGGAGTAAAAAATCAATAGTTATCCAAAGTGCAGAGGACCTGTTGTATTTCCATCTCCTGATAATGACCTGGAGTTTACTGTGAACACATTTGCTCCTCAGTCTGGACTGAAACGAGTTGTCATTAGGAGCCTGCATGTTAGAAAATGGTTTTATTGAGCTGCCAATGACATTAAAGTCTCATTTCCCTTTGAAGAGGCATAGAAATATTGTTCTGTTCATGTGCTGTAACCAGAACATTAAAATTTGATTATTGCTATCATTAGAAGTCTGTATCCATACTAATGCAATTATATCTATTTCCCCGTGTGTTGTTCCAGGCTTTCATTGAAGCACCTGTGTGAGAGGGAAATCTGTTGGTGCAGAGGAATCTTGTTGTTTCATAAATTATTTTCTGCACAAGAAGTTCTATCAAAAAATTTCTTGCTCAAAAAAAAAAAAAGATCAATTTGGTAGCAGTATCCTTATATTAAAAAGCACTTTTTTTTCTTGCACTTTAGGTCACTGTGATAATCAGATTATTGGAGATTTTTTTCCCTAGCAAAATCCTATTTGAGATGTGAAGTTCTTTTACTTCTCTGAGCCCTGAAATCAATAGACAAAATACATTGCTGGCCCTATCAGAGCTGAAGTGTGTTGAGTTATGTGAGGAGGAGATTTGACCTGTTGTCATAATTGAATACAGGTTGTTAAAATGGAGTCCTTTGCTCCTCTGTGCCTGAACTGGTTTGGTGTTTTCCCCATCATCCTGGGGTGACTGGTCCCAGTCAGTGCTGGGCAATGACCTCCCCTTTGGGGCTGCATTTATTTCTCCTGTCCTCAATTCATTAACGTTGTCAAGAGGACATTCCCTATTTTCCATAAACAGATTAAATCCTGACCCTTCCTGCTCTTCCCAACCAGGCCTGGACAAACCATATTTTAAGGATGACTTCACTAGGAAATACCAGGGGGAGGAATCACTAAATGAGTTAAGGTATTAGTTCTCAGGAGAAAAGTCTGTTTACAAACCTGCAGTATTTATTACATACCTCATTTAGCTCATTCATCATTTTAATAGAAAAATGAATCTTTTTAGATGATTCTGAAATAATTTGAGGTAAACTACACAGCCTGAGGCAAAACAGGATTGCTTGGTGCAGGGAGGGCTTTTGGAGAAGTACAGCACGAGCAGAGACTGTAATTCACAATTTATGGCAGTAAAAATACTAAAGGCTCATATTTGAACATGAGGTTTAAGGTTTGGGAAGCACATGGTGTAAAATTAAATCTACTGACAGTTGTTTTATCTCTTGTTCCTCAGTTTTATGATTTAGAAAGCAGAAATTTTTCATGAAAACTCGTTGAAAGTGGAGATTTGGGGAGTTTCACTCATAAAATCTTATTTAGGCCTATGCACATGGTTATTTTTGTGGTGTTTTTATGGCTTAGAAGTAGCAGTTTTGCTGCAGCAAAAACTCTTTTTGCTATGGGCAAAAGGAACTTGGATTTGGTTGTTCCTGTCATAGAAGACAGGAGGAAGAAAATATTTTGGAATATTGAGGATGGGATCTATGTTCTTTTGTGTGTTTGTTTTTGGGTAGAGATGTTTGGTTGTTTTTTAGAGAAGGAAGTGGGATACAATGAGCAAGACATTTATATTTGGAATATACACAACTCCTCTGCACTGACTGCACTCATTTTCCTTGGAATAAACAGAATATTGCTCCTTTGGTTTATGTCTCTCCTGGCACACGTTCCTCCTTTCCCTCCTTCTTTTTTTGGCATTTCTACTGCAGCACTAAAGGGTTTGGGATAGAAATTAAGGTGTTTGGGGTTGGTCTTTTCTGGGATTTTAAACAGATGATGTGAAACTAATGTGTGAGCAAGAAGCTCTTGCTAAGCAAATAAAGTTGTTGTGTTTTTTTTTTTTCCCAGTAAGAAAAGGAGCTTCCTATCACATATTTGAAATAATGAGTTATTTTCTTACTTGGGCTTGAAGAAGTGAAGACCCATTTGCAGTCTAAAATTAATTAATAAGTGAACAGTTTTCCCCCACCTTGATAGAGGTAAACAGTAAAAAGAATTTAAAATGGCCTCTGGGTGATGGTACCCTTGGCGCTGGAATTGGAATCCCAGTGTGATTTGTGACATAAAATGGTGAATAAATGTTTTATTTCCTCTCTGAAATTGCCATGAAGGGCCTGGGAACGACAAGTTGCCTTTACCTGGGTCTCTCTTCTGTCCCTTTACAATGTCCATGCTGACATTCAAAATATTTGTTTCAGTGGAACAATAGAAATAATTTTCTCTTTCCTTCAGCTTTTCACTTGGCAACATGTTATAGATGTATTTTTTTAATAATTTTTATATGTAACAGTTAATGGCTTTTTTTTTCTCCATGTCAAAGTTTGACAGACAGGAAAAACACGGTAAAATGAGAATTTTGAAGGCAAGCAAAGTACAGAGAAGGAGCACTTATTCTCTTTAAGATTTCTTTTTGAATGGTGAATGTGTTTTGATAGTCAAGCAGCGTTTAAAGCATGTTATTTTTTAATTCCTATATAGCAAACCCCAAGATATTTGACTGAAGCAAAATTAATCACTGTGTTATTTCAGCATTCAGATGAAGATCTAGTGCTTTACAAAGCCTGCTGCTCCATCAATTTGTTCTTTGGGTTGAATTCAAATTGAGTTCATTTTTATAGATTCACTGCATAATACTCTGCTCTCTCCTCCCTCATTCATTAACCAATTTGTTCGTGCTACTCCCTTTTTATTGAATGGTAACAAAATTGCCGTGCTATCTCCCCAAATGAATATCATCATTCCTTGTCATGCACGGGCAAAAAGTAAGGATAATAATCCCTTTTTCCACACACCTTCCCTCTTTCAGAGAGCAGCCTTGTTTCTACCCTGGAGGTAAAAAAGAATATTTTAAATACCGTTCTTTGAGCGCGATGCCGGCGTATAAATATTCCAAACCAGGCTCCTTTTGATTACTTGTGGGCCTTTGGAGCATGTACACCCTGCCAGTTGTGTGACACAACAAAAACCAAATCAAAGCCTTGTCAAGGCTTGTCCTTGTACATGACATGCTACAAATACATGCAAGGGATTAAAACGCCTTCGTCTGACACGAGGCTCGACGCGGGCAAGGCTCCTCCACTCAACTAAACAATTGCCTGGGCCTCTCTTAGGCTGACTTTTATTCAATATTTCTTTGCTCTCAGATTAAGCTGATTTTGGGTAGGGATGTGTTCGCTTGTGTCTCCTTTAGAGTGCTCTGGTTATCCTCATTTCGGGTTGAATTGGCAGATTTAGGTGTTTTAGGGGACAGAGGGGTAGAAATCAGGCAGTTTGTTTTACTGATTTTTCAGGAGTGGCTGAGGTCATTTGGCTGTCTCAGCTTGGAGAAGAGCCTGAGGGAAGACTTTTTAAAATGTAATTTTAAGTTTTTAATGTAATTTTAAGGGTTTTTTAATATCTTTTTAATATCTTTTCATATCAGAGTCACACTGGATATCTGGAATATATTGAGGTGCTCAAGTGGTGTAGCAATAGGTGCCAATATATCTAAAGCAGGTGTACACCAATCAATTAAAAAGGATATTTCAGGGAGAGGATGAGGAAAGAAGTGGAATGTCATGGTGAAGTCTGTAGGTTTTGTTGGGTTTTATATAAATTTACAGAAATTTTTCAGTCCTATCAAGTGTTTCTCGTATGATCTCTGGTAGCTGTACCATGATGTGCCTGGGCAAAAAACTGCTCTGCCTCTTTTTTTTTAAATAAAGGAAGAGTTTAATGCAAGGGTTAATAAATTGGGGATGTTAAAACACCCTTTTAGCTCAGTAATAAGAATTATTCTCCTGATAGCTCAGTCCTCTGAAGGCTGAGGGTCTTTAATTGCACAGCCAGTCACCTCAGCCCTGCAAGGTGTAGGGGAACTGGGAGCTGGAAATTCACTCTCCTGCCAGGACCTGATGCTGCCAGTGTTTGTGTGTACAGCTGGGTGTTTGGGGAATCTGAACGAAGAACAAAAATAAACTCTGATTTATGTAAATAATACAAAGATTTAAAGACAAGGAGGCACCTTTCACTTCACACAATACCTGATTTTAACAAGTAGCCAACAAAACTTTTAATGTTGAAAGCAAAACTGGTTTCAGCTGTCAAGGCAGTAAAAGATTTCACTGGAAGGATATGGGAGAAGTTTGTGAACATAAATTTTGGGGTGGCTGAGGCAAAAGAAGGTGATAGTATTTCTTGTCTCATTACTTTTAGTAATTTAGTTAAGTTTGGAAAATCCACCACTCTGATAACATAATAAGATACTGCAGTGTCTCTTTTTTTAGAGATATTTGAATTCAAAACACGCTTTTAAATAAATAAATAAACCTCATTACTTCTCATTTTCCTAATTATCATGCAGATAAACAGTGGGAATCGTGACATTAAGATAAGTAAGTGGTTTATGATTTTGCTTCAGAGGAAGAAAGTCTTGCTGTTCCCCCTTTTCCCCCCTTGGGCCATGCAGGAGTAATAAATGAGCAAATCCAGAGTAGTTTCTGATGGATGGTTAATGGGGCTGTGCTGGAGCCAAGGGCTTGTTTCTGCAGCAGCTGTCACAATTCCGAGTCATTAACACACCTTGAATGCTTGCCTTCCAAAATCAGGGCATTTAAAATCCATAAAGGCAAAAAGCCACGACTTTGAGAAAGGAGTTTGAGGTGCAGGTGAGTGTTTTGGGCTGAGTGAAGGAGCATGATGAGTGTGAGTGGGAATTCAAATAATTAAAGTCATTTGGAGGTTACAGGTTGACTTTCAAAGTTTATTTATGTCTTTAGGCCTGTGAAAAACCCAATGAGGGACTTCTGCACCCTTTTTCTGGGTGTTTCCTGACTTCAGAGCCAGAAAGCTGCTTGGAAATCTTCTGGGAGGGAAGAGAATTATTGTGTGCAGCAATAACCAGTCATTTTCAGTGTGTAAAGCAACTGAAATATTCCAATATCCCAGATATTCAGGTCATGCCAGCAGACTCACAGAAGTGGCTTCATGTACGTGATATTTTGGTGTGAGGAAATACTTCTGTGGAATAACTATGAGGTTTCTTTGTAATGCTCTGGAAAGAAGGATAATTACTGGGGTTATTTCTGCCTTCATAAAGGGACATCTAAGAAGTGCTCAGATAAAGAGGTCAGCTGGATCTTTGTTTTACATTGGAGTAACTCATGTAATATTTTAATTTTCCTGCTCACTTTTATCTGCCTGTTTGAAGCATGAGAAAAAACCCCAAACCCTTGTAGTTGTTCCTTTTCAAAGTAATGATGTAGGAAGAAGATACTGAACTTGAGCAAATCATTCTTTGAACCCACTACCTGCGAGTGAGGCAACGCACAGCACAAAAATAGCAACCTTTGATAGGTCTAATGAAAAGTTAATTTTAAATTTTTCTATGAACAGACTTGACCTTGAGGAAAATAAAGGGATATTCACCTCTGCAGGTGACACCAAGCTGAGGGTGCAGGGACATTCCTGCAGGATGGGGACATCCAGAGGGGACTGGACAAGGTCCAGAAGTGGAATTTCCTTGAGGTTCAAAAGGCCAAGGTCCAGCGAGTTGATCAGAGGGATGGAGCAGCTCTTCCATGAGGAAAGGCCGAGAGAAATGGGATTGTTCAGCCTGGAAAAGAGAAGCTTTGGGATGACCTCGTTGTGGCCTTCCAGGACCTGAAGGGGCTGACAAGAAAGATGGAGAGGGATTTGGAAAAGAGTCTGGAGTGACAGGACAAGAGGGAATGGCTTCCCCCGGACAGAGAATGGGTTTAGATGGGATATTAGGAAAATATTTTTCCCTATGAGGGTGGTGAGTTGGATGTGGAATGTTGGGTTACACCATGGGTGTTGTAGAAGAGCAGGCCTGAAGGCCTACAAAAGCATCTTCCCTAGGCCCGATGGTAACCATGGAAACACTTCCAGGTCACCTGAGATGGGCTGGAAAAGAGGACTATGGGTCAGTGACCTTCCTGACCAATGGCCCGGGAAGATTGTGGTTAGTGACCTTATATGGGATTATTTACACCTTACCGTAATAGGGAGTATCTAGGGAATACTCCAGGTGACTGGGTGAAATCCTGGGATTTGATCTTCCTGTTTATATGAGGTTATGTCCTGTTTGTGCACTGGTATTTAGGTAACCTGAGCTGTGCAATGAACATCTTTGCACTTCTCCATCTGCCATGCAAAGCCCTTGCCCGGCATGAATGCTGCAGTGGAATATCATGGAAAAAGCTGTGTGTAATTATCTGGTCAGAGTGCTGACAGTCTGGTGCCTGAAAATAGGTAAAGGTGATAAATAAGTGAGATTTAAAGATTACATAAACACAAAGTTCAGAACTGAAGTTCACCAGCAAAGAATTACCAAATAAAATAAATCCTGAAATCATGATTTTGCCATGTTTTGTTGTTTTGGTGTCTCTTGCTTGACTAATTTTTTTCTATTTTAAAAAACAAATATTCCTTCGGTTCATCTTTTTGAAGTCCAGATAAGTTTGTATCATGTTTTAGATATTGGGGAGAGTGAGATAACTCCTCTTCCATGTGAACTGCTAGACAAACCCAGAACATTCTTTAAACTTTCCAGGTTGTCCTGAAAACAAAAAGTAGTTTTGACAGTTGGGAACTGTGAGTCAGTCCTGGTTTTGTGTAGGCTCATACCTGAGTTTTAATTCTTCTTCTTAAATGTGGCTACTTCTTTCACAACTTTTGATATTAAATTGGTTTTTTTGGACATGTTTCTGTCTAAACTTTTCCCAATACCCCCCTTCTTTCTCAATCTGCTGCTTTCCATCTCTGCCAGCTCCTGGAGGTGCCTCCTGCCCTTGGTCACCCCAGTTCTTCATTTTTTGGTTTCTTTTTCTCCAACTCTCTTCCTTTTTTTCCTCTCCTTATGGAAGAACCACATCATCCTTCTGTCCATATTTTCAGGACAAACTTCTGCTCCTTTTCTCTCATGCCTGGGGTTTTTTTTGTCCTCTTGGGCTCTATTGCCTGGTGCTCCAGTGTTCCAGAGCTGGAAGGAATAATTTCAAGCAGAATTCCTTATAATACCTGCATTCCTGGGAGGACTTTGTGTGTTCTGCAAAGCTGTGAAGGTCTCTGGGCTCCCATTTTATTTTATTTTATTTTATTTTATTTTATTTTATTTTATTTTATTTTATTTTATTTTATTTTATTTTATTTTATTTTATTTTATTTTATTTTATTTTATTTTATTTTATTTTATTTTATTTTATTTTATTTTATTTTATTTTATTTTATTTTATTTTATTTTATTTTATTTTATTTTATTTTATTTTATTTTATTTTATTTTATTTTATTTTATTTTATTTTATTTTATTTTATTTTATTTTATTTTATTTTATTTTATTTTATTTTATTTTATTTTATTTTATTTTATTTTATTTTATTTTATTTTATTTTATTTTATTTTATTTTATTTTATTTTATTTTATTTTATTTTATTTTATTTTATTTTATTTTATTTTATTTTATTTTATTTTATTTTATTTTATTTTATTTTATTTTATTTTATTTTATTTTATTTTATTTTATTTTATTTTATTTTATTTTATTTTATTTTATTTTATTTTATTTTATTTTATTTTATTTTATTTTATTTTATTTTATTTTATTTTATTTTATTTTATTTTATTTTATTTTATTTTATTTTATTTTATTTTATTTTATTTTATTTTATTTTATTTATTTTTCCCCAAGTTCTTATGGAAATGGTTAAGTTTAATTTGACTTTATTGGAGGTAAAAGGAGGAAATGCCCTGAAACTGTCGTGGTGGGGACCTCTCTCCTGGTAGTAACCAGATTCCTTGGAAACTACATGAATGCTGAAACTTCTCAGCAGAAGAAAATGAAATTCTCTTTATTATTAGTGAAGGGTTTTCTCTCTTTTTGACATGGATGAAATGAATTTGGCTTAGGCCCTCAGAAAAGGTGGAGATGAAGCGTGGAGCATCTTTAACTCTCTCTCCTGCTTCTGGAACTGTAGCTTGAGGGTCTGTGGAGTGGAAAATGAATGGAAAGTAATTTTATTTTATGGAGAGCATGACACAAGGTTTCTGTACTGGTGGAACAGTAAGGAGACAACTATTTCCTTCCCCAGTAGTTTTCTTGCAAGTCTGATCATAAATTGGAAGGAAAAGAAGGGGTTTTAAAATCAGTTTTACTGTTCATGTTTGGTTTCAAGGGTGTGATGGTTAATTATGCAGAGGAGGAACAAAACTAATTAGGGGAATCTCCAGTTTATGGTGCCTTAAAAGTTGAGTATTTAGATTTTTTTCCTGTGTAGTGGCCTGGCTGTAAAGCTTTAATCCAAAGTATCCCTGCACAGCCATTGGCAAACAGAGGAACGTTTTCCCTGCCTACATTTCAGGTGGTTACAGGTGTAATCAGCTGTGCCAGAACTTTTCACCCTCAGATCTCTTTAATAAACCAGCAGCTTTCAGAATGCAATCTGAGCTGTTTCAGATGTGAATTTTATGATGAAATGGATTTTCCTGAAGAAGTGTCCGTGTCTCTGTAAATGCCTGCCTGGCTTGAGGGGTTCTGGTTGTCTTGTTAATTATGCAATTAAGGTGATTTTCACACAAAGTGTATAAATATTATCACAGCCCCCACATCCATGGCACACAAAAGCTGCTGATAAATCAAAAACCTCCTGTGTGACAGGATGAGGAGCAGTGGTTTGAAACTGCAAGAGGAGGGATTGAGATTGGATAGAAGGAAGAAAATTTATGGGATGAGGGTGGGGAGGACCTGGAATAGAATTCCCAGAGAAGCTGGGATTCCTGGATCCCTGGAAGTGTCCAAGGCCAGGCTGGATGGGCTTGGAATAAACTGGGATAGTGGAAAGTCTCCCTGCCATGGCAGGGGGTGGAACTAAATGATCCCAAAGGTCCCTTCCACCCCAAACCATTCCGGGATTCTCTGTCAGAACATTTTTATTCTCTGTAATCATTTGTGAAGAATTGGTGGGAGTTGGGGGTTTTACACTGGGCTCCCTTTTTCCTTTGGGATCTGTTGTACACTCCATAGTTCTGTTAATTTTAATTTTTAGATCATTGGCCTTAAAATCCCTTTTGTCCTGTGAGTAATCACAAATTTCTACTCATTCTTAAATTCCTTGGGATTGGGGCATGTCCTGCTGGATTAATTACGGATGTGGGAACAGGGAATGGATCTTAGAGAGGTTTTGGTGTTGTGGTGCAGCTCCTCATGCAAGGGTTTCCCTCCATTTCTGGAGGAGCTGCCTGTGCTTTCCTGGAATTTCATGCTGTGTTCTCAGCAGGATGCTGTGATAGCACTTTAAGAGAGTAATAAATAGGTTGTGTAAGTCGTTCCTTTAAGTTAGAGTTTCTATAGAACAATTTTACAAATTGTTGCATGTCACAGCTGTAAATGGGTCAAGCACGTCGCCGAGTGTGGAGCTGACAACAAAAAAAAAATCAGGGCTTGTACTACTCGTGAGAAGAAAAAAAGCTATTTTATACTCCATTAAACTGTTACACATCATAAATAATTTATGCTCAGCTTGCTCTGTTCTGTAGCAAAGATGATAAACTCGACATTTTTGGAGCATTTTAATGAATATAATCATTTTCATGACTTTCTCTGTAACAGAAACCTCGTTCCTGCAGTATTCCCCTGGTCATTATATGGATGGAACTGGGTTAAATGATAAGAGTACATTTAAAAGTGAGTCCTTGAGTTTTACTCTGAGTTCCACAGGTATCTAGGAATGGATTTAAAATATATTATAAAATGGGTTAGGTTGGAAGGGACTTTAAAGATGATTTAATTCCAACCCCACTGTTTTAGGCAGGGATGTCACCCACTTGAGCAGGGTATATGTAATAATTTTTCTTATTTTAACTAATATTCTAATTTTATATTGGTTATTTCTTTCATTGCCAGAAGTGTCCAAATACCTCATGTATTATTATGAGGATGTCTCTGTTCCCAGACCAGAATACTGATGATTATTCTACTTTATACTGAACTTTTACGTAATTCATACATTTTCTCATACAGGAAGGTTTTTAGACTGTTTTATGTTCTTAAATGCACCCTTTGCTTTGCCTGTGTAAATAATCTTTTATTAGTTAAAAACACTCAAAACAGCATTGTAAAAATAAAACATGCCTGGAGATAAAAAAAACCCAAACAACAAAACTGAAGTCTTTTGGACAGCAGCATTTTTTAAATTGTGGAATATCAAAAGTTGGGTTTGACTGAAATTTTCAAAATTGTAGATAAATGTGTGAATGGAGAACTAGTTCTGTTTATTTTATACAGTGTTTTGGGGCATTAGTATTGTGTTTTCCTGAGGTGTGGTGCCTGTTTTGAAACTCTAAAGGGGCTGAAATGGGACTTCACTTCAAGCTGCTTGATTTCCTTTTGCTAATGGAAGTATAAAATGTGATATTCCTAAAAGGGAACTCTTAAATTAGGTGAGTGATGCAGTGCAAGTGTCCAAGACTCCTATTATATTTAAATATATATTATGTTATATTTATACATTATTTTATATTTTATGATATTTTATCCTATTATATTTAAATATATTTAAGTTGTGGTAACAGTGCTGGATTTAAGAGTGCCATTAACAGAAATTACAGTTCAGGTTCCAATGTTGGTAGTGGGAGTTCATCTTTAATTTAGAATTGAGGTAACATCAGCTCTTTATTTTCCTGTAACGACTGCAAGTATTTCCTGAGAGAATCTTCTTTTTGACAAATCAGTTTTCATGTTTATATTCCTACACAAAACACAATCATTTAGGTTGGAAAAGCCCTTTAAGATCCTCCAGTCCAGCTATTCCCCAGCACTGCCAGGGCCACCACTCACCCGTGTCCCCAAGTGCCACCTCCCCATGGCTTTAAATCCCTCCAGGGATGAGGACTCCAGCCCTGCCCTGGACACCCTGTTCCAATGCTCATTATTTCACTGGTAGTACTGATAAAACACTTGATTTTTGTGTTTAATACCATTATAGTCTAATTACTGTTGAATTTTAAATGATGGCAGAGATTTTTTGGGTTTTGTGTGTGTTCTTCAGAATATTTTGCTGTAGGTTTAGTATCTTAATAATAGAAATACCACCTTAAACTTGTTTTACATGAAAGTAAAAATCCAGTAGTTTTGGTCTTGGCGAGAGAGTGGGTGTGTAATTATATCTTAAATTTCTCTTTGTTGTTACCTGCTCCTTTAAAACCTCTTAAACCTGGGCAGAATATTGCAGAAAATATTTTATAGATAATGAAATTCATGGTCCTCTGCCAGGAGATGACTTTGACTGGGGAACTGTCCTCGGACAAATTAGTGATGGTTCCCTTTGTGTAGTACATTGCAGAAACAGCAACAGCCATATTAAATCTTAATCAATAACAATGTTTCACTAATTACAGGAGCGAGTTTGTATATTGGATAAATTGCTGTTTGTAAACGTTGTATTATATTAACTAAACCAGCTAATTACCAGAGCAGAATAAACATAAGGTTTGCTAAAAGCTTCCATCCGTAGCTCGGAGCAGTGGCTGCTGTCTGATATTTCAGTCAATGTGGAAAATAAGGTAATGACATTATAAATACATTTATAATGCAGGACGATTTCTTCTAAAATGCATGTAAGTATTATTGCTTTACTGTGAAATATGATTTATTTAATGCATTTCAACCCCTATAATATTAAGATATAATTGAGATGGGGGGGAAAAATTGCATGCAGTCAGAGTCTGCATGGAAGTGAATCACAATCTAAATTGCTTGTAATTTTAAAGGCACTTAGGGGAATCGTGAAATTTAGCTAATGCAGCCTTTGGTGTAAAAAATGGGAAGAAAACAATTGGCCAGTCTTTCAAGTTTTATTTGACTTTACATGGGGTTTTTTTTTTGGTTTTTTTTTTGTTTTTTGTTTTTTTGTTTTTTTGTATTCTGGTGACAGCCAGGCTGGGAATGAATAAACAGAGCACTTCCCGCTGCTAAAACTTTATCCCCATCTCATGATAAAAACTAGCTGCAGATGTGGTGAGGGATGGGCATTTAGAGCTGCAGTCAGTAAAAGAGCTGGGGGTAATTTGGCTGAAGGCAGGGAAGGGAGTGAATGATAGCACAGACAGTGCTGATGATCCGAGATGGGAATCGTTTCGGTGGTGCTGGGAATTCTGATGGTTATTGCTTTCAAAAGGCTGAAGCTTTCAGCTCTGGCCTTTATGGTTTAATTACTGGCTGAGCAGTTGCTGGTGATTTCACTAAATCACTGAGCTCCCACACGGGCACCACCAGCCGAGCCCAGCCTGAGCAATCCCACTTTTCCTGCTAATGGACACCAGCCTGGGCTTAGCTTAACATCGACTGTCAGCTGGAGAGAATCTGGCACTGCTCATTGTCCTCAAGCTGGGTTTGGCTCCAAAGATGGAATAAACAAGTCAGAGTACCCCTACGGCTGGGCCGAGATCACTTGATCTCAGTAGGAGATAAAATGGATGCTTGTAAAATAAAGCTCTTTTTGGTTTTTATGATAAGTAATCAAATGAAACTTCTGTTGAAGAGATGACTTGGTGCTTTTAAGGCATTTGTCATTTCTTGTGTAAAATGTTATTAATGATTCCATAAAATATAAATCACAGGAGGGTTGGAAGGGAGCCTTAAAGCTCATCTTGTTCCTTCTCCTGCCATGGGCAGGGACACTTCCCACTATCCCAGGCTGCTCCAAGCCCCATCCAACCTGGCCTTGGACACTTCCAGGGATCCAGGGGCAGCCACAGCTTCTCTGGGAATCCCAGCCCACCCAGGAATTCCTTCCCAAGATCCCATCCATCCCTGACCTCTGGCAGTGAGAAGCCATTCCCTGTGTCCTGTCCCTCCAGGCTTTGTCCCCAGTCCATCTCCAGCTCTCCTGGAGCCCCTTTAGGCCCTGCAAGAGGCTCGGAGCTCTCCCTGGAGCCTTCTCTTCTCCAGGCTGGAAACCCCCAGCTCTCCCAGCCTGGCTCCATAGGAAATCATCTCCCATTGCCCGTAATTTCAGGATTATTGGCAGGCAGAACAGCACAGGGCAGAAGCTGAAATGAGGGGTCAGTCGATGGCTCATCCCTATAATTTCCTGCCTGCACTGACTCCAGGCTCTGACCAGCACCTTCTCCATCCAGGAATATCAGTGCAGGAAATTGAGGCCTCCAGCAGCTCCTCCTGTTCCCCCTCACTGGAGCTGAGTGTCCTTCACCAACTGGCCCAGCAGCCATTCATGCAAACCCTTCCCTGATTTGCTTTGGGCATTATCCCTTTGCTGGAAAAGCTGGAATGAATGGTTTGAGCTAATCCGATTCCCTTGCCGCTGGATTGACACGAACAGCCCCGGAACCGTGGCTGTGGGATCAGTAACCTTTGCAGAGGGAGCAGCTGCACCTGGAAGATGATGTTGAATCTCATTTGACCCAAATTAATTTAAATCTCCTGCAATGATTAGTTACTTTGTGAGTAGTACAGACTGGAAAATTCTCTAAGCCTTTCTAATATTAACTCCAGATTACTGGATGTAATCACTTTTTTAATAAAGGAGAACTTGGAGGCTGGCAAACCACATTGGTTTTATTTTGTGTGATTAATTAAAAAGCATAGTAACGATGAATAATAAACATAAAGAATTGGTAGCTCCACTGAAGCACCACAGCTCCCTTGCCTCTGTGTACTTCTGCAGGCCGTTGCCAAGAGATTTTGTGAGGATTGATTAAAATAGTTTGAAATAAAGCACTGTCTATAGAAGTTCAAAGTAATTGGTATAAGTACTTTTATTAATAAAGAGAGTTTCCATAGAATGAATTCTATCTCCAGGGCTCTCAAAGGGCTTTTGCAAGTTAAATATATAATTAAGTACATTATCTCACACTGTTCACAGAAATATTTTTTTTCCTGGGGTAGAACACAGTAGCAATTTATGGTGTGAAGATCTGTGTGAAATTTTGCTGTTAAATGAGAAAAATACAGTGCTCGTATTGTTGAAATCCAGTGTACCACGACGACTGAGTGTTAGAACAGAAGGAGGAAGATCACTATAAACTCAGCCTAAAATAAATCAGCAGCATGAGTTTAGGGAAGGCTCAGATTGCTTTCAGAGCAGAGGATCTGGAATTAACATCCATCGTGGCCTGCAGCTTTTTGGGGGAGCTTTAATGACTCCTAGGCAAGGACCAAACTCTATCTAAAGTGGGAATTGTGAGCCTGTTGCTCTTTACCATGATGCTGCTCTGGGGAGTTGTATTTTTGGGTTAGGTCTGATAGGGTGCAGCAGCCAATGTTTATTTGGAACCAGCTTTGTGCAAAATCACAAAGATACTGATTTGTGTAGCCACAAAATTCCTATCTTGGGGTCAGTGGATGTGACTGGAGCAGCATCTGAGTGAATGAAGTGGGACCTGGGGCTGCTCCTCCTCCTGCACTTGGGTCACTCCAACCCCATGGAGCACCACGGGCTGGGGCACAGGGGCTGGAAAGCTGGGAAAAGCTCTGAGGGTGCTGGTGGCAGTGGCTGGACGTCCCCAGGTGTGCTGAGGTGGGCAAGAGGCCAATGGCACCTGGATTTGACCAGGAATAGAGTGGCCAGCAGGATTAGGGAAGTGATCCTGCCCCTGTGCTGGGCATTGGTGAGGGACCACCTCGAGTGCTGTGTCCAGTTCTGGGCTCCTCAGTTTGGGAAGGACATTGAGGGGCTGGAGCGTGTCCAGGGAAGGGAATGGAGCTGGGAAAGGGTCTGGAGTGGATGAGGGAGCTGGGAAAGGGGCTCAGGCTGGAGAAAAGGAGGCTCAGGGGGGACCTTGTGGCTCTGCACAACTCCCTGA
>VZRO01000774.1:41362-107942 GCA_013397915.1 Daphoenositta chrysoptera
AAGAATAATGCTAAATAATAAAATCTATCGCTGGGGAGAGAAACCTGGGAAGATTTCAGAGTCCTTCTCTGGGTGTGGCCTCTCTCCCCCTCAGAGCTGGGTCGGCCTGGGCCCCCTTGGGCCTCGGTGGAGAGCTCTCCCCCGGTGTGCTCCGATGTTGTAAAACAGTCCTGAAGAGAAGAAGAAAGGGAAAAAAAAATAAACCAAAAGTCCCAGGAAAACTCTCTCTGGAGAAAAGAGCTGAGAGCTGGCTGGAAAGCAAGGTTACTTCCTCCGCACTCCCTGCCACCGAGAGCCCAGAGAGATCTGTGTGTGTCCTTGAGCAATTGTTTTGAAAAGTTCGCTCAGTTTTTCTCTCGCACCCAGTCCTAAAGGCACAGGATTCATCTTCTGGGCATAGAGTGATGATAGGGGATACATATCATAAAGTCAACCCAAGACACCAAGGCAGTGGTGAAGTCCCCATCTCCTGAGGGATTTCAATGCCCTGTGAATGTGAGACTTGGGGACATGGCCAGTGGTGGCCTTGGCAGTGCTGGGAATGTTTGGACTCAATGGTCTTAGAAAGCTTTTCCAACCTAAATGATTCAATGATTCTATAATTGAATTCGTCTGAGCTTTGATCTAAAATCCTTTTTAAAATACCACTTACAGTAGTGTCATTTTTATCAAGTACTGGCCTCAGAAAGATCTTCCAAATTGGTTACAAAGTAAGATACACAGGCATTGACATATAAAGATGAGAAAATGGGATTTCTATCCATGTCTTCTATCACTTCCTTTGGACAGTAAATGTTTTTAAACATGGTCTTTTCATGTATTTTTCTCTTTGAGAGTAGCTGCCACCTGCGTGCCGAGCTCTGCTGAAATCTAAGGGATGTTAAAGGTGTTGGAAATACAAAAAGTACAAATTAGTGCCCAAATTAGTGGTACCAATCTCAGTCCCACAAAAACCTCTTCCTCCTTCCCACTCCCACATCCGTAGCAGTGAAGTGAAGCAGAATTTAATTTACTCAAAGAATGAAATGTTGTTTGGTTTAGACCTCAGACTTAACTCCTAGGTATGACTGAGTGTGAATTCTTGAAATAATAATGAAAATATTAAGTATGAGATAAGATTTGACACCTGTGCTAATGCTCCTGCATCCATTTCTGTCTGGAGATGCATTTACAGATGAATAATTCATTTTTAAGTTGATATCTCTGCAAAATAGAAAAGATTCAAATGATGAAAATAAATAAATTTATGGAATTTTTATCATTTTATACTGCTACGAGCAATTTACCAGTATACCTCTGGCTTCAGAGGACTGGAAAAAAGAGGATATTTTTCTAAAACTGCTTAGTGAACAACACATTTTCATGTTTAAATACATCTCGTTGGATTTGGCCTTTTTTAAAAGTAAACCCTGAGTTTTCCACCTTTTCCATGTCATCTCATGGCTTTTTCCCCCTGACTTCCTTTCAAGTCCATTCACTTTGGGATCCCCCATGTGGCAAATCCCTGCAGTGCAGCAACATTCCAGCTTTAATTTCCAGGATTCTTCATTAATATCTTTAGTCAGAGAAGGGTTTGAGGGGCTACAAACTGACAAGCTTCGAGAGAAAGATATTTCAGAAAGCAAATAGAGATTTTTTCCCCCCTGTTAGTTGTCTTTTGTTTCTTTTTCTGCTTATGGGGGAAATTATTTTCAAGCTGGAGGGTGTGAAAATAACAAAATACAGCCAATATTGAGTTAAATATTTACAAATAGATATTTTAGCAATTCTTTATTGTTTACAAGAATTTTTCCCTTGGAAATTCAAACTGAGTGTAGTAAAAAGAGAATGAACATGACTTAGACCAATAATTTGTTGGATTTCCAAAGAAAAGAGTTGTTTTAAAGATGTAATTTTTCCAAAAACCCATAATTTTGTCTGGTTTTATGGACAACTAAAACCTGTGGATGACAGTTTAACAATTCCAGCCCTGCACTAATCTCTCCATGGAATCCCTTGTTTCCCCAGCACAGGTATTTTACTTTTTGGGTTATTTTTTAACGTGCCCATGAAGAACTCTACATCTGCAGGGATGTATTTTGTGTGTCTGGAGGATTTCTTATCTTAATGCTTCTCATCAGACCTTAAAAATGTGCAAAATTACCTGGAATTGCATTTTTTTTCAGGCTCTTTGACTCAGTGGTTGGGAAAGATCTTTTGTACACGGAATTTCTTCTGTGATTTTATTTTTCAGCATGACCTGTAATGGCACTTTAATTTTAAAACACGGCTGTGTCTCGATCAGCTTGTTTTTACCTCAGCAAAGTTAATATGAAGGGCTGCAGTTAATAATAAAAATTTCTTTTGGGAAACCAGGCTGTAACCTTAAACTGGTGAGTGCTGATACTGGCTCAGATAAGGAGTAATTTCAGAGAATGAGCTTCATCAAACTGAGCTTTCCATCCATAATCATTGTTCCTGTCTTTAATTTCCTTTTACATGACCTTCCCTGGTCGTTTGGGTGTCATCCCTGTAAGAATTGTCCACATAAAAGATAATAATTTACCACAATTGGAATGAAAAGAGAGAAATTGCCACGTTCTGGATGTGCTGGACTTGGCACCACCAGGTTTGCAATATTTTCATGGGCACAAAGGACAGGTGGAGGTGAGAGGAAGGAACTTTTCATCAAAATTTGTTTTCATTTCATAGAATCGTGGAATGGTTTTGGTTGGAAGGATCTTAAAGATCATCCAGTGCCACCCCTGCCATGGGCGGGGACACCTCCCACTAGACCAGGCCTGAAGTAACAAAATATTTCGTTTTTTCTTTGGTTGTTTTATGCTTTTGGTCTATGAAGGTGATTTTTTTTTTTTTTTTTTGATAGTGGAGCTAAAGGGAGAACATAGATTAAGAATATATCAAACTGATAATTTGGGACCAAATACTGTGGTCAGATACAGTTTGTTGACTAAACTGGTTTTAGTAGAACTGATTTTTTCACTCCTTGCAAGTTTGAGCTCACTGTGATGTTTTCTGCTGCAGAATCCCAGAACTGGTCAGTGCTGAGGTCCAGGCAAAGACACAAACTCCCAGAAACATCCTATATCAAATTTGATAGGGTTAAAAAAGCACAAAGTCTGGAGCTGCTCCTGAAGACACCAGTTCTTAGCAGCCCCAAGTGCAGGTTCTTTCTGGCTGTGCTTGGTTTTTTTGGTTATTTCTGGTTGTGCGTGGTTTTTTGGGTATTTCTTGTTGTGCTTTGTTTTTTGATTATTTCTGGTTGCTCTTGTGAGGTTGGGTTTGTGTTTGTAGGACTCGGCTCAGGTGCTTACGCTGCCTTTTGGTGGGGATGGAGAAGCAGCTGCTGCTTTCAGTGCTTCAGCCTCTTCTCTGCTCCTTTTTGGAGAGGGATCCTTTTCCAGGGATGGCTGCTGAAGCTGATAACCCCAAATTGCTCATTCTTTTGTTTCTTGGGAAATAAGCCATGGAGTTGAGGTGCAGGGTGCTGAGCACAGCTTGGGGTTTGCACTCAGCTCTGGAATGGTACCAGAGCTGATCCAGAGTTGTGCAAAGCCTCTGCAACATCATTTAAAAAGATCTTTTTTTAAAATATTATCTGCAGATATTAAGAATGAAATTATCATTGCAGTTTGCAGCACTTGAGACTTCAGAACTCTCTCATATAATGATATATAGAATTATTTAGGTTGGAAAAGCCCTCCAAGATTGGATCCAGCCATTCCCAGCACTGTCCATGTCCCCAAGTGCCACATCCACAAGGCTTTGACATCCCTGCAGGGATGGGGATTTAACCATTTGACCAACCTTTCCAGGAAGGAATTTTTTCTCTCCCCAGAGCTGTGCTGATTGAATATTTAAGAAGGAGCCTGTACAGTGCAGTCCTGACACCTTCCAGTCTGCCCCAAATGGATAAACTCCGAGTGGTGGCACTGCCAGCTCGAAATAGGGAACAGTTATTCAGAAAGAAAAGCAAAAATGTCTTTTTTGAATTCCAGAATAGCTGGGGTTGGATGGGACAGCTGGAGATCATCAGCTCCAGCCCCTCTGCTAAACCAGGCTCAGCTAAAGGAGGTTGGTTTTCCACAAAATCTGTTTTTAGCCGTCACAGAATCCCAGGATGGTTTGGGTTGGAAGGGATCTTTAAGATCATCTCATTCCAACCTTACCATGGGCAGGGACACTTTCCTCTACCCCAGATTGCTCCAAGCCCCCTCCAACCTTTCCTTGGACACTTCCAGGGATGAGGATACTTCTGAGAAGATTAAAACAATGAAAAGCTCAGTTCTGAGGAAGAAAAACAACCAATAAAAACCAAATAACCCCCCCAAAATAAAACAAACCAAACCAAAAAACTCTCCCCAAAACTATAGTTTGAATTAATGATTTTTTGTTGGCTTTTGGTGGAGATCTTCATGTGATCATCACTAAGATACTGCTGGGAGCACACACAACTAATAAAACAGAGTTTTGAAGACACCAACTTGGAGTTACCCTGAGGTGGAATTATTACAATATTTTAATTTTAATGTGTGTCCATTACCTGGGTTGTTTATAAGAGTGAGCACTGAGTGCTTTGCATTCACAGCATCAGTGCTGATCAAATATTCCATAAAATTGTCACTGCCAGTTTTTCCTTCTGGAAACAGAGACTGAAATACAGAGGAATGGATTTAATGCTGTACTAACAGGTGGGAAAATGAAACTCTTGCCCTCTGATTTTTAATTTTAGAACAGAAAAGTTCCTGCTTCTGTTTCTGGGTTGATTTAATTCTTTGCTCGCAGTTGCACTGGAGTCAGGGGCAGAATGGCATCAGGTACAGCTGATATTTTAATGTGCATTCCTCCTCCCAGCATGGTTTTCATGTATGTAGTGATTAAAAGTAATTTTAGGACAAAACTTAGGAAAAATAAGGATCTGAGATGGTGGAAGAGAGCTGTGGAAAATTCTAATTTTAATTTGTTTTCACCCTCTGACTCTCCTAAATACATTTAATCCACAGAGTTCTCTGCCCTGCTTTCATTTATTAGGAATGGTTTTCATTTGAAAATGTCATGTGGCTTTTTCTGTGACAATGCAGATCAAAGTGACACAGGTTCCCCACAAATGTTCAGCAGCTCTCTCCAGTCGTGGACCTTTCAATAATCAGATTAAGTTAATTTGTTCCTGCCTTAGATCTCTCTGCAGGCACGTGGTGCTTGCATGGCTGGGTTTTGTTGCATGCTGAGGGCTTGGCTTTTTTATTTTTATATTTTGAATATTTCTACATAAAAATAGACTCCATAGCTCTAAAAAGAAACCCAATAAAAAACTGTATAGTTTATTTAAAACAGGAAAAAGTTGTGCTACCAAGAATCACTCAAAGCTATTAAGTGAGGAGTGTTTGTAACTTGATTATTTGAGTTAATTTTTGTTCCTCATGAAGCTTTTAAGGAGTTTTGGGGCCAGCACCAATGATTTTGGAAAGGAGGATCCCTTGAACTTCAGCTCTTAGGCCTGAAGTGATGTTTGAGACCTGTGCCAAATGTGAGCATTGGTGTAAAATGTCAATAATTTTTCCCATATAAATAGATCAATGTTTTGGGGAGAAAGGAGTAGGGCAGAGTGGAGCCAGGTTTTATGATAATGACTTTTATTGATTCCCTGCCATGGAATTCCAGAGTGCTCCCATTAGCCATGAGCACCAGTGGGAATGGTTTCAAAATAAATGGGGATCCAGCCTCCCAATGCACTGTGCTGGGATGGTTCTGATCTGATATTGTTCATAAGCAGATCATTAATTTTTAAAAAATTTAATATTTAGGCAAGTGGGTAAGGTTATAGACATAATTTCTCTTTTAAATCTAAATTTCCTTGCCATTATGGGTTTATGACTGTCTAAACCTCAGTGATAAGATAATACAAATTATTAACCTACTCCATTTAACTCATTCTCTTAGATGTTTTTATTCCCTTTTATCCAGAGGTTTTTTTAATACCAAGGCAATCTTTGAATTGCTTACAAGAGTAATTATGAATTTCTGAGCATTCCACAGCTTTTTTTCTTGTACCTCTGGAAATATTAGAAATCATTTTAGTGCAGACATCCCGAGGAAAATAGCAGCATGATTGTATCTCCCATTCCTCATGCTGTGGGTGCATCTTAATTTAAAAAAAATCCATCAATATCTTAAAAGAAAGAAAAAAATCCACCAGAAAAGAAGAACATTCCCAAGAGGCCTTTCCTCCAGTTGCAATTCCCAGTGTGCTTTGATAAATCAGGTTCTCAAGCCATAATTTGGGATTTTGTCACCTTTGACCGTGTCCACCCAAACTTTTCTTGCCTTGATTTACTGCTTTTTGGTTCTTTTCCTTCATGGCACATCACAAATCTTATTTTTAAAGCTTGTGTGGACCAGAAAAGGTTTTCTTACCTCCTGCACTCCATCCTTGAGGGAATCAGCTGCTGGGGAGAAGGTGGAAGAGGTTGTTTTGTGGCTCAGCTCCCCTTGTCCAGTTCTTTTTATATTATAAAATACAAATTTGGAATGATATGAATTATAAAATTGGAATGATATGAATTATAAAATTAGAGTTATAATATGATTTTCTGCTCTGAATTATAAAATTGTAATTATAAAATGATTTTCTGTTCCTTTCCCATTTCTTGTTGGTGTGCAAAGGTGGGTGTTGAGCCAGGTGGGACATGGAAGGAGAAGCCTCCTCCATCATTATCCCAGAGCTGCACAGCCTCATGCTTTTCCTTCCAGGACTTCCTGGTGAGCCAGGGATTTATTTATTCCTATGGAAATGGCAGATTCTAACCTGAATTTTGGCCCCAGTTCCTTCTCTGAGTTCCTTAAGGAAGAATAAATGTTCAGGGAGAACCTCTCTGTCTTCTACCTCTTCACCCACCTTCCCATCAAACCTGCAGGAAGAGGATTCTATCTGCCTTCCACGTTTTCTTGCCAAAACCATCATTTTTTTCCCATTTTATTTCCATTTTTCAAGATTTCTTGTATTTCTGTATCTTCTTGATTTACCAGTCTTGCTCTGAGAACATCTCAGGAACAGGAGATGAGCTGTGCTTGGGGTTTTACCATCCCTGGTCCTCAACTTCTGATAAATTTTGAAGCTTTTTTACATCTAAATATGTCTGCAAGCAGAGGGGGGAATAAAATCCTTGGCACAATGATTCCTTCCAATATTAGACAGAAAAATGAAATTATACTCAGGGAATAGGAGGATAAAAGTGATTCCTCTCATGGAGCTCAGAACACCCTGAGTGTACCTGTGCTTGCACCCCTTACCAGTTATTTTATACAATTTTATACAATTATCCTGAGCCTCCAACTACAAGGGTGGATCTTTGGCTTCAGATTTTCTTCTCTGTTGTGCAATAAATGCATTTAAAATATTGTTGTCACTTTTGAGCAGTTTGGGAATGACTTAGGAATTTTTGGGGGAGCTGAGCAAAGGGGAGTTGAGTCAAATATTCAGGGGTTTTGATACTCCCTGTTATATTAAAAAGAAACAAAAAATCCCTATAAAAGCATCAATGTCTGGTTTTGGTCCTGTTGAATAATATGGGGATAGATTTGTAGTTAAGTAGTAAATTAAATACAGACATAAATAAAAATGCATAAATACATTTTTATCTAATTTTTATTATATATTATACATTTTTATCTACACACAGAGAGGTGTAAAGTTTTATACTCAGAGTGAGGAAAAAAATCCACCTGTGTGCCTGAAGCACACAAAAAAATCCACCTGTGTTTGCTTTCCAGCTTCATTTTGGTGGAATTAAGAATTCCAAATCCCTGCCTGCATTTTTTATGTTGCTTGACCACAGCTCCATTATTGAGTCCTAATTTAATTTGGGTATCCTGAACATTAAATACTTCCATGGTTTCTTAAAAATCTACTTGTTTGCTACTAGAATATTGATTTGGGAATAAAAGTGTGTTGGGTAGAATACTTCTCTGGTTTTTAGAATAATGTAGACTTTGGCAGAAGTAAAAGCACTGAAAGGTGAGACCTCCACAAGTCCCTGACAGGGAGAAAGTTATACATAATAAGGTTGAATGGGCAAATTCCACTCTGAGAATTGCTCATTGATTTTATCTCTATTTTTGGGGTTTTTTTCTGTGTTGTTTTTAAGTCTTCATTGATGCAGCACCACTGTTTACGTGGAGCACAGACCACGTGCATTTTGGTCTTTTTGGTACAGATTTAGAAAAATTAAAATTCTCGTTTCTCGTAAGATTGTGAACCCTCACAGCTTAAATTTCAGGGAAAACTGCAGGGTCTGGTTTTTCCTTAATTGACTCCAGTTACGTTTCAGGAGATAAAGGGGTTTTTTCCCATCATTAAATCAGATTATTGCTCACTCTATGTTTCAGATTAAGCTTTCACAGAAGCAAACAAAACTCTCCTGAATTTTAGTTTATAGGAGCTGAATTTATGTACCTGTGCTGATATTCCACATAACAGAGAGTCCCACTCCCAGTTTTCCTCTGGAATGTCTGGGAGCTGGAAGTCCCTGGCAGGAATAACAATTGGGCTTCTACCACAGTTTCCTTGTCAGGATCTCGGTGCCCCAACACATTTTAACTTGGGCATGGAAAAAATGGCCTTGTCCACCTGGCAATTGAGGCTGAAATGGGAGTGGAATGTGGTAGGTACCTGATAGAGCTCGATGGAATAAAGAGAGGAGTGAAAAATGGATATTGCCAGGGACTGGCTGGGCTTGGAAAGGTAAGATACAGATTTTATCTGGTTTAAAATCAGGGCTGGAGCCCCTCTGCCACGGAGAGAACTGGGAGAGCTCGGAATGTTCACCTGGAGAAGAGAAGGCTCCAGGGAGAGCTCAGAGCCCCTTGCAGGGCCTGAAGGGGCTCCAGGAGAGCTGGAGAGGGACTGGGGACAAGGCCTGGAGGGACAGGACACAGGGAATGGCTTCCCACTGCCAGAGGGCAGGGATGGATGGGAGATTGGGAAGCAATTCCTGGCTGGGCTGGAATTCCCAGAGAAGCTGTGGCTGCCCCTGGATCCCTGGAAGTGTCCAAGGCCAGGCTGGATGGAGCTTGGAGCAGCCTGGGACAGTGGAAGGTGTCCCTGCCCATGGCAAGGGTGGAATGAGATGATCCTTAAGCTCCCCTCCATCCCAAACCCTTCTGTGATTCCATGATTCCAAATGAACCAGAAGATCCCTGCGAGTATTTTCCTGCATATAAATAATTTTTATATCATCTTGGGTGGTCACAGATTGCTACAGAATAAGATTTATTTCAAGAGAAGTGGGATTTCTGTTGGAAAACCTGGTTTTTCAGCCTCTCCATCCGTGGGTGTCCCTGTTAAAGGCAGGCAGAGTGTCAGATGAACTTGAATATCTGAGTTACCACGCTGATGGATGTGATACCTTGCAGATACTAGCAAGGCAATTAAATGTAATTATAGCTATATATAAAATATGTAACATAATTTCTTGTTTCCTCTGCTGCAAAAATGTATTTTTTTTTCTTTTGAAATTCGTTTTTGAAATCTCTTAACCTCCGTTGTATTTGTTACTCCTCTAAACCTAAAATTTTATAAAAGGAATCTTTCTTTAGAGTGGGGTAGAAGAGAGCTTGGAAATGATCCAGTGCCAGCCCTGCCATGGCAGGGACACCTTCCACTATCCCAGGGTGCTCCAAGCCCGCCCAGCCTGGCCTTGGACACTTCCAGGGATCCAGGGGCAGCCACAGCTTGTCTGGGAATTCCATTCCAGCCCCTCCCCACCCTCCCAGGGAAGAATTCCTTCAATCCCAGGTGGTTTTTCCATTTCATTGCAGAGCCACATCTTGTTTAATAACCTGAATCTCAGCAGGGTGTCGTGTACTCTGTGTTATAAAGGATGAATAAACATTTTATGAGATCCTTTTCTCTATTTATGATCAGTCATGTTTTGTTCTGCAGATTTTTCTTCTTCCCTCTTAAAGGACAGAGCTAAGTTGTAACTTTTCTATCATTTCCAAATTAATCTAATTTGAACAATTCTTTGCTATTCTCAATTTCTTGCAAATACCAGTGCTATTAGTTGTGCAAATAGTTGGTATGTCTCTCCACGTTCAGAAAATTAAGCATTAATTCTCACTGTGGGCTAGAACAGGCTGTATTGCATGACAAATAGGTTGGAGGCATGCAGGAAAAAAATAAAAAGACTTCACAAATCCAGCCGAGAGCTTTGCTTTCGAGCACTCACAATGTTGGGCAGTACAAAAAAAAGATTGTATAAAATTGACATGTTTTAGCAACTCCCAAAAGAGGGGGGTTTTGAGTTTTTTTTTCCCATTATTATAGGAGTACTTGGCAGCTTATATTTTCCTGAAGCATCCTATTGACTGGGATGAAACCTCTTTTTTTAAGAAGCACTTTTAAGTGTTTGCTTTCCCTTCCAGGCGCTCTCACCCACAACATAAAAAATGTTCCTGTTAAAATAATAGCATTCCTTTAGAAAATGCACGGATTGGGGATTCTCCAGGCGCTGTACAGCCAGCCTCAGACTGCAGGCAGGCATCACTGAGAGCCTGAAAAAGGAAAAAGAAAGGAAAGAAATCCTTCCTGAGGCTGCCCAAGGAGCTGAACCGAGGGCACAGCTCGTCCTCCTGCACGGGATGGTGCTCCCTCAATTTTAGGGTTGTGTTGAGGGAGATGCAGGAAGGGCACCATGGGTTTCATGGGTGAGGAATGTCCTTCTGAGGGCCTGCAAGATCCTCTCATTCCAGGGACACCTCCCACCATCCCAGGGGGCTCCAAACCCCCATGTCCAGCCTGGCTTTGGACACTTCCAGGGATCCAGGGGCAGCCACAGCTGCTCTGGGAATTCCAGCCCAGCCAGGAATTCCTTCTCAACCTCCCATCCATCCCTGCCCTCTGGCAGTGGGAAGCCATTCCCTGTGTCCTGTCCCTCCAGGCCTTGTCCCCAGTCCCTCTCCAGCTCTCCTGGAGCCCCTTCAGGCCCTGGAAGAGGCTCTGAGCTCTCCCTGGAGCCTTCTCTTGTCCCAGAGTAGAAGTGGAAGGGAGAAGCCCTTGGAGCCACCTTTGGTAAACATGGGACATGGAATCATTATCCCTCTCTTCCATGTGTTTCTCAACGCTTTTGCTCTTCTTCAAGCTGGAAATTTCTCTTTTTGCTGCCTGGATTTCTCTGTGTTCAGGACAATGAGGCTGACAGTCGGAAATTCAGTGAGCAGAGGCTTGCTCAAGCCATTGGATCCAATCTGCTTTGTGGCTCAGCAGTATTTAAATTCCTCATTAACTCTTCTTTTCCCTGCTGATGAGATTCTTTGTTTTGCTTTATACCTGGAGTTCATTTAACAGCAGTTCCTTGCCCCTTTAGCTGTTGGCACAAACAAGGAGGGGCAGCTCTGCACAAAGACCTCGAAGCTCTGGGTGTGGATCTGCTATCCCCACAGAAATTCTCATCTTGAGTGTGGTAATAAAAGCTGGCAAGGTTGATTTTAAACTTTGTTTTCTTCTCTTGGCTGTGCAAAAACTCCATCACAGCAGCTGAGAGGGGCTGAAATTTGGGACTCAAATCAGGGTTTTTGTCAGGCACCACAAGAAATAAAGCAGTTCCTTGGAGTAGTTTCCTTCTTATGATCTCGAATAATTGCCACATGACAGATTTCAATGTTGTTAATTGTCTTATAACAATATTGTTTTATTAAGGATTCTTTAGTGCTCCAAGGAATCCAGAGTCTGAGGTAGCTTAAAGGTAAAAATGTGGATGTTTGCAGAGGTAATACAAACATCTCAACTTTTTCGGGTTTTGCTGAGCGATCGGCTTCGCTGATAACTTGTGGCAATGAGTTCTGCAGGTTAATTATGCATTTAATTGGTTTCAAATTTGTTGCTTTTCAATTTCACTGTTCACTGAATATTTCCTCGGTCTTGTATTATGAGAAGGAGTAAATAGGAGAGCCTGGCTCACCTTCTCTGAACATTTAATTATTTTGTGTACCCCTCTCCTGTACACAGAGCTCTTCTCAGGGGTTTGGTCTTTATCTCCAGCTTCTTTCTTTTCCAAAGCTTTTCTCTGCAGTGGCCAGAATATAAATATAAATATAAATATAAATATAAATATAAATATAAATATAAATATAAATATAAATATAGTGACCAGAGCTCTGGGAGGATCTGAATTTTATTTATATTAAATACTGTGATCTCAGTGTGGTGCTGTCTTCTCCTTCCCCTTTTCTTCATAAATCTCCTGTTTGTATTTTGCTGTTTTAAAACACGGGACAAGTTTTCCTTGGCTTCCTGCAGGAATATCAAGTTTTTCTCTGGGGCTTTATAGTCAGGGTAAAAAAGCTTCACCTGGCTCTTGCAGAATTTTGCTTCCAAGTTATTTTCCACTCATCCTCATTGGATTCTGCCTTGGAAGTGTCCAGGGCCAAGCTGGATGGGTCTTGGAGCAGCCTGGGACAGTGGAATGTGTAGAAGGCAATGATCCTTAAGGTCCCTTCCAACCCAAACCCTTCTGGGATTTTACCTGCCATGATCTTCTCTTCTCTGGTTAATCCTTTTTTTGATTCAAGTTTTAGGAATAATTTTTTTAATTTCAATCCAGTAATTTTTATGAAACCTTTGAGCATCTCATTGGCCTTTATTATTTCTTGCTTGACATTTTTCTGTGCATAAGATGCTATTGAATTCTTTTTGAATAACCTGTGAGACAGCTGGTTTATTCTCTCCAAGTGTGACAAAAATTTACTCTAAAATGTATAAACATTTTAGTACAACCATGTAGAACCACTTTTTGGGAACAATCCCTGCAATGTTAAACCCTTTAAATGTTGTGTCAGCAAATGTTCCTGACAAGGATGTCAGAGCATGGAACAGAAATGTCAGCATCAGTCCCTCTCTTCATTGTATTTCCTGCCTCCAATTACTTAATTATATTCATAAGTTTGAGGGTTTGTTTAGTTGCCCAGTCCCAAATTCCTGGCACACTCAGACATTCACATCTGAAAAGGGCAAGGGCTTTAAAAAAAAAAATTAATTATTTTCATTTCTTTTTCTACTATGGTCTTTACAAAACTCAAGTATTTGTTTCCCTGTCTGACTTGCATTAAATCTGCTTTTTCCATCCAGTTTGAATATTTTCTGTGCTTAGAATATTATTTATTTCTGTTAGAATAACACAAACACCAGCAGAGCTTGAAGTATAATTATGTTAAACACTGCACAGATGTGTCGTGAGTTCCAGGCTCTGCCCTGGAGACTCTGCAATCAAATGAGAAGAGAAATAAAAGTGCAGTGAGTGGAAGTTGGACACAGAAATTCAATGACACGTGTTATAGGATTATATAAAAGGAAGATGCTCACCAATAATCGATGCATAAATCAATGCCAGCCCCTTTCAGAGCTGCTCTACTCAAGGTAGTAATTCTCTGGTGCTTTTATTTCAGAGTAAGTTGTTAAATCTTTAAAGAAAATGCTGAAAGACCAGCGTTGTAATTTAGTAATTAAAATACAAAGAGCATTAAATCCTGCTGTGCTCTCCCACTTTCCCAAGGCTTTGCTGGATCTTGGTTTGTAGGTAGTAATTTAAGGAGTTATGGTAACTGTGTGGTATTAACTCAGGATTTTCACACTCAGTTAAATATTTTATGGATATGAAGTGAAAACTACAAACTGTCCTGTTAATTGTTTGGATTGAGTTTTCAGAGTGCTGGAAAAAATGAAACAGAGCTAAAAACTGACTTACTAATTGGGATAAATTTTGTGTAGTTTGATATATCTGGCACATGAGTTAGCTGTAAATATTTTCTTTACCACGGAAATTTTTTGTGTGTATTGATGCCAAAAGATCTTTGAGGGAAGTTGTAGCTTTCCAAAAGTTCACCAAAATTATCTTCCCTTGGCAATGCTGAGGTTAATCCCTAAATTTCACTGTTAAGTCAGATATTCTGTTTAAAGATGAATTTGTTTCTGAGTTACATCTTCAGTCTTAAATTATCTGCTGGTTACAGTTCTTTTATTCTCAAGGTGAATAGGAAAATCTCTGGGAATAATGGGAAATAAAATGGCTGCATAATCTGGGACAGAATCAATGAGTTTTGACGCTTTGTTTATTACTCAATAGAAGAGTTCAATTTAACAAGATCAAAATTCCAAAAAACACAGATAAAATATCTTGAAGACAGCAGATTATCTGTATTTTTAAGTGCCTTTTTGAACATCCAAAAATGAAGGTTCTGCTTGTGTTGTATCTTTCAAATGGAGAAACACCTGCTGTAGTTCCAAGTGACTCAGTTCTGTGTCTTAAGCAGAAATCAATCCCTTGAATAGCTGAGCAGCAATAAATGTCCTTTTATTTGGTATTCCAAAGTGGATTTACCTCCTTGGGCATCATCACTTTCTGCCTTTAGTGGGAATTGGTTCCCAGGATCCCAGATTGAGCAGTGGCATCCAATGAGGCAACTGGTGCTGGGAGGAAATGATACCAATTCATGCAGGGTTTTGATCATTTGATAGAAGAAGTGGGATATTCACAGATGGAAAATAACTCTGGAGAACGGCCTCTGATGCCGAGAGGCCTCTAATAAACAGAAAATACAGGAGATTTTCAATGGGATTCCAAATGAGATTGGCTTTGAAGTGGCTTCAATGAGGGGCTGAGTTTTCATTGCTGATATTAATGCAGCAGCCCTAAGAATTATTTCACTGTTTATGTGCAGCCCATTGAGTCTTCAGTTCACAAAGCATGAGAATTGGGGCTTTTAAAATGATAATAATACAGCAATGGTGACAAATGATGCTGGGTTTTAGACAGAAGAATGAAGAGTCCTAGGTGGAAAGCTTAAATTTCAAAATTTTCCCTGAATATTTGGATGTGAGGCAACTGAGGTGCAAATTTCTTCTCTCTGGCTTGGTTTTGGACTTCACTGGTGAACTTCTGAAAGGGAGGTGCTTCCTTACGTTTTGCTTTGCTTTACATCATATTTTGTTTGAAAATGCTTCAAATATTGGCTGACTGTGCTTAGCAATAACTTTTCTTTACCCTTCTGTTGTTTAATCCAGGAATTTAAAGGTATTTCTGCAAAATCATCATTAATATCAATTCTGAACACAGTAAAAAATGGCAAAAATATTTATGATTTGCTACAATAGCAACAAAGATGGAAGTAGAACAGAGTCCTAAATCTGTTCACTGGCAGTTTTTTCCTGAATTTTACAGGATAATGGTCCTCTTGCTCTGTTTTATAGAGAGAAATCCACTCTGGCTCATATGGAGCAGTCTCTGCTTCTTTCAGTTTAGTGGAAAACTACATATTTGACATATGACTGAAACATCAGAAGCTGTCAGCAACGGTTAGAGACAATATTTGAATTGCTGCAAATACCTGGCAGCAGTACAGATAGTCTTTAAAATGTTTGATCTCCTTGGACTGTGTTGGCTGACTGAAAAGCATGGATAGAGTTTCAGGAACAAGTCATGCCTTTCTTTCATTCCCAGTGACATGCAGAGATGTAATTCAGATTTGTTTAGCATCTCTTTTTCCTTTGAACCACGGTTGGATGGAAACACAAGGCTTTTCTGCCTGTTGCTAATGAATAGAATAGTCATGAGTGTATTTTAATTTTTATTTTCAAGGGAATAAAGTCTTCAGAATCTGTTGTTTTTAAGCTGAGCAAACCAGATGGTTCATTCAGAGTTTGGTGAGGACTGGCAGCTTTTCTTTAGGGCTGATATTGTACAAGGACAGGCTGGACAGGGCTGGGAACAACCTGGGCTGGTGGAAGGTGTCCCCACCCATGGCAGGGCTTGGAATGAGATGATCTTGAAGGTCCCTTCCACCCCAAGCCATTTTGGGATTTTATAATTGCTTGTTTCTGGTGACGTGGTACAAATGTCTGATTTTTCTGCCCCTCATTTTGGGGTAGGATCATAAAATAAATCAGGCTGGAAGCAACCCAGGGTCCCCTCAGAACTTCCCTCCTGCAGCTTCTCCTCCATGAGCCCAGTCCCTGCTCGGAGTCTGGGGGACCTTGCAGATGGAGAAGGCTCAGCGGAGCTTTTCTGTCTCTGTGCTGGGAAGGTTTCAAACCCCAGCTGGATTCAGCCTTGGGGGTGCCAACTGTGGCCTCTTCATTTCCCCTGTTGGAGCAGAAGCCTCTGGGATCTCCCTGGGTGTGTCTGCTCTCCCTAAATCATCCACCTCCCTCTCTGGGTGTCCCACTTCTTGGAGGGGCTGCCCAGGGAGGTTTGGAGTGCCTGTCCCTGGAGGTGTCCAAGGAATTCCTGGATGTGGCACTCAGAGCTCTGGGCTGGGGACAAGGTGGGGATCGGGCACAGCTTGGCCTTGATGATCTTGGAGGGCTTTTCCAACCTCAGTGATCCTGGGATTTTCCTTGTTCAGCTTTTTCTTCTGGCATAATAATGGCATTCTTATTCAGCTTTTTACTGGGGCAACAACACTGATGAATTTCTGCCTCGATGGAGAGCAGGGTTCCTGTGGATTTTCCTGTGCATATTCCTGTGACTCACGTCAGGATTGGAATCTGTAACTCTTTTGCTTGGCATTTGTACATTTGTTTTTTTCTCCTTTGGTCCATAACGAGATTCAGTAAATGAAGCTTTTTGTTACATGTTCTGTTCTACACTAGATCCTTACTTGTTCATAAATTCAATTTTTAAATTTTCTCCATTAGCCTCCTCCTCTCAATGTGATCTTTTTTATCTGCTCGACTCTTTTAGGACTTCATTATTTTTAGAAAATGTACTGTAGCACATTTAGTGGTAATTACAAAAGCTTGTTTTAATTACACTTGTCAAAGACTCCGTTTTATGATGCATTATTGGTGCTGCCGTTTCTAATTCCTAACAATTCTCCACCTTTACAAGTGGAAATGAACATCCCTCTTTTCAAGTGATGTGTCCACATGATTTTTTTTTGTGCTTAGGGATGATTTTGTGCATAGTGATGATTTTAAAAGGAATTCTTTGAGGGGGAAGGGAGCAGCATATGTTCCCAAGAATATCCATAAGTTACTGATGTTGCCTGTTCAGAATGATGGGTGTATTTATATACTGAAATAGAAGGTTAAAAATTAAAACTGTGGCAGTTCAACATCCATGAAATGTGGAAATCAGGAATTATTTTTCTTGGGAGACTCCATGCAGTGAAAAAGGAGAGTAGTTTTGCTGATCCTAATAATTTATGCAAATAATGAAGCTTTATCTGATTTAATCCACATGCAAACGTGGGTGCACAGGGCTGTGCCTGGGTGAGTGGGAGAGGAATTCAGTGGATGTCAGATCCCTGGGAACATCCAAGGTCAGGCTGGACAGGGCTCTGAGCAGCCTGCTGGAGTTGAAGATGTCTCTGCTTGTGCAGGGGTTTGGGAGATGATCTTTAGGGTCCCTTCCAGCCCAAACCTCCATTTTATGGAATGCTGAATAATTATTTCATGTGACACTCACAGCCTGGACCTGAGGGATGCTGATTTTCAACGAGCTCTGGGATTCACACCCAGCCCTAGCCCATGGATGGGCTCATCCAGCAAACCTCAGGTTGGAAAAGACATAGAAAACCTCCAACAATGAGGTGGAGGAAAATCATGTTTTGAGATCTCTCTCATGCATCCCACTTATCGTGAGCTGCCAGCAGATCTCCTGTGGGATGATGGAACTGGTGGAGCTGCCACCACTTTTTTTTGCCCTTTAATCCATCAGTTTTTCCTTCAGACTCATCCCAAGATATTCCATGTGAGCTTCCCCATGGAGGACCCTCATTGCTGTGATCAGGATTTCATTTGGAAAATCTCCTTCACTCATAAACCCTGATGTGACAGGAGCTCTTCCAGCCCCAATGCCAGGTCTGGAATCCTTGGATGTGCCTTGGGAGGTCACCAGTCCCTTGGTGTCCACCTGCCCCATCCCCTGAAGTTTGGTGAGGTGACCCTGAAGCAAGACCTTCAGAGGATTTTCAACTGGCTGATGTTAATTTATAAATTCCAACCGGACTCTTACTTTGAATCAAACCATTCTTTTCCCAGAAAAACACAAACTAGAGCTGTCTCAGTGGTTCCACTGTAAATTCTTGGAATGTTAATGAATTTGGAACTTGGAGTCAGCAGCTCTAAACCTAGGACTGCCAAAGGCTTCAGGAGCTGAGTCTGAAATCTGCCTAAAAACCTACATTAAGCCACCTGATAATGATTTTCTTTTTATATCAGTTCCTTAAATGACAGCAATTTATGACCACACACACTTGGAATCCCGTTGCATCCAGTTGACCAGATTCCTTTATTTATTTTTAAAATTTAATTATTAAACATGGGTTTTCAGCCAGCTGCTTGTTTGCTCCGTTCTGCCTCACGAAGGACAAAAATAAATATGTTTTTGTTGTATTCAGTGTGAGCAGGGCTTGGCTTTGTCAAAGATGCAGCCAGGTGTGAGGCAATTCCTGGAATTTTTCTGTAGGGAATAAATCCATTTTCCCATGATGGCAACTCCTACTAGTGCTGTGCCAAATCCAGGTGCTACTTTTGGAAACAAAACCCAGGTTGGCCTTTAAATCTAGGTCCAACCTCCTTGTGACTGTGAAGAACCTGTATTTAATATTAGTGCTCTCTTCTGGGTATTAAATTTGAGTGGTTTTGGGAACCAAAGGTGGCCTTTTGAAGCTGTTCTTTAAAAAAACCCCAAAGGTTTTGTTTATCAGTTTCTTCATGAAGAAGTAACAAACCCTGTTCCAGTATCTCATTTACACCTGAAGTGCAGCATTCAGCTAATTGAAAACATGGCTATTCTTAATTATTTTCTTGCAGCTCATTGACATTCACAGGGATCTTGTTGCTGCAGCCCCATAAATATAATATTACTTTACAGGTTTTTATTTCGGCACTCACTTCTCCTCTATTGGCATATTTATAGCCTCCAGTATAAATGAATAATTTTATTTATTATTTATTCATTTGAACTTTGCTGTGTCTGAGTTACTGTACAAGTGCAGGGGTGTAAAAAACTCTTTTTTGCTGAGTTTCTTACTTGCCAACCAAATTTTTCAGTTACTTCCACAATACAGGGAAGCAAACCTTTGGATAAACACATTATCTAGTATTTTTATAATACAATATTTCTCCTTGATCAGTGCTAGATCAGGGCAATGAGCAGTGTCACTGTAGAGCAGTAAAATCCAGCTGGTTTGATGATTAATTATTTTGAGGGGGTACAGGGAACCAAACCCAAAAATCAACCCAAAAAACGAACAAACTTCCCAGGTAAATCAAAATTTCCAGGGCCAAATCTTCCATTCTCGTGGATAGCCTTGGAAGAAATGTTACTGCATTCCCTGATCAGAGCAAGACAGAGGAAAAGGATTTCAGCTGAGCTTAAATTCTGGAGGATAAGGATGGGTTTTGTCCGTTCTGTTGTTGCTGTGCCGTTGACCTGTTGTGTTTTACACCCTGGAAGGCTCTGCCCTTGTGAATCTCAGAAATGAGTGAATTCAGTCAGGAGGTTCATTCCTGGGTTTGATTCCATCCCATTGCCTTTCCAAAGTCAGTTTTAGTTCCAGGGCATGGATAGAATCACGGGGAACACAACTGGATTGTAAGAACTAAACCTTAACGAGTTCTCCGGAGCTTTATGGAACATCAGTTTTGTGTTTTCTTTGTCACTGTTTAATCCATTTGAACAGAAGGAATGTTCTGGAGATCTTCTGTGTTTTGGGGATCATGGGATGGTTAGACATGGAATAATTGCGTTGGGTACCCATGAAGGTGCCTTGCAGATATGGAATATTGGATGTGGAATACTGGCTATGGAATTTTGGATATGAAATATTAGATATGGAATGTTGTGGCACAGGTTCCCCAGAGAAGCTGTGGCTGCTCCATCCCTGAAGTGTCCAAGGCCAGGTTGGACATTGGGGTTTGGAGCACCCTGGGACAGTGGGAGATGTCCCTGCCCAGGGAATGAGATGATTTTTCAGATCCCTTCCAACCCAAACCATTCCATGAATCCAAATTTGGGAGAGGATGGCTTTTGGGGACACAAAACCTGCAGGGAATTTTCAGTTGCTCTGTAACCATCAGGTCTGGCAGGTCATCAGGAATTATTTATAAAAAGAAGCAAACCAGGATCAATACAAAACGTGAGGGTTTGGCTGTAGAATATTTCATGGAATGAGCTCTGGAAAACCTGTAATTAGTGAGTCAAGGCTAATTTAAGTGCTGGTGGACAGGGCATGTGCTCCGTGGAATTCTGATGGAGTGGCTGGCAGAGGACAGGGTTTGGTTCATCCAAAATACGGCTTTTTGGGGTATTTTTGGTGAAGTTGCATGAAAAACCCCAACAGTTTCCAAGTAGTTTTCTGTGTTTTTCTAGATACACCTGGCATGCATGTGGGTTTTTTTTGCATTCTTTTTATTCACCATTATATAATAAATTTAATTTGAATTTTAACATTTTTTACATGCTTCAGGACATAGAAACACAGGTAAGTAGTTGAATAAGGAAATGAGGGAAAATCCAAACTTTTTAATGTATTCCTTGGGTGTCTGTTAAAAAAAACCCAAAAAATTATTCTTGACAAAGGGAATCAAGTCTTGTATCTTTACAATATGTGGTGTAATTGTTATAATGACCTCTCTTAGATAATTATTAGTCACTAAAGATATTTTATTAAAAAATGATGAACCTGAAAAGTATTTGCATTGATAATTTAGGTGTTAAACCCTTCATAGCTTGTTAAAAATCTCTTGTCTGGTATTTATACTGCAGGACTTACAGCTTTATGTATTTTTAATAAATTCCTCTGTGCATGTGTGTTTTTAAAATGTATTTTCTGATTTTTAATGAGTTCCCCTTAATCCTGGAAATTGGGAAATACTGCAGATGAAAAGCCAAAAACATCAATTTGCTGGGAGCAGTGTCTCTTAAATGAACACTCAAGTCATATTGGGATTGAAAAGATAAATATTTTAAATTATTCTGCATTATTTTAGATTATGGACATGGGAGTGATCTCGTGGTCAAGATTTTCAACTTAGTGGGTACTTCAGCCAATCTGGGAGATTCCAGAGGAGTGATTTATAATTAAAGAGGACAGCAGAGTTTTAGATGCACTTTTCAGCACATATATAAAAGGATTTTGTTCTTCTCAAATATCCACCTGTTTGGAATTAGATTTTCTTAACTTAAGTGATTTGCCAAGTTAATTCAAATAAAAAGATAAGAATAAATCCCAGCCTCGGTGATGTTTCCAAATCCATTTGGACAAACTCGGGCAGAGCTGTTGAGGAGGAGAGGAAAAAGCCCAGAACTATGGACAGTATCCATAATCCAATATTTTTATTATCCTGTTCCTCTTTTTTAGGCCAGGCAGCTGGAGGAGAAGGACAGGGAGCTGAAGAAACATGATGCCTACTACAAAGAGCAGCTGGCTCGGCTGGAAGAGAGGGTAAAACCTTTTTTTTTCCCTTTTCATGGAGAGTTTTCTGCTCGTTTCTGCTCCTGTTGATATTCCCAAGATGACTTTTTTAAGGAGATAAAGATGAAAATTCTGGCCAGAGGAGTTATTTTTGTATTGCTGCTGCTGTTTCTGGTTTAATATTGACAAGGTGGAAGGTTTGGTGGTGAGAATATTGTTTTCTTTACTAACAAAGTTCTTGCATTCGCTGTGGGATTTCATCTGTCACGGTAATTACAGACAGAAAAATGAAATAATGAGGTTATTTTTTACCAACGCTGATGAAGAGCCAGTGGAAGTGAATAAATGTCACCAAGTAAAATAATTTAAATTAAAATAACAACAAAAAAAGTGAAGTGTGAAGAGACGTAGTGAATTTCTGCTTTCAGTGGGTGGAATTAGTGGTTCCTCCATCAGTATATGGAGAGTTTAATTTTAATTCCAAGTTTATACCGTGTTTAAAAAGCACTTCTGTGTCTTTATCTCATCACAGTCTTGAAATTAAACTGTAGAGAGCAGCTTGGGAAGCTGTGGGACTTGCTTACAGTGGCTTAACATATTGCTGTTAACACTCCTATTCTTTATAGGGTATTATTTTATAGGATGTTAATTTCAAATAATTACTGCTGTCATCATTTTCTAGCTCCCAGGTTGGTTGTAACCTCCAGCCTGAATACATTTGCCTCCTTTACCCCTCTGCCTCCTTCCTGAGCTTAAATATTGGTGATTAACTTGGATTTTTTTTCTGTTAGTTGGTTGTGAAAATTGTTAACAAGATACATATTCATTGATGCAGCTTAGCAGGCTCGAAGAAAACCCCTTGTTTTTATGGATTAGGAGGAAGAATGTTGCATGAATTATCAGTGTGTATAATTGGTCTTAATGAAGATTTTAAATCGAGGGGATATCCGATACCATCTTGGTGTTTTGTCCTCCCTTTTTGAAGATGACATTAATGAAGTCCCACGTTCTGGGCAATGAAAAAGAGTTTGAAAGGATGAGGGGAAATTCGTTTAATGGTTCTAAATTGGTGCATTATTTAAACAGCTCAAAGTTAAGATCCTCCAGCAAAAATTCCACAGAATACTTTCCTTTTTCTGCCTTAACTGGCTGGTGTTGGAGGAAAAAGAATCAGTGGGATCTCATCCAGCCTGGCTTCCTTTGGGGTGGCTGTAGCTGTGCTCTTAATGTGGAATAATTCATGGCAAAGGATGTCTGATAAACCATGGATTTGGACAGCTTTTTTTTTCACCTTTTTTTTAACCTTTTACATCTTTTAAGATGTTTTTCTTAGTTATTTTCACATTCAGGTAGGTCACTGATGCAGTGGCTTCATTTGCTCCTCTTGAGTGAACACTTCCAACGTGGAATCATGTGTGTAAATCAATCCTTGTGGTGTGCAAAGGAGATAAGGAACTTTAAATAACTTTATCTGAGTTCTGCTGGACTGTCACCCCCAGGGGATGTGAAATAGGAAAGTTCTGCCATCTCTTGGTTTCTCTGCTTGGCTTGGAAATCTCCAAGTTTGCAGCAAGTGTTTCTGAATTCCTTGTTTTATTCCATGGGTGATGTTTGCTTTGTCTTCAGAGTGGAGTTTTTGTGATACCAAGCCTTGTCTTTTCATTCTGACTCTTTATTTGTGAGGTAAAACCTCTCTGCTTTTCCATGTTGTCACCCAGTTTGTCACCAAGGTACATTTTCATCTCTCTCCTACACAAAAAAAAGTGCTGTTCCAGCTCTGAGAGGAGCGAACTCTGCATTCCAAATCTGACTTGGAATTTCTTCAGAGAGGTGGAGGTTTCAGAGTGAAAACCTGGACCAGTAGAGGGGTCACAGCTCCTGCAATCCCACCTTCCCTGGGGTCACCTGTGAGCTCCTGAGCTGGGAATTTTAAAAACTGGGATGGAAATAGATCTTTAAAAAAAAAAAAAGGGAGGTCTGGAAATGACAGAGCATGAAAAGAGGGTTGGTTGTTCCTAAACTTGTCCTGATTTCAGTGGAAGGTGCACAGAGAGAGAGCATGGGCTGCTCAGCAGAGGGAAGTTCAGAACAGGAGGTGGGGTGGGAGCAAGAGGAGCTTGGAGAATTAATGTCAGGATGAAGAAATGTTCAATCTGAGTCTGTCACCTGTGACAAAGAATGCTAATTACAATCTCAGATCATTCCCACATCAAATAAGCACACTTTAAAAACACTTCATTTATGCCTATGTGGTATTTCTGGCTGTTGCATCATGGAGTGTCAGAGCTCATCTCGATGATTAATTGGCTTTTTGATTACTTAGCCTTTTCAATTAGAAGCTTCGTATTTGTGTTCTCCAATGCTGCTGAAAAAACAATGCAGACGTTGATAATAAAGGGAGATGACAACAGAACAGATTAGTGTCAGCACAGCGTGCTCCTTATGGAGAAAATTATCCATATTCAGTGCCAGATGAAGTCTGTCAATTAGAAAATATTTCAGTGACTGAGGGAAGATGCTCAACCTTTACAGGGTATTAGTACAGGACAAAATAACTGCGCACCAGTGACAGCTGCGATAGTAAAACATAAATAATTCTATTCTCCAGGGGAATAACTGTTCATAAATTTGGTTTATGTGCTAAAAACCTTTTGATACTTCCCCAAAACCCAGCAATTCCCCTAACAGCTGCCAGTGTTTCTAGGTCAAAGACAGCACATAAGCTATTAGTTATTACATGCTCCACAGCAGCAGAGCAATAGCAGAGAGTTTAACAAAGGAGTTAAAGAACAACCTTCCCATGCTCTGGCTCTGACTGGGATGTGCAGCTGTGATTTAAGTTCACACGTAAAGCTTGGAGGGAAATTTGTCACTTTTTCATTGTCCACCTATGGGATGAAGGTGGTTCTTGACTACAGCAAAACCCAGAGATAAAACAGTGCTGGAGTCACTGAGCTGTGTGTGCCCCACGCTGTGGTGATTATTTACTTGCAAGTGACCCTGCACAAGGGTCAGGGCAATCCAAGCACAGATCCAGGCTGGGGGAAGAAGGGTTGGGGAGCAGCCCTGGGAGAAGGACTTGGGGGTGTTGGTGGGTGAGAGCTGGACCTGCCCTGGCCATGGGCACTGGGAGCCAGAACCCCCCGTGGGCAGCAGGGGAGGGGGTTCTGTCCCTGTGCCCCCTCAGGTGAGACCCCACCTGCAGAGCTGCCCCAGCCCTGGGGACATCAGCAGCAGGACCTGGAGCTGCTGGAGAGAGTCCAGAGGAATCCATGGAGCTGCTCCCAGGGCTGGAGCCCCTCTGCTCTGGAGCCAGGCTGGGAGAGCTGGGAATGTTCACCTGGAGAAGAGAAGGCTCCAGGGAGAGCTCAGAGCCCCTTGCAGGGCCCAAAGGGGCTCCAGGAGAGCTGGAGAGGGACTGGGGACAAGGCCTGGAGGGACAGGACACAGGGAATGGCTTCCCACTGCCAGAGGGCAGGGATGGATGGGAGATTGCGAAGGAATTCCTGGCTGGGCTGGAATTCCCAGAGAAGCTGTGGCTGCCCCTGAATCCCTGGAAGTGTCCAAGGCCAGGCTGGACATTGGGGCTGGGAGCAGCCTGGGACAGTGGAAGGTGTCCCTGCCCATGGCAGGGGGTGGAACTGGGTGATCCTGAAGGTCTTTTCTAACCCAAACCATTCTGTGACTCTCTAAGGAGAAAACAAAAGTTGTTTTGGAATAAGAGAAAAGCCCCGGTGTAAAATCCGAGCCCTTTTTCCAGGGAATGCCATTCCCTGTGTGCCAGAGCTCAGGAGCTCTGTCTGTCCTTATTCGGTGCAGTTCCCTGTAGTTGAAGCTGTTCCATTTCTGTTGTTTATAGGAAGAACTGTTGATACCTTCACAGTCTTGTCCCTCTAATTGAAGTGGAGAGGTGCAGTATTTTTGCCTGCTTTCAGTGCCAGTTCCAAGCCCCGGTGTCTGTAACCTTTATTCAAAACCATCTCTGCATCTCCAGTGTCCCTTTGCTGTGCAGCTTCCAGTCCCCATCACCACCTGCACACAATTTTCATACAGAGCAGATGACATCCCAGTTTTCCTTCACCCCGTTGCTTTTGCTTTACAACATTTTTTATGAAGGAAACCTGACCCTCTCCTGCTTCTGAATGTAGTTTTGGCATCACACAGACACTCAGTGAGCTGTGTCTGCTCCTGCTCTGTCTCTGAGACTGATGGGACTCCCCAGTTCCAATTTCCTCCAGCAAACCCAGCTATTTTCATGTTGCACTGCTTCCTAATGCTAATATGCATCATTAGGAGAATCCTGCCCCAAGTCATGGGAGCAGAAGGAAATTAATTTTAATACCCTGCTGTATGACACAACTACTTAGTTTATCAGTGTGAATGAGCAAGATATGGATCCCCATATTAATCATAATATTTTCCACTGGAGCCAAGTTTCCATGCTCCTGAGTTTCCTAGGAATGCTTTTAAGTGTTGAGCAGTTGGTGAATATGGTTGTGGGGTGAGGTAATGGGATTATCCTGGAGTGGGAGCTGGGAAAGGAGCTCAGCCTGGAGAAAAGCCCCTCCCCTGACAGGAGGGGGCAGCCGGGGGGGTCGGGCTCTGCTCCCAGGGAACAGGGACAGGAGGAGAGGGAACGGCCTCAGGCTGGGCCAGGGGAGGTTTAGATTGGATATTGGGGCAATTCCTTCAGGGAAAGGGCCCTGGCAGAGGTGGAGACCCCATCCCTGGAGGGATTTAAACAACTTGAAGATGTGGCACTTGGGGACGCGACTCAGTGGTGGCCTTGATGATCTGAAGGGCTTTTCCAATCTAAACAATTCCATGGCTCTGCTATTCTGTAGGAATTTGGAGGTTTCAGTGTTATATTGGATTCACTACACATTTAACAGCCCACAGGCCACCGCCCTGACAGTTCTTTGCCCATTCCACTGTCCCCACATGGCCTTGGGGCTGTGGTGGCCTTGGTGTGGGGACATTCCTGCTCCAGACGGGGCTCAGTGCTGGATCCCAGCCTGGGAATACAGATATTAAATTCAGGAAATGTTGATCCACTTCTCTGCATCCGTTTTTTCCCTGACTTAAACGTCGAGGAAGGATTTGCAAATCCCAAGCTCGGCACTTAATTTGGGGATTCTGCTTTCCATGGAGGCTGTCAAGGAGCATTAACCTTAAGGTAAGATGAGCACACGGAGCACAAAGCTCTGAGCTGATGGCACATTCTATACCAGGTGTTAAATGGTATTATCCATCCTGCTTGCTACAGTAAATAGGATTTTGCTATTATGATGTGTCAGGATTTTCAGAGAAATCAAATTTACTAGACACTAAACTGCCATCCTCACTGCTGAGCAGCTTTATTCTGGGATCTTGTATTCATCCTAATCCTGTTGGTAGGAAATGCTTATACCAATTGTGTGGGGAAATTATAACTTAATGATCTCTTCCTTTTTCTATTCAAGGCTTAGGATGGCCCAACATGCTCTGCAGTGATAGCCCCAGTGCTGAGCTGAGGAGCTGATCTGCAGCTTCCCAGCCAGGAATTGGCTTTTGTGGGAGTTTCTCATCAACAGAAGTGCTCAGGTGCCAACAGTGCCAGCCCCACATTTGTTCAGATGCTTCAGAGCCTTATTTACCTTTTCAGATCTCAACAACTCAATAATCAGAAGCTGTTTGCTGGGCCTTTCCTAAACTGGAGTTTGCAAGATGTAGATAACAGAGGGGGGATTGTTACAAAGCAGGATAATAACCACAAACATTTTCATCCCCTACAAGGTAATTTAGCAATTTAAAGGCTTTTTTTTGTTTCTATTTGTGTTCAGTTCTCAGTCTGTTTACTCTTTGTGATCTCACGTGGCTGTAGCAGCAAGAATTCCACAAGCAGAGGATGATTCTGCTCTCACCTCTCGTGTTTAGGAGTCTGTATTTGCCAGAGCAAACGTGTTTACTCTCCCCACATTTGTGTGCATTCCTTCACACATTCCAAAGCCAACAAGCAGGAATGTAGGTGCATGTTTGGAGACTCGAGGCTGGATCCAGCAAAGGAGGAAATTATTTTGGCTGATGAGCACTTAGGGGAGAGGCAGAGACAGCTCAGCAAACCTGGTGTCCTTGTTCCCATGGAGGCATGGAATTAGTCCAGTATTCCCTTAATATCCGTGGTTTGAAAGAAAATAGTTCCATCATTCCCACTCTGCTCCTGTTTTTGAGATGCTCTCAGTGTTTGTGTCCTGTTTCTGTTTGGCTGGCTCTATTTCTCTCTATATATCAAGTAAATAAATGTATGTATGCACACACACACACACAGAATCAATACTTTAACTCCATTTCCAAACCCTTTTCCAATAGAAGCAATAAAATATATTACAGTTTCCATCTGATGAATTCCACAGACTGTCATATCATCTCGTTGTTAATGAATTGTGTTATTTCTGTGAAGTTAGTGGGGCCTTTTCCTTTTTTAAATGGATATTCAGCTGCCACAGTAACTTCTTGCAGCTCTCCCAAATCGCTGCGGTGGGAGACCTGAGGAGAAAATCAAGATATATTAATTTCTCATTTTGTACTTGGGCCAAGAGACTTTTCTATGTCTCAGCTCATGTGCTGCACCAGGGAGATAAAAGTAGGAGTTCATCAGACTTTCCCAATGCTTTGTATTTCCACGTTGCTCCTGAAAAACCATCCTTTTTAGCACTGTCCAGAGCGTAATGTTTTTGTCAGTTTAGCATAATAAAGCTGTCAACCCACCCTGTGATCTTGCCAATATTAGAAAATTTCTCTTTTCAGATTTCATTCTGTTTGGGGGACAGAGCTTTTGTTGAATTGCTTCTTGCCTGGCAGGTTGAGATTAGGAAACTTGCTACCAATTACAATATCTGAAACCTCACCCTGACTGACAGCCTGGGCTCGAGTGTTGTGTTTAATGCTCTGCCTCCATATCTTGCTCAGCCACAATCATTATTCTGAACAATTGGGTCTCAGCCTTGATTTCATTTTTTTTTTCCTTCTCATAATCTTTTATTTACTATTTCTGACTGAGTAGCTAAGATGTTTATTATTAAGCACACACCTCAGCCATGTGTTTTTCCCCGAAGTGCACCAAAAATGCAGAGTTTCTTGTTTGTCATGAAAAATACCTGGTTCAGTCTCATCTTTCACTATCACATACCCAATCAATAGCAAGGCTGAAATGCTGTTTAATAACAAAATGAGGAGTTGTTCCATGCTGAATAGCAGCTATTGATGTTTCTCTAAATGTTTGTTTATAGATTATTTTTCCATTATGTATGGGTGTCTTTATAAAGAACAAAAAAACCCGTGATAACCAATATTCCAGGATTTTTTCCCGCTGTGAACTAAAACACCTGATAACTTCTAATATGTAACCAGTTTCATACAGGTTGTTGTAGTCTTTTTTATTTCTCTAGAATGTTCAAAACAAGGGTTTAGAAAGACTTTTGATTTTTTTTTTGAGTTTTAGTTTGGGGAAAAAGATTACTTAATTCCATGTTTTTGTTTTGGAAGAATTAGCAGAACTCTGAGGGATGATGATATCTGGATAGAAACTGATAATTCACAGCCCTGAAGCTGGGATGTGTTCATAGGATCACGGAATAATTTGGGTTGGAAGGGACCTTAAAGCTCATCCAGCTCCACGCCCTGCCATGGGCAGGGACACCTTCCACTATCCCAGGTTGCTCCAAACCATCTGGGAANGTGTCTGGGAGGGTGGGGAGGCCGTGGAATGGAATTCCCAGAGAAGCTGTGGCTGCCCCTGGATCCCTGGAAGTGTCCAAGGCCAGGCTGGACACTGGGGCTTGGAGCAGCCTGGGACAGTGGAATCCCAGTGAGGCCAAGTTTATCCAGTCCCACTCACTTTTTGACTCCAACATTCCAGCATTGCCTCAGCCCCCCTTGGTGACCATGGGGTTTTTTGGGTGTAGCCTCATCTGCGCTTTCCCCTTCCCTGTCTTATGGAGCAAAAAAAAAAAAACTGTCACGAGAGGGAAATGTTTTAAGTAGGCAAAAAGGAACAAACTGCAGGAATATGTCATTTGAATGTTTGAAGCTGTGTTTATCGCTCTGCATAGGATACGGCAAAATGTTTCAACATATGGGGAGTTAATGAATAAGCAGCTTTTGCCTCACCCAGGTCTGTTCCCTCCTCCCACCATCTTCCCGGCACAAGCTGAAGTTTGGGAACAAATACTGTGCTAAGTTAACTCTGTATTAAAGCAACCCTCAGGGAGGTGCTTTGCAGGATTTCTTTGTTGAGGTTACATCATTAGAAATTATTGCCACTCGAAATTAAAGTGACCATTTCCTGTGCTGGCCCTGCTGAGGGACCTCAGATCCTGGGGCAGCTCTGGGCCCCTTAGGACAAGGAGCATGTCCAGGGAAGGGAATGGAGCTGGGAAAGGGGCTGGAGTGGATGAGGGAGCTGGGAAAGGGGCTCAGGCTGGAGAAAAGGAGGCTCAGGGGGAACCTTGTGGCTCTGCACAACTCCCTGAGAGGAGGGGGCAGCCGGGGGGGTCGGGCTCTGCTCCCAGGGAACAGGGACAGGAGGAGAGGGAACAGCCTCAAGTTGCACCAAGGGAGGTTTATACTGGATATTGGGAAAAATTCCTTCATGGAAAGGGTACTCCAGCCTGGCAGAGGTGGAGTCCCCATCCCTGGAGGGATTTCAAAGCCCTGGATGTGGCACTTGGGGACATGGCTCAATGGTGGCCTTGGCACTGCTGGGAATGGTTGGACTGGATGATTGCAGAGGGCTTTTCCAACCTTAATGATTTTATGATTAGAGGAAAATAGACCCTTTTTGCCTCAGCATTAGTTAGTAATTACTCTCATTAGAAAGCAACAATGTTTATATGAAATAATGCCTTTTTTTTTTTTTTTTTTTTTTTTTTTGGTAAATAATCCTATAAAACCCAATGGCTGAAAGCATCGAATCACAGGAATATTCTCCCTGAGCACTTGCTGCCTTCATTTTCACTGCTGTCACTCTGAGTGATATTTTAATTTCTCCTGCCCCTAAAAATAGTCCAGTGCCATAACTGATAGATGAATTAGAGAATCCCCAGGAAATGCTGCTGAATGGTTCTGTTTGCCAGCACAATAAATGCAGAAGGCAATAAATGTCCTCTTACATCAGGAGGAGGCGGGTAATGAGTAAATGATGGGAAAAGGAATTTTGAAAATAAACGATCAGTCCAATCTAAGTTGAAAAACAATTTATTAATAACTTGGCCTTCAGTGGGAGAGAGGGACCTCTGCAGCAAGAGGAACGGGAGATGGACCACTGACATCTGTCAGCGATGGATTTTTGGGAAGTTGATTCAGGTTTATGAACAATAAGCTGTGATTTAGACCCAGCTTTTTCTGTATGAATTTTGCTGGTTCACCTTTGTGTTACAGGAAGCAAAAAGACAGTGGGTTTAATTTTTGTTTCTGTAGTGAAAGCACAGAGGATGCCGGGTTTGGGGAAAGCTTTGTGTAAAGGATAACATCTCTCACAATGCCTGAGGAAATCTGGGCTCTGCACCACGTCCTGCTCTGGGTGTAGCATTTTTTCACCCCATTTTATTGTGCTTTTCATGTGCAGGAGGTCAAGCCCTGCCCAGGAGCAGTTGTGTCCCGTGGTAACGTCCTTAAAATCACGGAGAGTCCAGCCACTGTGAGAGCTGGACCAAAATCCTGGGATGTGACCCCACTGCAGAGAGAAAGCTGGACCAGCATTTTCTCACATTATTTGTGGCACAGATCCAGGTTTGGCCAGGCTTTGCCACAGGAATGAAAGTTGAAGTAAAGGTTTTTCTTCTCTGTTGAGAATTCAGTACAGAAATGCAAAATTCTGTATTTTTCTGTGTTCTGTGAAACTCCTCCGAAACTAAAACAGTAAATTTAAAACTGGGAGAAGGAGTTCTAATTGAAAATGACCAGAGGGAGTTGTAGGAAGAAAACGGGAGAAAATAGGAGAGGTGAGAGAGAATCAGAGTAGACTTGGTGACGAGCCTGGTGACAACTTCTTTGCAGCGAAAGCTTTAAAGAGCAAAACAGCTTTAAAGAGCAAAACCAATTTGTCTTGGGCACTGCCCAGTTTCCTTTAAAATCCCTGAACCCCCATTCCTTCAGGAGAGAAGAGGTGGCATCGAGTTTCTGCATTTATGAGATCCTCCTGGAAAAATAGTGTGTCATTTTTACACTGATCCTTGCAAGGTGGAAGTTTCTTCTCTTTTTCACCTGATTTAACTGTTTTCCACCCTGTTTGTGGGTTCTGTGTCTGACACCAGCTCGGTATGAAATAGGCCCAGCTCTGCTGGGCTGGGCTCGTTGTTGCTCTTGGTTTTAATTGGGATTTTGATGCAGCAGAAGTGGATGAAGGTGGGATTGAGGACAGAATTGCTGCTCTGGTGGCGTGTTCAGCCCCTTCAGGGTGTCAGGGAGAAATGAAAGTTCCCCCATCTCACTTCTTCGGACGCAAAAATCATTTTCCTACCTGAGAGCCAGGACTTTTCAATGCAGATCTATTCACATGCATATTGCTGTGCCTCAAAAGGCCTTTCCCTTTGAAACCAGGGAGGATAATCACGTGTTTGAAACCGGGAGATACTCTCCTGCCACTTCAAAAATCTTCATTTTTTTCCCCCATGTCTGGGAGTTTAACCCTTTGCAGGCCATAGTCACTCTGGGAATTTATGCTCGGGGAAACACCAAAGCAGAGCTGTGCTAATTAGGAAACAAATCCAAATGAACCTCAGCAGAGGAGTTCAAAGATTTATCTGATTCTCAGAAGATAATTATAATTGTTTAAATGTCTTACCTTTAATAAGGTAAATTTGTTTTCCATATCTGGTACCACTTTTTCCAGTTCAGAGATTTTTTCCTGCAATAAAAATGATTCTCTATATATTTATCAACTTAAAGCCCAAAGAAGATATTCCCTGTTTCCCACAGGCTGAGACAATAATACAGAATATTTTTCGGTGGTTTTTGATACCATATGTGTTTTTAAAAGCACTGCAGATAATTTTTGTTCCATGCCAGCTCCGATGTCTGTTCATGCCAAGCTTCCTATGGATTTCAGGAGTTCAGAGAATCATGGAATCACAAATGGTTTGGGTTGGAAAAGATCTTAAAGCTCATCCAGTTCCATGGGCAGGGACACTTCCCACTATCCCAGGTTTCTCCAAGCCCTGTCCAGCCTGGCCTTGGACACTTCCAGGGATCCAGGGGCAGCCACAGCTTCTCTGGAAATTCTGTTCCAGGGCCTCACTGGATCTGCTTCTCTTTCATCCCTTGAGAAATTCACCATTTTTTCACTGCCTCAGTTTCTCCAGGCAAGAGAAGAGCAGTGGAATCATCCAGATATTGGGTGGATTCTGATAAATTCTCTAGAAGGAGGCAGCACACAATTCATTATCCTGAGACATGAGTTAAAATGTGCAATCTTTTCCTTTCACCATTTTATTCAGCAACTTGTGAGGGCGTGATTTTCAATGACTATTTACTCATTTCTGGCACTCCTTGTCTAACATGTTTTCATCCTACTTCCCTTTTTGGATCAGATTCCAACTTTTAAGATGGGGAATTGTTGTTTTTCATATCGGGCAGCTCCTGTTTCACGTGGATTTGCTGTGCAGTGCAGTGGAACAGCAGAATGCAGGTTACAAAACTGAATATTGGGGACTGTTCTAGGTTGTACTGAAATATCTCATGCATCAGTTTTCAGCAAACCCTACTTAGTGGGATTTGCAGCAGCATTGGGGGCTGGATGTGTGTGTGGATTTCTGGGATTACAACAGTAACACAGAGATTTTCCCTCTTTTTCTCATTCCCATCTCCTGCTGGGTTTCGGTTTTGACAGCTCTGTATTCATCAGGTAACGCTGGAAGGGAACACAACACACCAGAAAATGCTTTTTGGAAGCTCTGGGTTGTTCTGGAAAGAGTAAGAGGGGAGGGAGTTCCGCTCCTGTGCCCCCTCAGGTGAGACCCCACCTGCAGAGCTGCTTCCAGACCAACAGCAGCAGGACCTGGAGCTGCTGGGGAGAGTCCAGAGGAATCCATGGAGCTGCTCCCAGGGCTGGAGCCCCTGTGGAGCCAGGCTGGGAGAGTGGGAATGTTCACCTGGAGAAGAGAAGGATCCAGGGAGAGCTCAGAGCCCCTTGCAGGGCCTAAAGGGGCTCCAGGAGAGCTGGAGAGGGACTGGGGACAAGGCCTGGAGGGACAGGACACAGGGAATGGCTTCCCACTGCCAGAGGGCAGGGATGGATGGGATCATGGGGAAGGAATTCCTGGCTGGGAGGGTGGGGAGGGGCTGGGCTGCAATTCCCAGAGAAGCTGTGGCTGCCCCTGGATCCCTGGAATGTCCAAGGCCAGCCTGGACAGGGCTTGGAGCAGCCTGGGACAGTGGAAGGTGTCCCTGCCCATGGAATGGGATGAGCTTTAATGTCTCTTCCAACCCAGCCCATCCTGTGACTCTCTAAGAAGAAAACAAAAGTTTTTTTGGAATAAGAGAAGAGTCCCAGTGTGGAATCAGAGCCTTTTTCCAGGGAATGCCATTCCCTGTGTGCCAGAGCTCAGGAGCTCTGTCTGTCCTTATTCGGTGCAGTTCCCTGCAGCTGAAGCTGTTCCATTTGCTGTGTTTAAATGAAAAAAACGTTGATATCTTTTCTCTCTTGTTCCTCTAATTCCACGGAATAGGTGCAATATTTTTTTGATTTAACTCTTCCCAATAATTCCTTGCCAGCGAAACACGCCCCATGAGACAAATCCAGCCCAGATTGCATTCATTGCACCTTTCAAACAGCTTTTGTGAGCCTCCCTCCTCCTGAAGAGTTTCTGCTGCTACTGTCACTTATTTTTTTGGAAACTTTGTTTAATTACATGTTTAAAATAACGTGTAGAATGCTGATGATTTGAGAATCTCTTGTGGCTGAGCAGGCAGGAGCTCTTCAGTGGGATCTCAACTGAGCAAAACAAAATAATGCTGTGTATAGGTGAGATGAGTTACTGGATAATAGTGGAGGTTGGACTTCCTTTTGTTAGAAAATGTGCAGGAATTGGGGTTTTTTAAAGGCTTCTTAAAAAGCAGAAAATGACCCTTTTAAATTCAGAAAACATCAATGAGTTTTTTCTTTGAATTGTTGTCATGAACTGACAAGAGATTATTTCAGGTACTTGTAAAATTGAAAGAACTTCATGAAAAACTGAAAAATCCTTACAAGACCTGTGCTTTTATATTGGAAAAATCAAGTGTAAAATGCTGTGTGTGTTTGTACCATGCAGTGTGTGGGATATTTTTGAAGTGGGTTTTACCAGGGGTTGACAGAACAAGGATTTAGTGACAGTGTTTGAGGCGACATTTGATGTCTTTTTACTTGAGTAGCTGATGCAATTAAAAGTTTTCAGACACATAAACCTCTTTTTATGTGACTGAGTTCACTGGCAGTGTTTTACTCCTCTTCTTGCCCAGGCTAAAGAATTAGAAGATAAAATAAATGGGAAATTTCAGGGGGCAGGTGCCATAAATACAATTCCTGCTGGCAGGAATTCCTGGCCCTGCACAGGACAACCCCAAAAATCCCACCCTGTGCCTGAGAATGTTGTCCCTGCAAGGTAATTCCAGATTTTATAGTAGCAAAAGGGATGTTTTTCCTGTAGCTGCCCAGATCAAAAGTGTGGGAGCTTTTTAGAGTCTCTTTGGCCCTTTGGAGGGAGAAAGAGGAGAAAAAATATTGTTTCTATCAAGTTCATCCTCAATGTTCTCATACTTTATAAAGTAAAAGACAAAATCCAAACTTACAGGTATTTCCATACATTATCAAAAAGCTGGGTAATCAATACAGAGATGGAATTTATCCAGCTGGACCTGTTGCTGTGAGGAATGAAGCAGAATTATAAATGATGGTGGTTGAGTTTCTGGCTTTTTGAAAGAACTGCAATGTGAGACTCTTGTGTCAGTTGTGATGTGAGATTTTGCTGTTATTTGGGCATTACACAAGTCTGGAACAGAGCGTTTTTGGGTCTAAATTTTGGTGTCTTTGTAAAACTCAGAGTGCTTTGGGTTGGGAGGGACCTTAAAGCCCATCCAGTTCCATGGATGGGACACCTTGCACTATCCCAGGTTGCTCCAAGCCCTGTCCAGTCTGGCCTTGGACACTTCCAGGGGTGAATCCCATCCTAAATGACAAATTCCACGATGGATACAGGCATTGGCAGACCCTTTATAACCTTACACAGGGAAATGTTGAGTTCACAGATTTTACCAAAAGAAATGGCCACGGTAGGGGGACAATGTATGTGACACAAAATGCGTTCCCAAAACCAGCTAAAAGTCTGTTCAGGCCAGTGAGGAAAGAGGTGGAATGTCTGTCCGTGGATGTCTGGAGAAATGGAGGTGTGCAGCACAAGGGATCACTTGAAATGGGAAGGAAAAATAAAATAATTAAAATAAATAAATTAAATTAAATAAGTTAAATAAAAATAAATTAATAAAATAAAACAATTAATTAAAATAAAAGATTGTGGTAGAAGAACATCCATCTGTAGGACAGAACATCCCCCACATACCTGTGGGATGGCCGAGGTGCAGAATAACAGCTCTGGATTCAACGATACTCTGAGGGAGGGAGATGGGAATGGGCAGTGGGAATAAACAGAACACAGGGGGAATGCAGGGAAAAAAGAGCCTGGAAATAATGGGAATCATCTTCAGAGGTCACAGAACTTAGTTACAAATTGGGAGCGTAGGAGTGCGTGTTTGAATTATTTGGCGTCATGTCATCCAGCTGTAGGAATTTTGTGGATTTTGCCTTTTTGAGAGCAATGTGGTGACTTTTTAAACTTCCAGATCAACGTATTCAGTGCTAATAATTCCACGGTGCCATGCTTTCATTTTCCTAGGCCCTGGAATTCGTCTGAGCAGATTTTAGGGAGAGCCCACCTGCCTGAGTTGTGGCTGCTTTTCCTTCTCGAGGCAGTTTCTGAGCAGGATGGGTCTGCTGGGATCCACTCTTGGAAGAGCACTGAAAAATTTTCCCATTACTTTGATTTAAATTTGCTCAGAGCTCGTTTCCTTTCTTGCTTCACTAAATATGAGCAGAGTTCTCCATCTAATCTGAGTGTAAAATGTGATTTTCTTGCATTCTGGTGCTTATCAGTCATCCAAACAAATACCTACATTGTTTTTCACCAGGGATTTTTTATATTCTCAGCGTTTTTGTTGTACCAGTGCTGATGCCTCCTCACTGCTCTCACCTGGTGTTCAAAGCAGCTGCCAGAGCCCATTCTTGAAGTTCTTTAGTTTCTTCACCATCACCAAAACCTGATATTAATACATAGATTTTTACAGTTTGGTTTTTGTTGTAGCAGCATCAGCTGTCAGTCAGTTGATGTCAGATTTTCTGCTTTTTCTTGTGGCTGTTTTCACTTGGATCATGAACTTTGCACAATGAAAAATCTGCTGTCCATATTCACCCCCTCTTTGCTCTCCTGCTGACCCAGCCATCAAAATATGACCTGACAGGGACACCAAAATTCAGAGTATTTGTGGCAGCAACATCCAGAGAAGTTGACCAAACGCAGATATTAAAGTGGTTTTGTATATCAAACTCACCCTATTTGGATACTGCAGCTCATAATTCCACAAAATGAGGATTTGGTAGGATTGATCAAACTGCTTCCTGAGGAAAGTTCCCACAAATATCAGCTGGAAAAACCAGACAAAACTTCTTAAAGCAGTGAGAGAGAGACAGCAATGAGCCCGTGCCGTGACACTGTTGCCAGGGCTGTTGGATTGAAAGAGACAGAATATTTTACAATTTCTTTCAGGAACTTTATTCGTGGTCTCTCTCGGGCTGGCGTGTGAGTGTTATTTGTGCTTTTCAAAAAATGGAAATCTTGCACTCATTATGGCCCAAGGCAGCCAATCTCAGGCAGCAGTGGTAGGGGAGATCTAATAAACACAGCTAAACCCAGCTATTTTCCATTGATTTGAAAGAAGACAGAGCTAATCTGTGATTCTTTCTGTTGGGCTGCTGCCACAAGATGAATTTCAGCTCCAGCTGCAGAGCAGATTGCACATCTACAAGCCAAAAGAGATTTTCACCCTGATAGCGGATCCGAGTTTCCATATTTATGGAGTTGTTCCGACTTCAAGGGGCCTTGGGAGGTCCAAGCACCTGCTCAGAGCAGATTGGTGAGGGCTGGGATTTTTGGGGACCTTCAAGGCTGGAGATGCCACAGCCTCTGAGGATCCCTGTCCCTTGGAGTGGAATACTTTTTGGACCACTTTCATGGGATCTCTGCCTCTGGACAAAAGAGTTGGAAACAAGTGGTGGTTAAAGGGATTTTCCCAGAAATTCTCTGACTTTGGGACTTCCTCTTAAAATCATGGCTGTTGTAGACCGTGGAAAAGCTGCCCTGGACTCAGGGCTGTCTATGCTAAAGTTTTGCCAAAACTGCTCCATGAGTGACCTCAGATTGTCTTCTCTTGAGTTACCAGCACCTCAGGATTTTGTGGGAGTTGTTCACGCAGGATGAGCTGAGCTGTGCAGGAAGGGAATAGGAGATTCAGGCTGAGCTGACTTTGTGCTGCTGTGTTTTGAAATGAAATGGACAGAATGGATAGCTCTGGACCTTGGAATAAAACACTGGAATATCCCTGGAAGTCTCAACCATTCCTGGGTGGGACCCTGGGCTAGTGGGAGGTGTCCCTGCCCATGGCAGAAGGTTGGAACTGGATAATCTTGAAGGTCCCTTCCATCCCAAACCATTCCAGGATTTTAGGATTCCTGCTGATCCTGGTTTGCCTGTGAGCTGATGTGAATCGCTGTGGTGTGGTTTTTGCTTTGCATAAGTGGCCCATTGGACCAATATTTACGAATTAATTCCATAAAAGCACTCAGCACCAGGAATTTAAAATCCTGATTCCTGTGCTGCTGTCTGTACCCGATGCCACCAACAGAAGGGATTTCCCAGCTTACATTTCTTGGGCATCACCCCTGGCAGCAGCAATTCCCATTCCTGTGTGCCTCACAGATGTACCACGTTCCTTTTGGGGGGAAAAGCCTGCTTTAGGTCGTGGGGAAATAACCCCATTGGTTCCTGAGGGAGAACATCATTTAAAACATGGAATAGTGACAGGCTGAGAAGGGAAATTGTAAATGGGAATGATTTAAATGAGGCTTCTTGTCATCAGGAGGGGCCATAAATACATTTGTGCATTTTCAGGTGTATCTCAAAGCCTGAGCAGATTTGTATTAACACCAGGACTACAATTACATGCAGATTAGCTGCTTGGCTGAATAGCTGTAAGAACTTTGAATAGATTTGTCCTTTTCACAAAGGTTTTCATTTTCTTTGGCAGCTCTGAGTGTTAACAAATTAGAGATCGATGTTCTAGCAGGGCAGAAAAGTGAAGTGAGGCATGGCTGGGGAGAAACTTCAGAGCCATTAATAGTTGCAGTTAAAGGCATTAGTTAGTGGTGCCTGAAAAACTGAGTTGGAAATTCAGAAGAAAAGGTCAAAAATCGCTCTCTTTTCCCCCATTTTTCTGCTGATAACTGAGTTAAGTATTTTGCCCCACTTGCTGCACACTGAATATCTCTGAATATCACTGAAATCTTTGACAAACACCCATCATGGAATCAAGCAATCACTGATGGGAAGTGAATTTTCTTCCTGCAGAACATTTGCCAGGCACAGCACGTGTTGCTCCTCTGTTTCATGGAATCACAGATTGGTTTGGGACCTTAAACATCATCTCATTCCAACCTGCCATGGCCACGACCTTCCACTAGACCAGGTTTTTGTTTTGGGTGGGTTCGTGGCATTTCCAACACCTTTGGATACTTTTCGGGTTTTCTCTCTCTGTAGGAACAGGGTGGTTTTGGGTGTCCCAAATTCTCCTTCCGGGCCGTAACAGTTCAGGCACCTCTTCTGTCACAGGGACAGCCTGGTCCTGACCCAGCTTCTTCCAGGACACAAAGGACAGAGGAGGTTTTATAAAGGCAGAAGAGAGGGAATTGCACTTGAATTTGAAATAGGAAGCTCTAGGCAAGCACCACCAAAATCCTGATAATTTTCCTTAGCCTCAGCTTCCTTATCTGTGTGTCCTCTGTGGGCTCAGTCCAGGATCCCAGGATGCTTCCTTTGCTTCGTCTTTTTTCTGTGGGGCTTCTCTTTCAGTTTGAATTCCCTCTCTCTGCCTTGCAGCTACTTCTCCCACTTATTGCACATTAAAAAAGTTCTCCAGTGCTGTAAAAGCTCATCCCCTGCTCTGTCCATTCATCTTTAGTCCCTGAGTTTTCCTGAATTGAGGTGGAAAGGATTTATTGGGTCCTTCTCTGAAGGCACCTTTTATGCTGTAGTTCAGGATTGGAAAACTGGTTTGCTTTGGGCAGTGACCATTCTTTTATGGAAGGATGCTCCATTTGGATAGATTCCATAAAAACTTGATTTTCAGCCCTGTGACAGGTCCAGAGAACTTTCTCCTCCACCCACTGGATTCTAGTGACAGCCCCAGTGAGGGCAGTGAGTCCCCTCATTAGAAAGGAGCTCATAATATGATATAAAAACAAGAGTAGAAGTCTGAAGTGCTATGCAGGATCCCTGAATGTGGATTTGGACATCCTTAGTTTCATCTCTGGAATAAAAACTGCACCAATGGACTGACTAGAGCAGCTGGATCAAATGAGAGCAGTCAGAACTTGTATAAAAAATAACTTATCTAAAAATTTAAGCACAGGCCTGATCTGCTGACATTTCAGAAGAGATTCCCTTGTCCATAGATCATTTGGAGCCAGAATGAAGATGCAGTGCTACTTGGGAAGCTGTCTGATGTTAAATGCTTGGTTTTTCATAGCTTATTAAAATCAATTCAGACACAAACAGAGGCTTGAAATTCAAATGAAAGTGCCATCGGAATGGTCATATTTATAAAGCTGTAATTTAATGTTATTTGGAACTGGGGTGTAGGCACAGAAGAGTTGCTGGTTTTATTCTCTTTTTGTTCTTTCTTCTCCCCTAATTCCTCCTCTCCTTCCTTGCTCACTTGGTGGCAGTTTCAAAGATGAAACATGACTGGATGTTTTTAAGTTAATTTCTTCTAATCTGTCCTTTTTCTCTGTAGTCCAGGGGAGGCCCCAGAGCTGCTCCAAGGGCGGGAACCCCTGTGGAGCCAGGCTGGGAGAACTGGGGGTGCTCACCTGGAGAAGAGAAGGATCCAGGGAGAGCTCAGAGCCCCTTGCAGGGCCTAAAGGGGCTCCAGGAGAGCTGGAGAGGGACTGGGGACAAGGCCTGGAGGGACAGGACACAGGGAATGGCTTCCCACTGGGGAAGTGAAATTTAGATGAGATATTGGGAAGGAATTCCTGGTTGGGAGGGTGGGGAGGGGCTGGGCTGGAATTCCCAGAGCAGCTGTGGCTGCCCCTCGATCCCTGAAGTGTCCAAGGCCAGGCTGGACATTGGGGCTTGGAGCAGCCTGATCGGTCTTGAATTTGGACTAAAATAAGTGAAACAACTTCCTTGTGGCTTTGGAAATCTCTTTTGAGGCCATTCAGGTCTCAGGCTCTGTGTCAACAGGATGATTAAAACAAAATGCTTCCTATTACCCACAAATGGCTTCGTTAGAGATACTGAGATGAAATGGCCACAAGTACAATTAAGGGAGAAAAGAAGCTTAACTGCAGCAGAAATGGATTAAAAAGAGGCACAGAAAACTTCCCAATTTGCCATTCAGGGAACAGGATAATCTTTGCCTGCCGATGCTTTGAGTCTTTCCGTGGGGGAGGATGAGAAGGAAAGAGAAGTCTTTAAATTAAAAATTCTCCCCTGATTCTCAAAGGTGCCAAACAGCCCAAGCCCTTCGTGCCTTTGGTGGGTGGAGCAGGTGCTGAGCTGAGCTGGAGTCAAGCTGGGCTCATTTTTGTCTTTCACAGCACTGACTTGAAGCAAAGGGCAGATTTGTCTCTTTTGTATGCAAGTCAAAAGTCTTTTTTTTCTTTGTCAAATTAACTGTTAACTACGTAACTATTAAATTTAATTTTAAAAAAAATTAAATAGATTGCATGAATGTTACTCTCATAATGAATCTCTTCGGGGCTTTAAGAGCTGAGGGGCTTAAAAGCAGAAATTCAATGCCAAAATAAGTCGTGGTCTGTCTGCAGTAAAAACAGTTTCACCACATATTTAATAAAATGGTGCGTATAGGTGAAGTAGCTCTGGTGAAATTAAATGAGGGATCTCAAGTTCCCCTGGTTCTTTTGATAATCTTTTATCAGCTTGCATGACACAGGATCTCTCAGAACTTTACCTGGCTGCAAATCTGAAGATTTTCAGCCCAGAGTGAAACGTGTGCTCGTGCTTTGAGGTCCCCCATGCAGACAAAACAGTGACCTTCTGAGGGGCTCCAGGAATTTATTTTCTTACACAGACCTTTGAAATCAGAGCTGTCAAGAGAAATAATTCTCCTCTTATTCTTCCAGCTTTAAGAAGCTTCTGCTCCCACTTTCGCTCAGGGAAAATTATTTCAGTGGCAAACGTGGTGCAAACACTTTCACCCGTGGTCAGATCCCATTTTGCTCTTCCTGACTTGTGGCATTATTTATATTTTCTGTGGCTTTGTGTATGTGTCAGGTAAATTGGATGGATTTAGAATGAAAATTGAAGTTCTCTTTAACTTCTCTTTCAGCCTCTGTTGCTCTCAGTTCACTTTAGGGGTGGCTCTGGAAAAGGCACCACTTGTTATTTAATTTTACTGCAATGTGTTCATTATCTTTGGGCCAAAACCACTGGATTTGGGTTGGAATGGGACTTTAAACTCACCCAGTTCCACCCCTGCCATGGGCAGGGACACCTTCCCCTATCCCAGGCTGCTCCAAGCCCCATTCAGCCTGGCCTTGGACAATTCCAGGGATGAAGATAATAAATACATGCCTTTATCTGAAGATGAGGAAATGATGTGACAGCACCATTTTTAATCTGTATTTAGGGAAATGACCACTTCACTTTTATCTGGAGGATTAGGGAGGACTTGGAAAATGAAACTTCATCTTTGGATTATGGAGAGTTTATCTGTAAAAGAGAATCTGAGTGAATTTCAAAGGAAGACCTGAGCCAACAAACAGCACACTTCATCTAAGATAACAAATGATTTCTTGATAGCTTGTAGGATTAAAACTTCTGGGCATACATAGCAGCTCAGTTGATCACTTGAACTGCAATTAAAAAGCAGAACAAGCACACCCTGAATATTGTTTTTATGTCAGAAATGCTCCTTCATGCTTGAAAATGATAAAAAATTGCAATCGATCCTTACAACTGTTATGTTCATCTTTATTGACCTGGCCAAAGAAAGATAAATGGCAGCCTAAATAAGATTCTAGTCCGTGTTGGCCTGGGAGGGGACAGGGGGTGATGGAGAACCATTCATCATCTCAGCCGTGCCCCGGCCACGCTCACCCCACTGCCTGTCATGGGCTCATACTGGCCCTATCCATCCCATCCCATCCCATCCCATCCCATCCCATCCCATCCCATCCCATCCCATCATCCCATTATCCCATCCCATCCCAGCAGCCTGTCCCTGGCTCTCTTTGGGCTGGGATTGCTGAATGCCAGGGGGTCTCTGGTGTGAGGAGAATTTCGCTGCCATTTGCTCGCCGGCCAACGATGATTTATGAAAAAATAAATGACGGCCGGTGCCGTGCGTGGAAACCTCGATTGTGGTGCAAATGAGTGATGAGGTGTGGGGCTGGGAGTGGGGAGGGCAGCAGAGCTCTGAGCTCCTGCTGATCCGGGCCTGACCTTTGCCTGCAGTGCCTCTTGCCCAATTTGTTATCATTTGTGAGAAAATACGAGCCCTGCAATACAATTTTACCCCTGTCTGGAGCTGGTGTTTTATTCAGTGATTTTGGTACATTTCAAGATTATCATTCACAAGGAAAGAGCTTGGAAGATGAAATCTTTTAAGCGGGAAGGAAAAATGTTTTTCTTTGCTTTTTTTTTTTTTGTAGTTGGTGCTGCCTCTTTGGGAATTTCAGGAAGTGTTTTTGCAGGAGGGAAACCTGCACTGCTCATAACAAGATAAATATTCCTCAGGACATGTTTACTCACCCAGTGACCACAGACCTGTGTCATCTGGGATTTTCATGGAAGAGTGATCCCTCTACTTCCAGGCTTTTCCATTTTTTTACCCGTAAAAATGGTTTTGTCATATTGCTTTTCCATTCATCAATGTCTTAAACTAAACTGCTTTGTTTTACCCCAAATTAAAATTGGAATGATGCTTCCCATGGATTGGATCATGGCATCCATGTGTGTTATGTGATCATGGAATGGTTTGAGATGGAAGGGACTTTAAAGCCCATCCAGTGCCACCCCCTGCCATGGGCAGGGACACCTTCCACTATCCCAGGCTTCTCCAAGCCCTGTCCAGCCTGGCCTTGGACACTTCCAGGGATCCAGGGGCAGCCACAGCTTCTCTGGGAATTCCATTCCAGGGCCTCCCCACCCTCCCAGCCAGGAATTCCTTCCAGGGATGGGGCAGCCACAGCTTCTCTGGGCAGGCTGTGCCAGGGCCTCCCCACTTTACAGCAAGGAATTCCTTCCCAATATCTCATCTAAATTTCACTTTCCCAGTGGGAAGCCATTCCCTGTCTCCTGTCCCTCCATGCCTTGTTCCCAGTCCCTCTCCAGCTCTCCTGGAGCCCCTTTAGGCCCTGGCAGGGGCTCTGAGCTCTCCCAGAACCTTCTCCATGCTGAACAATCCCAGCTCTCCCAGCCTGACATACGTTAAATATTTGAAAGATGCAAAATCAATATTGAGGCATCAATAACTCCAAACCGTGGGATACAGTCCCAGGTTGTTAAAATAAGGATTCAGCTGGTTTTGATGTAATCACCCAGTGTGGGATTGTCAGGATTTTGTTGCCATGTTAACATCACTCCCTGGGATGCCGATGACTCAAAGCTACACGAGAGTTCTTGCAAGTGCCAGCAGAACCTTTTTGCCTCTCCATGCCCTGTTTCCCCCAGAATTCAGTGGAAAATGGTTTCAGAGAAGTTTTGAGCTGCTGCAACTTTGCTTTCTCCCTCCAGCTGGGCAGCCAGGTGCCTTGGTTATTATAGCTGAGGTCCAACTGTGCCGAGGCTATAAAAACCTCCTGAAAAATGCCACCTTTGTGTTATTGAGACGTGAAGCAAAGCAACATTCCAGGGATTTGTCTCAGGCTGTAGGATCACGGAATTCTTTAGGCTGGAAAAGACCTTTAAGATCATCGAGTCCAACCATCCCCAGCACTGCCAAGGCCACCACTGAGCCGTGTCCCCAGGTGCCACATCCACAGGGCTTTGAAGTCTCTTCAGGGACGGGGACTCCACCCCTGCCCTGGCAGCCCATTTCAAGGCTTTACAACCCTTTCCATGAAGGAATTTTCCCAATATCCACCCTGAGGCCATTCCCTCTCCTCCTGTCCCTGTTCCCTGGGAGCAGAGCCCGACCCCCCTGGCTGCCCCCTCCTGTCAGGTGATGCCTTAGGTTTTAACTCTTATATTTTTTATTTTTCAAATCCTGTGTTGCCTAGTGTGTGATTCTGAGGTGCCTTGTAGCTGTGAGCTGCTCTTCTCTCATGCTAAGATAGACATAACAAACCTCTCTGGGNGACATTTATTCTCTTATTCCTGTCTGGTCTCTGTTTCTAGGCAGCCTCTCAAGGCATCACAGGGAGTTGTGCAGAGCCACAGGGTCCCCCCTGAGCCTCCTTTTCTCCAGCCTGAGCCCCTTTCCCAGCTCCCTCAGCTGTTCCTGGGGCTCCAGACCCTTCCCAGCTCCGTTCCCTTCCCTGGAAATGCTCCAGCCCCTCCAGGGCTCTCCAGAGCTGTCTAACCTCATCCCATCCTTGGATTCCTCTGGAATATCCTCCCCCTTCTTCCCAAGATGAGGAACTCCCCTTGCTATTTTCACACAGGTTCTGTTGCTGGATGAGCACCTCTCACCTATCCTTTGGAAATGAATGATTTTGTAGAACCAAGTCAAAGCCATCCTTGAGTGTAGGGGAGATGAAAATCAGTTCTGAAGGTGCCTGGCTTTAAAAATTAAAATTAGCAACTAATGGAAGCAACCTGGGAGTTTGGAATATTCCAGTAAATCCTTGAGAGGCGTTTTCAAGGCAAAGAGCAAAAGGGAAAGTGGAGCCATAGTTAATTTATTGTGTGACTTCAAAGCTCGGCTCAAGTGTCACCTGTGAGGCAGGGGGGAGATGTGTGTGAGGAACACAAACAGGGCACTGCAAAGAGGTAAAGAATCTGTATTTTGATTTTAATTTCTGATGAAGAAGTTGCAAAGAGTCCAGGAGCACTTTGTGCTAAATACGGAATTCTTACCCTGTGTCCCTTTAGAGTTTCCTCCCTAAGAGCCATTTCTTCTGCATAAGCAAGAGGACACACTTATTTTTAAAAAAAAAAAAAAAAAGTGATAAGGGAAACTTTGTCATTTTATGGTTAGGTTTTGAGGGTTTTTTTGAAACAATTTAAATCCAAATTAGCTGTATTGACTAGATACTAACATGTCTGGAAATGCTGTTAACTGAAACCTGTATTTATTCTGTTTTCTTTCCAGAGTGCCCAGTTCTACAAAGTCACCACTGAGCAATACCAAAAAGCTGCTGATGAAGTCTCATCTCGGTTCAAGTGAGTCCCTTCTCCTGTTTTTTCCTGGATGAGTTCTATCTACATTAAAATGCACAATAATTCCCCTCTCCTCCCTCACAGCTCCTATCAGTCCCTCTGGCTGTTGAAAGGAAGGAATTTGGGAGAATTTGGAGGCCAATGTATAGGAACCATAAGCTGCATAGAAATGGGATGCACACTTAATATACATTTATTAATTTAGAGTTGATAAGAAGCACGAAATATTCTAAAAATAGATTCCCTTTCTCTGATGGAGCACCAAAAATGGGATTCCAGCTTTGCATCACAATCGGATCCATCCCGTGCTCGCACCATGAGAAGGATTTAAATGAGGAATTTCACTCTGCCCTCAACAGTGAAGGTCGAATTAAATAATTTTTATTAGTCCTGAAGAAAGTGAAGTGAAGATCTGGTAATTGATGGATCAAAGTGACAGTGACCCTTAGCCTTGGACTCTTCCCTTTGGGCTGCTTCATCCCTCAGGCAGGAGGTTCCATTTATCATTTTAGTGAGGACATGGAACTTTTTACAGCCTCAATTCTCTCCTCTAACCAAGAAAGGCCGCAGAAAATGAATTATTCTGCCACGATTTTTTTAGATTTGTGGAGGGATTTTCTTCTGGTTTGTGTTTTGTTTTGGTTTTTGATGAGCAGGAAGAGAAAAGTCCTTTCTGAGCTCTGATAATGATAGAAATAAAATTTTAAAGTATAAGAAAAACACATTTTATCTCTTAATATAATGAATTGCTGAATATTCTCTGGTGTATATATAGAAATTTTGTAGTGTTTAATGGTGCAGATATATTGAGCACTAAATTAATCTGTCCCTTAAGCAAGAGGGACAAGATGACCAGTGATCAAGGTCTGATTTAAGCATGATTTGGAGGGTTTTCCATCGTGTCTGAAATCCAGGTAGGTTGGGATAAAATTCCCACCTGGGTGTCTCCTTCCTCTGTTACAGTGGGATATTCTCAGCTGTTTAAATCAAATGATTGCCTCATTTCACTTGCATTATTCCAAAACAAGGTTTTGTTGGGATTTGAAGAGCTCTGGCTGGGTTTAGTGGTCAGAGGTGGGAGATGGGTTTGGGATTGGGTTTTTCTTCCTGATACATAAATGATTTCCTAAATAAATCGAATACTTTGGGTTCCTTTCTGCACAAATGGAGCTGATTGACAGAGCAGGGGCCAGTCCTGAGCATCGAAGAAATTTAAGAAAAGCATTTTAAAGGGTGCAGAAATCAAGGAATATTTACTGAGGAGGATTTGGAGAGGGAATCACGTTCCTAACACTTGATGAGATTGGTCTTTTCTTAATTTTCTAGAAACTAAAGGTAGAAATTGAAATAATCCATTTGACTGGTCTGTAATAGCAATACTGCAATTGCTGTGCTGCTCTTGCACTTGAAGCCAAATTTCCTAAAATTTATTCAGAATTTTTACATCAGTGGATCCAGTGTTGGTCCATTGCCTTCAAAGACAACAAAAGGAAAAAAACCAGGAAATAAAAAAGTGCCTGAAATATGCACATAAATTGTGGCAGATTTGATGAAGTGCCTGAAATACCAATATTCCTTCCCAATTTAAAGGTTTTCCCTTACATAAAATCCTTTTAAACACCGTGTCCTTTTATTGAAGGTTTCAATGCAGGAGATGTTATTTTATCACTGCCTCTTTTATGAAACTTGATGGATAAATGAGGAATGATTTAGTGAGACCTGAAGTTGCTCTTTTGGTGTCACAGGCACTTCTCATGTGCAGTTTAATTGCACGTGAGGATTGAGAGGACAGAGGCTCCAGTGGTGTTTAAAGAGTTGTTTAATTGGCTGTAAAAGAAGAATTAAATAAGGTTGAGCTGCTAAATTTTGTTAATGCATAAAGCCATGTGCTGCCTGTGATTTCAGGTTCCAAGTGCAAGATTAATGGATCTAATTGTGGTGTTATTAGCAAATAGTCTGACTTTATTTTAGGCATGTCTAGAATTAGGTACCAAGCTTTAATGATAGAACTTGAATTTCTTCCACTTTTTAAGCTGCATCGCTTCCAAGAGCAAGAAGTGGATGGTGTTGTTATATATTAAATATTTCCTGGATTTTCCTTCCTTCATTTAATCCCTGAAATTACATCAGTTGTGGCTTCATCAGTCTTTAGGGATAATTAAACCCCGTTAAAAGGGGAAAAATACAAATATCCCACATGGATCTGGATCAGAGACCTGGCAAGTCTCGTGTCTGCAGGTCCTATTGCTGCCTGTATTAAACTGATATTCCAAATGTCCATAAGAAATGTTTTATCTCCACGAAGGCCCTGATTCACATTGATCAAATTGGGAATTATCAAATGCTTCATCTCTTTAAAAGCCTAATTCCCATTGATCAAATCCTAAATGAGCAGGTTCGGGCAGTTCCTGCAGTCCCCAAATCACATTAAAACAACATTACAGGGCCATGCTGCCCCTCCTAAAGCTGGAATTATGTTCCCACAGTTACATTATAACCCCAATTATTCCATTATGATGATGGCTCTGTTATAATGAGAAGTTTACACAAGAAGAGAAGAATGCAGCATTACAAGAAGAGCTGGGCTTTGGGCAAGGATTTGAACTTTTCCTAATCAAATTCTCCCTTTGTTTTGTGGGTTTTTTCCCTTAATTTGGAGGGCTGGGAGTGGGAAATTCAGCAGCTGTGGTGGTGACATTTTATTCCCCCGTGGTGTCTCGAGCCAAGTGACATCTTCATTATTCATTTAAGAAGCAGAGAGGGCAAAGGCAGCCTAAAATAAATGTTTTTCTCTTCTGTGGGTTTTGATTTCTGGTGGTGTATTCAGAATTCATAGCTGTACATTAAATATTCTGGCATTCTTCTCCTGCTCCACTGCTCTCATGGACAATGTGCAACTGCTTCCTGCTGCTGGGTTTTTTTGGGAAAAACTTAATCCCCAGCTGGCCAGACTGATGGAAACCCCAAGTCCTCCTTGGGGATTGACTGATCAGTTTGATGCTGAGGTTTCCCCCAGTAATGGAATTTATTCCCCGAAGTTTGCTCTGACAAAGTTGTAATCTGGAAGATCCTTTGCATCATCTGAAAGTTTTGGGTGTTTTTTCTGAATCACAGATTTTTGGGGCCTTTATCCCTTTATTATGAACCTTTTGGACGTGACCCTCATTGGCAGTTCCTGTAGAATGAATGGGAATAAATGACAAATCATCAATATCCTGTCTAACTTTAATTTGGATTTCCCTGTTACAAAGCCTGGTGCATTTATGTTTACTGAAAATAGAATTTAAGGCATTGTTATCATCAGAAAATCACCAAGGGGTTTGGGCTGGAAAGGACCTTAAGGATTGTCCAGTTCCAGCCCACCATGGGCAGGGACACCTCCCACATGAAGTTCTGTGTGATGCTCAGCTGTGAATATTTGAAATATTAGCAGTATTTCCTTTGTGTTCTAACTGATGCTGTTGGGAACTGTGAAGCTGAGGAGTGCAGTGAAACCACAGTAAATTAATAACAGCAACACTTTGATATTCAGATATAATTGTCTCACAAAGCAGTGGTGCCAATTCTCTGGACGCTGAGGGAAAAAAAAAACGGGATGGAGAGAAGATCAGCTTTTTATTGATGACTTTGGACTGAGTCCAGGGAAGTGTGGCTTTGTTTCCTTGTCCTCGTTACCTTTCTGATGTTGGGGCACATATGGTGACTTCTGAAGGGCTCTTGCACTGCCTGTAAATTAGGAATATTGATAGTTCCTTAATGCAAATATCTTCAGTCACCATCCTGCTGCACTCTCACACCTCTGTAACACAGAAATACATGGAGCAGAGAGCCAGGCAAAGAATTTGTGCTTTTTTTCTGCTTGTGCAGACCCAAACTTCCAGTTTGTAGCAGTTCCTGTAGTACCTTAAATAACATCATTGATTCCCAGAATGGTTTGGGTTGGAAGGGACCTTGAAGCCCATCCCACTCCAACCCCTGCCATGGGCAGGGACACCTTCCCCAGACCAAGTTGCTCAAGCCCCATCCAACCTGGCCCTGAATTAACATCAGCTGCTTTTAAAACCTAAAGTTAAAACTACAAATTACCAGTTATTTACGAAATGCCACACACTTTTTTTTCACTAACAGAAAATAGGAGGCTATAAAAGATCCTGGAGGCTTTGTGCCTTTAGTTCAGCTTCTTTTGCTCAGCCAAGGACAGTGAGCTCTGCACAGAAACCTCCTGAATTAATCTTTTCTCTTAGAAATCCAGCAAATAGAGGTGGTGCTTTGTCAGGAGAGAATCACTGCAGGATTGTTTGCTGATGATGCTGCTGCTGGTGGTATCCTTGGTTTTTTGTCACGTGTTCTGTCTGGGGATGATGGTCCCAAGTTACTCCTGACATCCCTCAAAGAGGTGTGAGCTGTTTGTAAATGATGTTGGGAATTAAAGAATTAAATACCATAACTCAGCTCAGCCCCTGCGCTTTTCTTAGCAGCAGAGCTACTCAAAGGTCTTATTTCTCCTTCTGCTCTTGCGTCTCTTCACACACAGCTGTGCTGACACCACCAGAGTTTCTTACCCTGATTCAAGCAGAGGTGTTGGATCTCAAACACTTTTCTCTCCACAAGCCAAGTGTAGGTGCAGTTTTCCAGCATGGAAGTGATGCTGTCACCCCTCTTGGCTTGAAACCAGTCCAGATTCTGAGTGCACAGAGCTGCTTCAGGTGGGAAGAGACATTGGAAAGAGACTTTAATAAATCTTTCCAGCCTCTTGTTTCTCTTGCACATCCCAAATCCTGTTCCTTTTGAATAAACTGTTTGCTCAGTTCTTTCAGTCAGGGCTTGGCCCTCACGGATTCACCTGGGGGGCTGGGAACTCACTCAAATCTGTTGGACTTTCTGCTGCTTTGTACGAGGGATTGAGCTTTGACCCAGGGACCTTAAAAATGACCTGGTTCCATCTTAAAGAGGGGACTTTGGTGGGCAGCAGTTCCCGTGTCTCAGCTGCTCTGCACCTATAAACAAATAGGAGAATCCTTTGGCCGTTATCCAGTTATCCTTTGGAATCTCAGAATGCCCTACAGCCTTTTTTCTGTGTGTTTACCTGTGATTGTCACTTCAGACATGACAATTTTGGGTTCCCCTCCAGCAACGCAGATATTCAACTTTGTTCCTTTGATCAGCACAGTCCATTAGGAGCGAGGGTGCTCAGCAGGGCTGGATGAAATATTAATTGTGCATTTGGAGCTGGATGCAGATTCCTTCTGAACAAAGTGGGAGCCTGGTGTAGTATCTGTGTGTTTCTCTTTCACGGAGAATTGTGAGTCTGTGTGTTTTCACTGAAATCTCAGAGCTCTGATGTGAAATTTAAATGCGCTTGTTTGGTCAGGAAACAGGATCGAAGCTCTGTGGTTTTTGAGAGTTACATGAACTTTTTAAATCCATTATTCAAAATTTAGATAGCACATTAATGAAGAGGGCAAGTCAATTTTTTCCATGTTTGGCATAATCTTTTTTTTTTCCCTGTTCTAGAAATCATGGATATATTCATTAAATCTCCCCTCGGGCTATCCCCAGTTTTTCACAGTGAGATCCTTTCCTGTCTGGAATGGAGAAAGCAATCTTAAAATTAATGTTTGTAAAGCACCAAGTCAGGAGTAGGTTTTTTTTTTTAATATGAATTAATATGTAAAATAAAAGATTTTCTGGGAGGGGGGACAGGTAGAGCGGGGTAATTACTGTAGGATATTGTTGTGGGGGAATAACTGTGTGGGATAGAGTGGGGATAACTATGTGGGAAAATTTGCCTGTGGTGAGGGAGTTGGAGCTGGATGATCTCGATAATCTTTAAGGTCTTTTCCAAGCTGAACCATTCTGTGATTTTATGACCTGCAGGTCCTTTTCCTATCCAGAAAGTCCTTTTCCTATTTAGGGTGGATGTGTTGGAAAGGGAAATGTGTCCCAGCCACCGCTGCTTTTCTCTGTTTGCGTACAGAGAAACACGAAGTCATTTTCAAGCCTTCCCTGTGAAAGCAGCGAGTGAAACTCTGCCCTCACACCTCGGGGTCCCCAGTGGAACTGGTGGGATTCTCCTTGGTGTGCTGGGATCAGCCCAGTCCCGGGAAAAGTGCAGGATGGCCTCGTTAGGGACAGTCCCTGCTGCTGGCTGTGGGTTTGGGAGCTGCTCCCAGTGCCTCCTCCCAGTGAGTTTGGCATTCCAGGGTGATGCCTTGAGAGGCTGCCTAGAACCAGGGACTAGGCAGGGATAAGGGAATAAAGGGAATCTTTATTGGAAAGGCCTTCAAAGGTGCACCCTGGGAGCCAAAGGCTGCATCCAAAATGGACCCCGAGATGGACCCCGAGTCACGAGTTACCCACACCTTTATAGGTTTGGTTCATTTGCATATCAGCATAAATTCACTAATTAAAGCTTCAGTTAATGATGTAATTTCCCCGAGCTCACCCCCCTTCTAAGATGTTGGTTTACACATATTCAGGCTCAGGACAGCCTGGGTGTCCTTGGAGAGCAGGCCCAGAGAGGCTTTGTTATGTCTGGAGAGCAGAAGTGAGCAGGGTGCAAGAAACTTCAGAGTTACACAACAGGCAATACAGGATTGGAAAAATAAAAAAGTTAAAACCTGAGGCATCAAGGGGACATCTGGCTGCCTGCTCCCTCCCAAGGTTTATTCCAAACAAGGAATAAAGCCTCTTCTTTTAATGCCTTATCCTTTGTTGGGATTTCCTCCAAACACGAGTCGCTGATTTCCCAATTACAGCATTAAAGCCGTGAGGTTAAACCCCACAGCAGCTCCTTTTTATTATTAATTTGTTCTGTATTTCCTAATCTTTCGTGGCTGAGATTTACAAATACCTATTCTAAGGATGTTTTTAATGAGGCCAAGCCATCTGTAGGATCAAATCCTACAAATCTCACTTGGGAGCTGACAGCAGCAAAGCTCCCTTTGGGGAAGGGAGAATGTTTCCCAGAGCTGGTGGTAGGATTTTTTTAAGGAGAATTCACCTGTTCCTGGGCACAGGGTGAAGAATGAGTTACCAATTATCTTTATATGTTACCACATGACATGTGGTTTTCCTCTTTTTTTAATCTCCTTTCCAGTAGTGTTGGAAAATCAGGGAAGAACGTACACCACAGCCATTCTGCTTGGACTGCACCTGAGGGAAATCCCAGTTTAAAGGCAAAGCAGGCAGTAAATATTTGGGGAAATAATCTCAAACCCTGGGTTTTGTTGCAAAGTGCTGTAAAAGAAGGTTGGTAAAATGACTATTTAGGTTTCTTAAAGGGTTTAAATCATAGGATCACAGAATGGGTTGGGTTGGAAGGGACCTTAAAGGACATTTAGGGGGGACATCTTCCACTATCCCAGATTGCTCCAAACCCCATCCAGCCTGGCCTTGGACACTTCCATGGAAGTGTTAAACTGCCTTGATACCTCCTGGTTCACTTGAGATGAGTTCAAAAGGAAAATTTTAAGTGCTGGGAATAAAAATGATTCCTGGACTTGAGAACAGTGGCATCTGGCAGGTGTAGTGTACCTGCCTTCCCCTCTTACTGAAAGGTAAAGTGGTATAAACATCCTAAATGGCATAAAAATATTTAATTTTTTTTTTCTTCTTTAGGAAAAAAAGAATATTTTAGGAGAATGGGCTCTAATAGGGGCTTCTCTGAGCAGAGCTGTACATTGGTAATTGCAGTTTCTCTTCCAGTATTGGGGTTTATTTTTCTTTTTGCTCTGGGCAGTCTAAATTGAGGTGAATCCCAGCCAGATTTGGACCTTGGATAGAAATCAGGGTTTCAGGTGTCCATCAGGTCTGGAATTTCCAACAACTTTTTGATCTTCAACACCCACCCAACACCAGTTGCTGTTGCCTTTACATTTTTAAAATAAATCCTCATTCCCAGAGCATCCAAATGCTGCTGACACCAGAACCAAACTGCATTTATTTAATGCTGATCCTCACACTGGAGGTCCTGGCAGCGCAGACCAGCAACTGGAAACATCTGGAGAAGGAGCAGCACGTGGATTTTGGGGAAGCCTTTGCAGGTGTGCCTGGGGTTTGGGCTTTTTTGTGGATTAAAATGCCAGCAAATCACCTGCCTCATGTAAATTTAGCTTTAATTAATCCATCTCTGCAGTGGAATTAAAACCAGAAAGCTCCTCTATAGTGGGACACCAGTGGGATCCCTTAACGGTGGGGGCGTGGCCAAGGACAGAGGGACAATAATTCAGTGTGGAATTAAGGGGTTAATTACTGCCATTTTTTACTTCTTCATACTATTTATATTTATATTTATAATTTTATATTTATATATTTAATGTTTTCTATTTTTAAATATTTTCTTTTGTTGTTTTAGTGAATTAGTTTGGGTCTCACAGTAAGAGATTTTAAGTCACCAAACATCTGATTTTCACCTTAAGTGGGTTTTTTGGACCATAATTTCATGTCCAGGAGTTCACCAAAATGTACATTTTCATACAGCTTTGAGCAGGGGAACAGCATCAATCCTGCTCTCATGAGCCTTACTTCCTCTTTCTACCCTCAAACTTCCACAATTCATCAATTTACTCCTTTGATCAGGGAAATTTGTCATTTTGACAACTGAATTACAGACACAAGTTGCCATTTATGAATGTGACCATTTTGGAATTATTTCCCAGAAGGTACCAAACCTCGACCAAAAAAATCCTTTCTGATTTTAGCTTGAAATTTCCAGTTTTTCCCAGGCTTTCCCCAAGGTTTCCTAATGGACATCCCTAAAAATGACTTTGTAAGTCACTTAATTGTAGACATTTAATGGGGTTACTGTGCCCTGTGTGGAGCTAAAGGTTATCCAGGGTGCTTGGAAGGACTCAGATCCAGCAAAATCCCATCTCCCTGGCAGAAAATTCAACTTTCATTTATTTCCCTTCAAATGCTCTGCTGTTATTTAATCTTTGTCTTTTACAGGTTTTTTTTCCCCTGATATTCTTCCTGTATTTTCTTCGAATTTTGGTCTGTTTTTCTCAGTATTCCTTGATGTAAAATGTTAAGTTGTTTTTTGAAGGTGCTGTTTGATTCTTTCAGTGGCTTTTTAAAGCATGAACCTGAGATCTGTGGGAGAAAACCAAATATATTGGTCATGAGAACACCTAAAAGCATTTTTAAAAAGCTTTTTATGGTTTCTGGTGAATGCATTTTCCAGTTTTCTTGAACATGAGCTTCGTTCTGAAGCAAGTCAGAACTCTCCCTGCTGGTTTTCAGAGGGGATTTCTGAACTGTTTGTGGTTTGCTTTGGCATTTTTGGCTGGATGGATGGGACCTGAGTTTTATGTTCCATGGAAGCACAAAAAACACATCACCTTCTAGCCCTAAAAGAGAATAAAAAGACACAAAACTGCTCAGTAGGAGAAATTTAGGAGAATTTTTTCCTCAGGGCTGTTTATGGAGCAGTTAAGTGTTAATGGTTCTGTAGATCCAGAGGATCCATAACTAAAATTGGAAAATTTGTCAGTGTTTAAAACCGAAATAATTATAAATACACACTTTGTCTCACTGTCCTGTGTGTCCCCATCCATCTGCCTGGGGTATTAAATCAAAGAATATCCTGAAATATTTCAAGCCAAGTTTAAGCCTGAGGAAAGGAACTGAGCAAAATAAACTAAATAAAATAAAATTATATTGAGTGTCTTCAAGGAGACCACTGGAGTGTGGCTGTAAACTTTATAAGGATGGACTCCCCTGGCAAGGGAGGGTAAAGAGGGGTAAAATTCCAAACAAATGCTGTGCCCTGGGAATTACTGGAAGCAGAGGAAGGATCAGCATGGAAAGGTTTTACTGGGCAGAGTTTGTAGATCCGTGTGGAATGGACTCAACCTCTTTGCTGTCAGTGAAATCCTGCTCTGGGAGGGGCTGAGGGAATCCAGGCCCTTTTCTCCCATCCCAAATTTTCCCTTTGCCAGGGAAAGGATACAAACCAGATACAAAAGTTTGGCAAAAAAATTCTTAAAACCCTCTCAAAAAAAAAGATCCTGTCAGTGGGGTTAATGTAGATCTTAAAAATGTGGTTTATGGATAAATTCAGTGTTAAATTTAGGCAGTTCATCAGATTTTCTCTACAAAAGACTTCAGGTTTTTTAAGTAGAGAAATGCAGCTATTCTTGTGGACAGCCCATAAAAGAAGTTTGGAAGTGAAGTAATTCAGGGTAAAGTTAATTTACCTTGAATTTAAACGTGGAGATTGTTGCTCCTCTCTGGTTTCTGAGATGACCCTGCACGGGGCAGGAATTCTTTTGATTGCTCAGAACCTGGGAAATGTGATGTTCAGGCAGAAAAGGTCATTGCTGCTCCTTGGATCCTTCTGCTGCAGATGTGGGAAGATCAAATTCCACCTCTTGCTCTGGATCTGCATTGGAAATAAATTCTTTTCAGAGAATCCCAGACTGGTTTGGGTTGGAAGGGACCTTAAAGCCCATCCAGTGCCACCCCTGCCATGGGCAGGGACACCTCCCACTGTCCCAGGGTGCTCCAAACCCAGTCCAACCTTGGACACCTCCAGGGGCAGCCACAGTTGCTCGGGGAATTCCAGCCCAGCCAGGAATTCCTTCCCAATCTCCCATCCATCCCTGCCCTCTGGCAGTGGGAAGCCATTCCCTGTGTCCTGTCCCTCCATGCCTTGTCCCAAGTCCCTCTCCAGCTCTCCTGGAGCCCCTTTAGGCCCTGGAAAATACAAATTAATACAGATCAGGTCTCCCTTCTCCTCCTTCAGAGGGTGTGTGTGCAATAAGTTCATTAATTCTCAGATTTTCAGTGCAGTGCTTGAATGTAAAACCCCTCAGTCCCACAGATCTCTGCTAAAAGGAACAACTGAAATACTGATAATTTCCCCTTCTAACTGCAGTCCCTTGGACACGTCCCACGTTTTCCTGGGGTCTGTATTTGTGTGTGTGAAAATTCCTGTCATAGCACAATACCCATTTTTCAAGCTAGAAGGGCGATCATTTTATCCTATATGGAAAAAAATGAGAAAAGCAGTTATTCCTTTCAAACTTCCCTTGCCACTTAACGTGGCTCCCACTTCCAAGCCGTTTAGGAGCTCCATTAAGCCCCTGAGTTGCTCCTGTGCATGCATTAGGATCAGAGCTGGGGTGATACGGGACAGATTTGCTGGATCATGGACACATTTATGAAGATTGATAACAGCCAGGGCTCGGTGTTAACTTTTATTTTCAAACAGGCTGCAGGAGAAACTGCCTGGTATTGCTTTGAGGCTTTGATTTATGAAAAGGTTGCTGCATGAAAAAGACATCCCATAAACCAGCTCTGCTGGCAGGAGCGTTATAAAGTAGGGTTGTAAGGAGAGCAAACAATAACTGACTGTAATTATGTTCATTATTGTCTCTCTGAGCTCCCTGGACATTTTGGGGGGTGGGGTTTGCACTTGTTCCCACCTCAGCTTTAAAGGGGACTCACCTTTCCCATGGGGTGGGATGAACGTGAGAAAATCCTGCTGTTTTCTAGTGGCAGGAGCCCCAAAAGAGGGCTTTTTTGTTTGTGTGGAATGAAAGAGGGCATTGGAATTACATCTGTTTGCACAAGTGTCCTGTCCCTCAGTCCCTTGTCCCTGTGTCCTGTCCCTCCAGGCCTTGTCCCCAGTTCCTCTCCAGGTCTCCTGGAGCCCCTTGAGACCCCGGAAGGGGCTCTGAGCTCTCCCTGGAGCCTTCCCTTCTCCAGAGCTGAATTCCCAGCTCTCCCAGCCAGGAGGAGGAGTAGGAAAGGTCTGTGGAAATAAAATGCTGTTTCTCTTATAATTCCCATCCTTGACACATTTTCCCCTAAATTATCACTGTTCTCCTCTAAGAGTTATTTTAGTCTGTTGTATTTCCTTCAAAACAAACCCAAAAACCCCAGCATGATGGCAAAGATCACCATTTTCATCTGTAGATGGCAAGAACTATTTTCCCTCTCTCAGCCTGGCACCATCCTTTGTAACAAGATGAGCCTCAGCAGCAGCACATTGAATTCTTCAGTCAGCAGCAATTAGCAGGAAACTTGAGTGAGAACCAGTTGAAATCAAGGGGCACGACCTAACTGGGGAAAATGTGAGTGGTTAATCTAAAGTTTGTCAAACTTGAGCTGCTTTAACTTAAAAGGATCCCTCTCCCAAACTACCTGAAGACCTTGGAAAAAAGAAACAGAAGCTTGAAAATCATCTCTGCTAAGGTTATAAAACACAAGAATGACTTTCTTGGAGCAGAGTGAAGTTCTGTTAAGTAAGCCAGAGTCTAATTAGTGCTGACAGCACACAGAGAGGGTGAGGAGAGACCTTTGGAGGGTCTTTGTGAGCTGGCACTGAGGTTTCCATCAGTACCCTCTGCCTTCTGCTTCAAACTGCTCCCCTGGTGCCCTGCAGAGTCTGGGAATGGTTTGGGTTGGAAGAGATTCCAGACCATCCAATTCCACCCCTGCCATGGCAGGGACACCTTCCACCATCCCAGGGTGCTCCAAGCCCCAATGTCCAACCTGGCCTTGGACACTTCCAGGGATCCAGGGGCAGCCACAGCTTCTCTGGGAATTCCAGCCCAGCCAGGAATTCCTTCCCAATCTCCCATCCATCCCTGCCCTCTGGCAGTGGGAAGCCATTCCCTGTGTCCTGTCCCTCCATGTTCCCAGTCCCTCTCCAGCTCTCCTGGAGCCCCTTTAGGCCCTGCAAGGGGCTCTGAGCTCTCCCTGGAGCCTTCTCTTCTCCAGGCTGGAAACCCCCAGCTCTCCCAGGGTCTCCAGCCCTGGGAGCATCCTCATTGTCCTGTCTTACAACAGCCTGAGGGAAACACCCCCAACAGGCCGTGAAAAATTACAACTTGAAAAATAATTTTAAAATAATGAGAACAATGAAGAAACGTGAATGTTGTCATGTACAGCTCATCCCTCCAGCTCCAGTTCCTGACTGGCCACAGTGAGAGGAGCATTTTCCCTCCCTGGATGCCAGAAAGGCTGTTGAGGGCATTCTGTGTGAATGTTTCTGTAACACATTGCACAAGCACATTAAGGTTAAGATAAATTAGAGCAAGGTCCAGTAGCCACTCGTTATCAGCGTGTTCTCACTGGGATTCTTGCTCTTTGTTGGAGTTGATGACATTTTATTGTAGTTGTAGCCCAGCCGATTCTATTTAAGAAAAGAGTGGCTCGCCCTTATCCCAATCCAAGATTTGTGGAATCACGTGTGGCCTTTGTGGCTTAGCAGAGTGAATCCAAGCCTGTTTTCTTAAATAACTTCATGCCCAAATGAAAAATTGGCATTTATTCTACTATCTCTTAAGATTACAACCTTCAGCTCCCTCAAGTAATCATCACCCACGGGAGCAGCGAGGTTTGAAGTGTTTAACTGGTGATTGCTTTTTCTGGACACTGCTTCTGTCCATAATATCTTTTATTTTTGTGGTCAGTTAACAGGGTTTTGGGGCCTTTTATAGCTGAAGAGAATAGTTAAATATATATTGCTCTGGAGAGTAATATTTGGATAATAATGTGCCATGAGTTAGCGTCTTGTGGTGCTTTGTGTTGAGTGCTGTAGTTGACCTTTGCTGGAGAGGAGAAAAGTGTCTGCTTGTTAGAACATATTATTTAGCACCTTTATAAAGGCAAAACTGGTTGGTTTGGGTTTTTTTTTTTTTTTGTGTGTGTGAGGCTCAGTGAAGGTTTTATCACCACGATTTGAGGATGATGGTGCAATGTTAGACCTTTACAAAGCTTGCAGTGAGTTGTAGCTCTTGGGAAATAAGTGGCAGTAATAAATCCAGAATGTGTTTTGCTGTCCTGGATTTGGTTTATGCTGCTCATTTGGGTCTGTCTGCAGTTTTTTTGTGTGTGTCTGTGTGCTTTACACACACAGTGATAGAAAGTTAATGTGGAAAATGTAATGCAGAGACAGGGATAACATTAAAATGGATAATTTAAGTAGATGAAACTCTGTATTTTTTTGCTACCTTCCTATAGAAGCAGGTTTCAAACTGTTGCAGAATTATTTTTTCCTTTAAAAATTAGAAATACTGAGGTTTAATGGTAATGGTAGTTAATATATCCAAGTAGACCTGAACTGGCATCAGCTACTTCTATGAGAAATATCAGCAAAGCACCAATTCAGTCTTCCAGAGACTGGATCTGCCTTTCCATGAGCTGGAGCTGAGAAGAGCCTTAATTCCTTTGCTTCCCTAAACCTTCATAAACCTCCTCCAAATTCCATATTTGGAGTAAATAGTAAGGAATTCTAGCACATGGTGCTGTTTGCAGTGATGATCCTTGACTTGTGTTCTCCTGAACAGCCAAGTGGAATCTTGCCAGTCTTCATTAAATAATTTTTTGTTTGGATGGAGTAAAGCTGAGCTCAAGTGATACCACATGCAAGCTCTAAAAATAATTGGTGATCTGGGTTTACATGATGGGGTTTGGAAGGCAAATGTTGGTTTGCTGATCACGTAATCGTGGAATTGGAGGGGTTGGCTCCATCCACACTGAGCTGATGGGACTCTGGAGCTGGGAAGAGTTTGGATTTTGTCCTCAATGATCGTTGGACAGGCTTGGCTATATCTGGGATCATTCTTTGTCTCTGAACTTGTCAAAATTAGGAGCTGGGTTTGATCTGTGCAAGCCCAAGAAGTATTTTTTGATATATTTCCATATATAACATATAGGTACTACAAAATATTCCACAGAGATAAAACTGCTCCTCCTTGAGTCCCTTCTAATTAAAGCCTGCAGTTGCTATATTATCCTTCCTGCTCTGTAGCAGCATCCATGCCCCTGTTAGAAGGAATTTGTAGCATTGCCATCCACGTGATTGTTTATTTTAGTATCCTGCTATTCACTAAAAACTGTCCCTTAAGCTAAAAAGAAATCTTAATTTCCCCTAAATTTGGGTGATTCCAACACACTGCTCCCTTTGCAGCTGCAGGAGCCAGCTGTGGGAGAGGTACATTTGTGTGTTTGTGGTGGTATGCTTTGTATTTTAAGGAGGTTTTTCTTTTTTTTTGGAGGGGAGGGGAATTTTACAAACAAATAGTGGTTTGGGAGTGATGCCTCGGGTTTTAAGTTTTAATATTTTTCAAATCCTGTACTGCCTGCTGTGTAACACAAGTTTCTTGTGGCCTGTGAGCTGCTGGTCAGACATAACAAACCTCTCTAGGTTTGCTCTTCAAGGACACCCGGCCCCAAAATGTGTAAACTAAAAGCCTCTGAAGGGGAGCAAACTTGGGGTAATTATTAGCTTTATTCTGAGAATTAACCCTGATATGCAAATGAACCAAATTTATAAAAGTGTGAAGAACCCGTGACCCAGGGTCCATCTTGGGTGGAACCTTTGGCCTGCCCAGGGTGCACCTTTGAAGGCCCTTCAAATAAATACCTCCTTTTATTCTTTTGTTCTTATCTAGTCTCTCTTTTTAGGTTGCCACCTCAAGGCATCAGGAGAATGCAAGTTGGTTCATATCAATTAAAATAAAAGTATTCAAACTATTTTTGTCTGTCAGGGTTGATGGGAATCCTGTCTTCATTTGATGGCTTGCTCCTCGAAATATTTGGGGTATAGTCAGCCTCATCAGGTCAGGTCAGAGTCCCCTGAGCTTGTTGGGCAACAGCTGGGAGTGGGTTTTTAGGGAATGCTCTACAAATATGGGAAATATGCAGTGATGCCATTTTGCCTGCAAACAAGTGGTGGTGTGGGGCTTTCCTGAGCCAAATCTTGCTTGTAATCTCTTCCTGGGCATCTCACACCTTACTGTGTAATTATTATTTTTAAACCCAAATGTGCTTTGGATGACCCCAGTCTCCCCTGACAGTGAATCCCAGCTTTTCATTAGCTGTTCTTTGGGAAAGGTTTTGATTATTTTTGCACTGTAAGCCCACTGCTAGGGAAACCCCTCTGGCTGCCTCTCTCCTGTAATCCATTGATAATTTCATCCTGTAATTCATTGATAATTGAGATCCAGCTCTTGCAGTTTTCCTCTCTGGGCTCAAGAGATCTGGTCCTCATGTAGTGTCCTGAGAGCCTGAAGATGGACCTTGGCAGCCAGTTAATCCAACAAACTAAGGCTCACAACCAGGATATTTTTTCCTGATCCTCATCCTATTGTCTTCCTCTCATAAGTCCTTGCCCAAGAAAGAGTTTAAGACTGTGCATAACACACATGCAAATGTGGAATTGCTCAATCCTGGAATGGTTTGATTTGAAAAAGACCTTCAACATTACCCAGTGCCACCCCTGCCATGGGCAGGGACACCTTCCACTGTCCCAGGCTGCTCCAGCCTGGCCTTGGACACTTACAGGGATCCAGGGGCAGCCACAGCTTCTCTGGGAATTCCATTCCAGCCCCTCCCCACCCTCCCAGCCAGGAATTCATTCCCAAGATCCCATCCATCCCTGCCCTCTGGCAGTGGGAAGCCATTCCCTGTGTCCTGTCCCTCCATGCCTCATCCCCAGTCCCTCTCCAGCATCTTGAAATTCTGTTCATCACTTGCTTTGCCAGATTTAAGATCATCATTTCTCTCTCTTTAACTCAGAGAAGCCCTTCCCTCCCTCTCTCTCTTACAACACAGGGAAATTGTTTCCACTTTGCTTTTCCAAGAGGCTGCTCCGATGCCCAGCCAGCATTCCAGATGTTTTACCAGGTGGGAAGCACTCTCCAGGTTAAAAACCCAGCCCTCTAGAAAGGTCAGTAGGACTTTCTGCCCATCATCCCTGTAAAAGCAGGATTTTGCAAGCATATTGAACTTGACCTGGTGCTCCCCAGACATCATTAAATGTCTCTCTTCATGCACTGAGTGTGTGTGAATGTGCTGGAGTGTCTTCCCTCCTCTTCCCATCTCCATCCCTAAATTCCAAAAGTCAGAATGTTTGGATTGGATCTATATTTGCTTTTGAGAAGTCTGGGTGAGAGATAAGTAAATGAGAGGATGACAAATATTTGCCTGTGATTTTGGGAGTGCTGGGATTTTTGGAGAAAGAATCTAAAAATAACACGAGGAATATTAACACCAGACTTGATCATTAGTAGCACAAAAGGTGAAGTAAGTTGTGCTCCAACCTCTACATAAATAATTGATTTAGCATTACTTTGTAGATTTTACATTCTTAATTGCAGAGCAGAAACCACTGTGCTTCTCTTCCAGCATTTCAGCAGAGATTCCTTAGGAAAATTCTTTCTTTTACACCTTTTGGAGAAGTCACACTCTACGTTCGAGTGTAAATAAAAGCAAGAATTGACTCTGCAGAACTTGATCTTTTGCTGGCAGCACTTCCCACACAGCGATTGTGAGGGCTCTGTGTGGGCACAGCTTGATTAGGGACCAGCATTTGTAGATATTCAGCAATCAGATCTGTGTTATTCCTTCCAAACCGTTCGGGGAAGAGCGGAACCATTTGGTTTGTGCCTCACATGTTTCGTAACGCGCCTTCAAGTCATCACCTACTTCATGTGCGAAGACAATCTTTAAAAATAGTTTAATAGAAAGAGTAAATTAATGTAAAAACTAAAAATAATGGTGCAGCAATGAGGACCTTCATTACCATATGCCCTTTTGTCTTTTTTTCCCTGGGTTCTGTTTTACAACTATTTTCTGTGCTACAAACCCGTTCTGTGGATTCTCTCAGCAGTGATGCTGCTGGAAGAGGCTTTTTTTGGGTGAAGTAATGTTAAAAAAAGAAGAATCCTCTCACCAGCACCTTTTTGGGTGATGATGCAAAGCACAAGTGCTTTGCTGCTGTTTCAGAGGTGTCATTCACAGCTCAGCTTTGAGGGTCTCCTGAGCTGGGCTCACGTTTCTCTTGTTGCCTCCATGTGCAAAATCCCTCCAATGTGGCCTTTCCTGTCCATCTGCTCAGCTAAATCCATCTCTGCTCAGGCTACCAGCATTTATTTTATGTTTTTTTTCCTCCTGGCCAAGAGAAATGGAAGTTTGTCCTGACTGTGTCTGGTGAAAGCAGCGCAGCAGATTCTTCCCTACCCCAAATTCACATCATCCCCTTCCATCCTGCCACTGGCTTCCTCATCAGTGGTATCCTAGGAAAATCACACATCTTCACTTTCCAGAACCTCTATGTCCCATTTCTGCTTCCCTGCTATTTCGAGTTCCCTACTGACTTTACCTTTGAAGCGTTTGTGACTCCACCTTGTATCCCTCACTCATCCCCTTTCCAAACTGCCCAAAGGAGCTGTGGCTGCCCCTGGATCCCTGGAAGTGTCCAAGGCCACACTGGATGGAGCTTGGAGCAGCCTGGGACAGTGGAAGGTGTCTCTGCCCATGGCAGGGGTGGCACTGGATGGGCTTTAAGGTCCTTTTCAACCCAAACCATTCCATGATTCCATGAAATACAATCTGTTCTTTCTCAGAAGGAATTTCTGCTGGACACAGACAATGTTAATTGATTAAATTCCCACAAATCCTTCTTAAAACCCTCTTGGCTCTTCATAAAGCACTTGAAAACATTTAAGCTGCTACACACTTCATGGGCTGCCCACCGTGAGGGTGTGGATTGCCTCAGTTTCCTTTTGTTTCACCATCTGTTTGCATCAATTTGTTCTTCCTTATCTTTGTGTGTATTATGACAACACTGAGAAAAGAAACATCCTCCTTTTTTTGTTGTTTATTTTGGCAGAATTGCCAGGTCTGGTCACAGCATGGCTCCTCTCCTCCATCAGAAAGGCTAAATAAAAACGGGTCAGAACATCCTCTCCAAAACCCTCCTGTGCTGGTGCTTTGGGGCTCAGTGGGATCACGTTCATTTGTAGGGTTTTGTTCTCGAGTTAAGACTTCCCTGGACCTCCCCAGCACAGCCCCGTGCTGGGAACCATCCCCAGTTTGTGGTTTGGATGTGCTGAGCTGCTCTTTGCAGGAGGCACAGCAAGGTCTGACCTTAAAGAGCTGCAGGTTGGGCTGTTCCACACTGCTTGGGCACAGCGGATCAGTCTGGTGTGTTTTATTTAGTACTTCAGAAGTAGCCAAGGGTTACATAAATAAAATCAGCTGCCTTTGATAGGTGTCAGCACTTTAATGAGGAATTAAATTAAGCTCTGGATACTCCTGCCCATCTCATGGCACTATTTTTATCTCTTGCTCTCCTTTTTTGTTGCTATTTTTTTCCCCATATTTTATGACAATTGCCTGAAGTCCTGATCTTGGTGGGGGGATTATGCCAGATACCTGCACAGCTGGAAACTCATCAGCCATTCAGATTCCTTCAGTGAGAATGTCAGTTTTAGCACGAAACTCGCAAAGCTCACCGTGGTGATTTCAAATTTCCTCTTTAGTAGACATTTTGTTTGAATGCCATGAAGGGGCTCCTCTCGCCGAGCCCCCAGGAGTACAATAAGCTATGCTCTTTGAGAGAGCCCAGATAAGTACAAAGTTCCCTTCATTAAATTTTCTTTTCATGCTTTAGCATAGAATATTTCTTTTTAAGACTCTCTCTCGTTTCCCTTTGTGTTGACATCCTATTACCTTTATGAGGTTGTGATGCATCAGCTCGATGAAAAAGGTGGGTGCACGACTCCCTCGGAGGTTTATTCCAGCACAGAAGGATTATTCTGGCATGGGAGGTGCTTCAGGAGCAGCTGGAGAAGGGAAAGCAGATCAAGGAATTGCAAACTTGATAAAAACCACCTTGTTCCTCGCATGCCATGTGGCTGCTGCTCGTATGGACTTTTGCTGAGAGAAGCATTTGGAGGTTTTGGGTGTGTTGGTTCTGTAAAGGAGTTCTGGAGTTGCACTGAGTGGGGATAGAGATCTGTCAGCATTCCCTGGCATTCCTGCTGCACTCCTACGGTTTGTGTTTTTCCTTCAGTTTAGTTCTGAAATCCCTGAGCAATTAATTAATTAAATAAATAAATAAATAAGTAAAAGCAATGTGAGACACAATCTTGTTTATTTGACAGGGGCAGATAGTGATAGGACAAGGGGCAAGGGATTTAAATGGAAAGAGGGGGATTTAGATGGGATATTGGGAAGGAATTCCTGGCTGGGAGGGTGGGGAGGGGCTGGGCTGGAATTCCCAGAGAAGCTGTGGCTGCCCCTGGATCCCTGGAAGTGTCCAAGGCCAGGCTGGACAGGGCTTGGAGCAACCTGGGACAGTGGGAGGTGTCCCTGCCCATGGCAGGGGTGGCACTGGATGGGATTTAAGGTCCCTTCCAACCCAAACCATTCCACGATTCTCTGGTGACACTTTTCCCACCACGTGTCCCAAATACAGATCTCTCTCAGGACATGGGATAGTTCAGGGAAGGGACCTCCTGCTCTAAGGATCTCCTGGCCCTGCCTGGGACCAGACCAGGTTGCTTTATCCATTCAGGGATTCAAAATCTCCTCATTTTCCCAAGAGATTCCATGTAATTGCTAGGTTTGCAATATTTACCTTTTCTTACAAGCTTTTCCCTCAGTCAAACCCCACAGACTCTTAAATGCTTCTGCAAAATGACCTTTATTCATAGAACCACAGAATTATTTGGGTT
>VZRO01000775.1:0-44471 GCA_013397915.1 Daphoenositta chrysoptera
TAAGATTCTATGATTCTATGAATCAGTCTGTCTGTTCTCTTCTTGATTACTTTCACTTCCTCCAAAAACATTCTTAATGTAAAGTGAGCAAGACATTCTTAATGTAAAGGGAGCAAGGCACACATTGTCTATCAGTTTTAGCCATAGACATCCCTTATTTGAATGCAGACCTCCTCCCAGCTACATAGATGAGAATTAAAAAAAGAAAAATTATGTATACTTGTCCCAGATTATTCTTCATTTGAAAGATGGTGTTAAATTCTAAGTCAAATCTTTAAAAACTTTAAATGAATTTAATTAATTCTGAATGATCCCGTATTTTTTCTCTATTTAATATTTGCTATGGTCATTTATGAAACCAATTTTGACCTAGTTGTAGAAAATCCCTAGGCAAAAGAATGTTGAGCTGACTATGTAAGTATTGTAAAGAAAACCATGTGATGGAAATATATTAACAGAAAGAGACTCAAAAGCATCTGTTAATTTTTTTTTTTAAAATAGTCATAAACATAACAAAGATGCTTCCCATTTTAAGACATAGAAACCCCAAAGCTTCTCTATTTCAAATGCAAGAATGTAAGAAAATCCTGCATTAAGCAGTAAAGATCCATGAGTTGCAGGCAACTGCATAATATAATCCTCTTTATCTGTTAAGGTCTATTAGAAAACAAATGAGATTACTTGCTTCTGCTGGGAGATGCTGAGTTGATACTTAGGAATCTCCTAATGTTCAGCTTGGCTATACTTTCACATATGTTATTTTGTTTTGTGACAATATTATTCTGTAACTTATATAGCTTACTTATTTTTTTGTTTACCCTCCAAGGTGAGCTTTCCCAGTCCCTATCAGCCTTTGCTGTGAAAGGGAACAAGTTAAAGTATTTCAGAACTCTTCTGTATAAAAGGCTACCCAGGGTCTTGATAATCCTTCCAGCCCTTCCCCATACTTGCTCCTGTTCTTAAATACAAAAGCCAAGAATGGTAGACAATATACCATATAAAAGGCTAACCATGTTCTGTGTAATAGCAATATTTATGTATCTGTACCAGAAATATCTTGCTCAACCCATCCTAAAAATCATATTTGCCTTTCCACTAATTCAACTGCATTAGTTCTTCTCAGTTTATCTTGCAAATACTTAATAATATAACACTTCTGTTCTGTGATTTCCAACTGAATAACCCTCAGGTGACAACAGAGTTAGTACTACTAGTGCTAATGTTATTAATCTTACATTTTAGACTGGAAAGTCGAGTCTCATTGCATTTCTAATATGTCAGTCCTCTCTATCACCCAAGTCTTCCTGCCTACCTTGACCTTCTTGTGTATCAATGATGTCTTCCACATCTCATGAACATTTTCCTACTTCTTGTGCAAACATCTTTAACTAAAATAACTTAAAAGGCTGATTCTAAAACTGGAAGAACTGTACTTAATAATCTTCCTCCTAGTTTGACTTTTAATACTGCTGATTATTTTTCTTTTCCTTTCCCACCCTGTATTTCTTACACAAATCCCCTTCTCCTTCAGTTTAATGAAAATATTATCCTTATCTAATGCTATAAAATGCTTAACTGAATCTCGCAAATATAAAATTTACTTTAGTCTCTTTACCTAAAAAATGAGTTGGCACATAACATGTAAGGTTAACACATTAGTCATACACAATCTACCTTTAGTACACAGTAATTTCACACTGAAATTTTTTTTATACTTTTTTGTCTGTCTTTATTTATACTTTCTTTTAAACTTTGTTATGAGTCTGGGAATTTTTCATGAAGCTAATGATAATTCCCTTTTCTATTTTTTTTTCTTTTCCTGAGCTAGAGGCTATGCAGTTCTTTCAAGCAGTATGAGTAACTTAGTAAAAAAAAAAAAAAAAATTGACTCATGTTTCCACGATCACAATATCGAAACATTCCTGAGTGAAAAACAAGAGGGAGGAGGATTCAGTTTAACATAACATTATCTAATGTGGAATCTTCCCAGCAGAATTTGTGATGACAAGACGATAATATTGCCACATCACTGTTTCTCTGAATTCCAAGTTGCTAAATACAGACATTTGACTGAAATAAATACTTCAGTATTTACTCTCTGTGTTTACCACTACTTTGTTTACCATTTATAGTAAATACGTACAACAACAAGTAAAAAAACCTGTTGCTCATCGCAAGTAATTAGAAGAAACCAATAGAAAGCTACAGATATTTTAAGTTAAGGACTTTGTACTGTCATGGATTAAGCTCACAAGTAATAGAGCAAACATAATAAACTTGCTGTTAACACTAGTTTCAAAGAGATGTTTCCATGAACAGTAAGTTCAGGTCTCTGCTTCCACTTTTTTTGCTCTCTCTCCCTCAATCTAAACCTTTGAAATTAAGATGGAGCACTTGTCAAAGTTCCAGAAGAGTCTCCAAACCAGCCCAAATACCCTCTCTTAAAAACAAAGAGAAACTAGTGCAAGAGATAGGTAAGGAAAAAAAAAAAAAACGCTTAGAAGAAGTAATAGGGAAAAACCCAGGGGAAAAAAGAACCTCCCAAAGAACTGTATACTGAAGACTAAGGTAGAAAAAACAAGTGAAACACAACAAACAGAATCAAGAAGAGAACAGAGAAAAAAATGTTATGCGCCTCTGAAGAAGTATTTTTACCTATCAAGTGAATAACTAAGTAATGAAAATGGTCAACAAAACTTCAACATATTCTTGACTGTAAAAAGAGCATAAATAATGTAGGAACATAACAAGAATACTGCCTCCATAGTTAAAAACATTGGAAAATGTCAAGTGGACAGTGCTGAATGGAGATGGGGCCGGGGGAAGGAAAAGATAAATACAAGGAAAAAGAAAAGGTTCTTTTCTGTGACACAAAACCAAGTACAATAAGAATAAAAGGGAAAAACAATGAAACTGTGATGTACACTGTATACTTTAGAGGTTAAAGCAGACATCCAGAAGACAAACATCTCAAAGTCTTATCTACTTCAGCTCATAAAATTTCCCATGAACTGTATTACTCACTAATCTTTACAAGCATGCAGAGTAGTTACTGAGAATGCTGTCCAAATAGCCATTACAGTAAAAGAACATAAACAATGCTGCATATCTGACTACAGTATCATTTTCTTTTTACATAAGAAACTCATGTCAAAAAAAAAGAAAAAATCATGTCACTTGCCAGCCTAGACACTAAGTAAATGAGAGAATGAAGTATCTCACTTATTTCATTTTATCATATATTTATACCACTAATATAATACTAATAAAAGTGTTACTAACAAAATCCTCTAAACCTCTAAAAATGGCCACACATGGCCAGCTAAAGCTTCTATCCAGAAATCTTCTCATCTGGGCCATCAAACAAAAGAAATGTGAGAGAGAGAGCTTGGTCAATTGCAAAGGGAGAGCATTTTATGTTGCCCTGCACAACATATCAGGATGTTGACAAAAAAGTGGATGGCCTTAAGAAGAAAGCTTCATCTACACCTGGAAGGGGAAAGGAAAGTGTCTGTTAATCGACCATAGAGAAGTTTGTAAAGGGCCAAAAGGTCAGAAACCAAAAATGATTGGTGAAGCCTTTCAGTGCTTTGACTCCTTTCTAATTAAAAGCAGAAAAAGAGCAGATTTCCTAGGGAAGCAGACATAATATTCTTTAATATTCTTTTTTATTATTTAATATTCTTTTTCAAACTTTAATGGGCATAATGGATTTACACCAATGACTGACAAGTAAATAGCAATTCATTGTTAATAAAAATGCACAAGTAATACAATGAGACTGCCATAGTAGTGGTCACCAAAGCACAGTGACTTATCTCAGTTGGTCCAGCAAATATAATTTAGTATTGAATATTAACAAAGAAAAAAATTTTAGATCATGTTAGATCAGTACATTAAAATACAAGGTTGTGGATTTTCTAAAAGGTAGGAAATGTAAGAAATGTTTATAAGATGGGGTGGAAATGTATTCTAGAAAACAGGGACTCAAAAAAAGCCTTGAAGGAAAGAGTTGCCAAGGACTGTTAAAATGGAATCATAGAATATTTAGGTTGGAAAAGACCTCCAAGAAAATTGACTCCAACCATTAACCCAGCACTAACGAGTCCACCACTAAACCATATCATTAAGTGCCACATCTACGTGTCTTTTAAATACCTCATGTAGTGGCATCTGAAGCACTTCCCTGGACAGCCTGTTCTACTGCTTGAAAACCCTTTTTGTAAAGAATTCTTCCTATTATTTGAAATGGTTATTACGACCTTTGACTTAGTAAACAAGGTTAACGTAGAGATTACTTTTACTGAAGGGAACCAAGGCTCTGCTGCTGATTTCCACCTCCTTAAGAATTTTCATTTCTGTTTCCCTGACACTAGTGTCAGACTTGAATCTAAATCAATAAGGTGATTAGACTCCACATTCTCCTCTGTCATGGAACAGAACCTCTAAGCTAAGATTTTTGGGCTGGTTTTTGTCCAGAGATGATTTCCCTTTTAATCACAAAACTGAGGGATTCAACCCTTTTAGTAAAACATATAATCCAAACAAATTATGGTGCCAAAGTGCCTGATGAGTACCTGTGAGTGCAGCTCACAGTGTGCAGCTTTCTGTGACAATAAAAACCAACTTAAACTGGCATTCTTCTTTAAAATATCCTATGAAGACAAGCAGATCTTTGGAAGATCCTGTGAATTAGCATTTCAGAAGAGATGCTAATTGTACTTTCTTTCACAGAACACAAGCACCCACCAAAATCAGTATTATATACAAGATGTGAAGAGAAACTATAACACACTGGTTGCTGGTGAAAAGGTCTGCATTCAGACTGCATATATGCTGTTACAAAAGAATCTCAAAAACCTTTCTTCAGAATATTTAATACTTTCTTCTTTCTGTAGCAGAACTTTCAGTTCAAAAGTGACAAAGGCCTTGTAAGGATAGAGTACAATTCCAGTCACATCTTAAAGAGTTATAAGCTGTTAAAAAAATTAGCCACTAACCTTTTTTCTGCTTGCTTCCCTCAGGAAAATTATGGAAACCTCTCAAAGTAAAGTTTGAACTCTAACAGCAGTTCACCTCTGTTATTACCAAAACAAGCAGGCAAAGGAAAGAGAACACATTTACTGGTAACCAATATGCAGGTTCTAGACACAGTAGAAAGACCATAACAAGAAAGGAGGCCACACAGGCTTGTTTCCATTGAACCCACTATCTAACAGGTGTCCCAGCTGAAATACCCTTAGTTCAGCAGAAGCACAGGAAAAAGATAAGGGTAAATAAAAAGCTAACTGGGTGGAAAGAACAAAACACACCCAAAATATTCCTGGTCCTGGAGGAGCATTCTGAATTGGTGCTTGTTTTCATACATATCAACAAGACTAGTCTTCTGTCCATATCCTGAAAGTAAAGCTGGCTGTGTTAAAGGCAGGGCTAGAGAAAGAACACCCAGTGAGCTGCAAAGCCAACAGACTGGAGCGATTCACAAGGTGCTGGGGCAGGCTGTTGGCTCTGAAGATCTTTGGATCAGAAAGTTTACAGGAAATCTCTCATGTGGAAGGGCAGTGTTGAAAGACAGACATTAGGAAACCAAAGATAAGGATTGTATTACACCTCTTTATGTTTTCAGCCTCTGTGAGAACACGAAAAATCCCATCTGAAACTTGGAGAAACACATCTGGAGCCAGATGCACTTCCTCCAGAGCAGAGAAAGATCTGAGGAAGTTAAAAACCCAAAGTAAAGAACACTGTCCACTGAAGAAGCTTCAGGAGAAATAGTCAAAACATGAGTTAAAGACCACAGAAGGCAAGAGCAGTCCTCTTAGCGGATAGAGCAAGAAAGGAAGTGGTCTGGAAAGGTCACTGTATCCTGAAAGAAAATGAATAAAAATATTAATTAAGAAAAGATTGAAGCATTAGGGCCTAGGAGTTCCTCCACAAATAGGGCCAAGAGGTCAATGACAAAACTACTTCATCTTGAGCAAAGACTGTTTAGAATGCTGAAATACTGTAAAATGTCATGCCTGATGCATCACATTTTAGGCACAAGGAGTGATGAAGCATCTAGATGCTCTACAATTAAGGCTAAAAAGATTTTAATGATACCAGGTAAGTGTATTGAGTTGTAGAATGAAGAGACATTGTACTTGGAATACTAACCTCAAACCATGCTCTCTATTCTGTCAGCTTGATTTTTAGCCTACATAACATTATTTTAACAGCTGTCGGTGTAATACTGTAAATACACTTAAGAATATATATGTTATTGATCCCTCATAGGTTAAATGTACCCATTAATGCAGTGGAAGGTAGTGACAGGATGCATTTGTCAGAAGGATTATATGCACACTGTGCCAGGACACGTCACCCAACACCATTTGGTGTGCATTGTGCAAATTCATGATAACAGGGTGAGGGGACTGCAGAAAAATCAATCTTGGACAGAATTTTGTGGAATCTATAAATTCCATAGCAGAATCTGGGTTTTTTGATCCCAGATACTCTATGTATTTTTAAGATTTAAAACACTGGAGCAATTAAACACTAGCTGTCTAAAAATTTACGGCAGGAATAAATATCCTCTGCCGTTTAAGGAATCTTATTTTGTTTTAAGCCAACCATAGTAATCACTATTGTCTAAACTGATAGCTACTGGCAATGGCAAAGCTCATCACCTGCAAGCTCCCTTGCCACTGTTCTTTTGGGAAAACTATCTTAAGACAAACAGATGTTTCTGCTGTTTTAAACCAACAGGAAATGGACTGACTTTCTCCCTTTTCCTTTCCTAGAAACAGATACTAGCAAAGAAAAATCTTAGCACAGCTGTACTCAACACTTTTCTTGTAACAATACGCCTGTGTGGGAGGCAGGCAACTAGTGGGAACAAACAGGCCAGGGGAAGTGAAATGTAGCATGCAGAAGATGAACAGAAAGAATTAATTTAAAAGTCTGTGACTGGATTATTACACCATAATGCCAACACACGAGCAAGGGAAATAAAAGGGTAATGTACAAGACTTTGCTTTAAGATATGATCTGAATCCTGTCTCAACTGGTAAGGTACACAACTGAATCAAGTATCAGCTGGCAATCTCAGTCCCTTCCAAGCAAAGAGATGTTCAAGTCATCGGAAATGTTCATTAGTATGAATAGACTCAGGTTTAGTGGCCAAGTTGCAGCCTTATCTTTAAGGAAATGTCTTTAGGTGAGGCCTGAGGAATGAATTAATATGATGAAATGCAGAATTCATGCTATGTGCAGATAAACCAAACACTTGTCACTGCTGGCAAACTGGCATCCTTTACTCGCACTAGATTTACACAAAAAAGGAAAACTACCATTGAAGCTACTGCATTAGAGCCTCAATTTTTATAGGAGAAGAAAACTTGAAGAAAATGATGGGACAAAGCCTTGCAGAAAACCTGGTTTTAATTGATTTATGCTGGAATTATGACATTTTAAAGTCATGAAAAGCTTCAGAATAGAAAAAGGCAACTTTTTTTGAGAGTGCTTTTGCTGAGAAATTCTTGCACAAATTCATGCTGCCATCTAATGGTCTAAAACAGACATTTCCAGCTGAACAATTAAACTGCTAATCTGAACAATCACTTGCATTATTCTTTGGACTATTCTTTATTTCCCTAAGTTTTAATTCTTTTAAATTTATATTTGTTGTTCAGAATGAAATAATAGTGTATTTAAAGAGATATAACCTATTCTAACCAAACTCTTAATCTCTATTTCCAAGTAGTTTTTAATATTTCTTCCAAGTTTCTTTCCCCAAACTACTGGGAGGAGTGAGAGGAATGCAGAAAGGAGTTTTTGCCAAGTCAGTCAGTAAACATTTTTTATCCTCACACCTCTCAATCCTTAAAATGCAAATTCTAAGGACAGAATTTTGCAACCCTGACTGGAAATGCAGGCAAAGAACCTCTGACTCCAGCCTTTTTAGGGGAGGAATGCTGCACCCTATAGCTCGGGTCTGAAGCTGACAGCTGTAGCAAAGTAAAATCCCAGTGGCACCCCGCACTGCTCCCCCACAAACCAAGGGGTTTGTCTGCTGTAATCAGTTCAACACAACAGGCTCCGGAACTGAGGGTTCACTTCACTTGGGGAGCAAGGGCACTGGTCTCCACAGCCAAACAGCTTCTTGCAGCAAAACACTTCTTTATTCAATCAAAAGCATTTCAGTACTTGCATGCCTGCCTCTCCTCAAAACTGCTGTTACCCAGATATGTCCCTAAAGAGTTTGTTCTTTTAATATTTTTCTCTTCCACTTCTCTCTGGGGAAAGGTTTTTGTCTTTTTTTCAGTCCTTCCACTGCAACAGTCAAATGACTCCCACTATAGCACTCATGAAATTATTGCAAACCAACATTCTTAGGATTATTTCTCAGAGCAGGATTCAGCTCTAGATTCACATGCCTAAAATTAGGTATTTAGTTAATGTGTAGAAACTAAGTTGCTATAAAAGTGACGCACAGTACAGTTTGAGATGCAGTCCTGTACCTAAAACATCCACAGGATGCGACACAGGACTGATCCATGAAACAGACAAGTTTCTCACAAATAGCTGGAGTCCTGGTGGATTATATGAAATGGTATGATGACTACACATCGCTTTTAGGGATTCCTTCAATTGCTTAAACTTAGCTACACATTTGAAATGCTCTAGGGTAACTTGCCTGACCTTCCGCTGCCACTCTAGTAAAGGTCTCCTCTAGGTCTTCCGCCAAATCCACTGGTCCCATGAGGATGTCTCACACACCCTACAATGTCTCAAGTGGCACTAGAGGCCTATGTTTAGGCAACTTAGTGTCCCACATCTGCCACAATATATATGCTTGGGAAAAAAATTCTGCTTTACACACAGCTGTGCATAAAATCCTCCTCTGTTGCCGCAAGCCCCAAAATAAAGCCTCAATAATGGGAATTCAGCAACAGATATTAGGCTAATCGTGTGCCTAGAGTAACAAAAAGACTCCACGGAGTAATCTGAATTTTACATTTTCCAGGCTGCTGGCCCATCTAATCAATACGAGATCGAAGTCTTTCAGATCCAACAACCTTTTATATTATGCACTGGAATATTTGTGCCTCAAATGGATGAGGCTCTCCATGCAGACAGCAGTCTTCTGCTAGAAGGTAAATAGGGTGCTCAAAAGAACAGAAGAACATCTAAAGGTCAGGAAAATTTCAGACTTCATTTCCTTTCTCTAAATTTGATAACTGGGTTGTATAACTGTAGGTGTAGTTTTGGAGATGGTAATATCAATAGATTTTTACATAGTCTCCTGCATTGCAACCCACGCACTTCAAAATTTGGCTTCTACAGCTGTTCCTCTGGCTAGATTTTCCTTTTTTCCCCCTCATAGGACTATGTAACTTTTGTGAAACAAATGAAGTTGGGTGAGGATTTAGATTGCATTACTAAGCACTCATGTCAAGTAACACTTCCCTCAAATCTTTTTCCTTTGATGCACATATTAAATCTTTAAGTCAGCATTCATAAAAGAAACAAACTTTTCATTTTATTCCATTCTTTCACCATACGATCTTTTATGAATACAACTTGACAATTTTAGTAATTTATCTAATAATCACACAGTCTATTCTCTCTTTGATCATTAGATTGGATAACATGTTAGTCCACTATGAAGCTAGCAGCTGCAGATGTAGTTGGCCAAAGACCAGCCCTCAAGCTTTCTTTTATTATCCCTCATTTTTCAAGTGCTTGTTCAGTATTTAGGCACTACTCCACAGGGCTGATATACATCACTTCAGGAGCAAAGAAGTCTAAGCAAACAGTTCCATGCAGCAACTGAGTACCCAGCAGGGGAGCAGGCTACCTGGCAGGTAGGAACTTCATACCCAGGTAGGGTGATGCCCTGTGCTTTGTGGCCAGGCAGCATAGCTGGCTCCACAAGAGGCAAGAATATGCTGCTGCTTTATTTTTCAGAGTTTGGTCTCACAAACAGCACTGTAAAGAAGCATTCATTAACATCAAAGAAAAATGTGCTCAGAACGGCAGAGCTATGAAAAAAGAGAAAAGAAGGAACGGTTTGTGCACTCCCCCATGCCCAAAGGAGAAAGAGGATAGTCTTCTCCTTAGCCTGTAGCATACAACATATATGCAGGAAGAAGCAACCATTTACAAGACTAAGATGAAGGCTGAGGGCAGCAGAAACTGTCCAAGTGCACAGAAGCTGTAGTTTATCCTAGGGACACCACCACTTTGCGTGACATGCTTGCAGAGCTATCACACCATCCAAATTCCTTAAAACCAAGCAAGAAACTGCTTTAATTACTTTATTTCCGTTCTTTAGCTTGTCATTGTTTTGTAATCCCTTTGTTCCTATATTTCACAAGTGTTTTTAATTTTGAAACCTCTTTTTTTTTAAATATAGATTTTTCAAGCTCGATAGATTGTGGTTAGACACATATTAAGGAATTTTATATATTAAGAAAACAACTTCTGAATTCTCCCAAAACACAAGGGTTGGGTTTTATGATGCCTTTAACACTGCTTTCCCAAACTAAAACATCAAAAGCTGCCGTCGAGTTTCTAGTGGTTTTATTTCTTGGCTGAAAACTCTTAGTTTAGGTAAGTCTGTAAGATATAATTTGTTCTGTCACTTACAGACATTCTATAATTGAAAGTACTGCAGGACAATTAAACTTCAGGAATGACTCTCTTCAATCTAACCGAAGAAAAAAAAAATAAAACAAACCAGCATTCAATGGTAATAAGGCAAGTTGGACAACACTGTAGTCAGAATTGATAACTTACTTTATTGTTTAACTGCTCTAATTTAAACAGCCATGTTTTTAATTCTTCTTTACATGGTTTAAGCCAATTGCATTTAAGCCAGAGATGCAAGGGAGTACAGGTTCTAGCATTGGCTACAGATATGAGAGCATGCACGTGTTTTGTCCTCAGCTCTGCCAATACTTCTCAAACCTGACCCGCCGTCTCAAGGCTTGGCCTGTGCTGAGCAGCGTGCCAGTTCTCCGGACTCGTGCCAAGTGCTGTGCTGACAAACACGCAAGCTGCATCAGCTAGCAACCCAGCCCGGAAAGCATCAGCACCTCCTTCCCCAGAGTCAGCCTGGAAAACTCTTCAATGAAAGAGGACATAAAAAAATGCAATGTTCACCATTTTTAGCTTTTCTGTAACATATAGTGTTTGAACTGAAAGGTCTTCATGTGCCTTTGTTTCAAAATTGCTTGAAACTCCAACCTGTGAGCCTTTAAATTGGTTATTATATATAACTGACAAATTTTGAGAGCCAAAAGAGTATTTTCCTCTATTATAAACTCTGTTAGGAATACAGAAACCTTTGTTAAATAAGAAGTTGTCTAACATGGCTGGATTCAGGGCTGACAACTTTTTTAAAAGATCTGTCTTATCAGAGGCCATCAAACTTCCTTTTACCGAACTTGCATGGATTTTACTTCAATAAAGAAAATCCAGAGGACTCCAAGTTCTTATCTACACTGTGAAATGAACTGCAGCATACAGATACCCGAACTACCAGAGACCTAAGCTGGTAACTTCACATGATTCAGCTCAGCATCACACAGACTTTATCAGCCTGCCACGATACGCAGTGTAATGGCAATGACCCAATACTGTTAACAAGTTAGCCAGTACTGCACTCACTATCTTGAGTGAAGAGTCAGGATGAAAACATCCATACCTTATCCAGTTCCAAACTGGATGAAAACATCCATACCTTATCCAGTTCCAAACTGGACTGTATTTTATCTAATTAGCTACCCTAAGAGGGGAGATGACTTGCCCTGCACCTCCTAACTTAGCACAGGAAGAGACTTACAAGGCTAAGACCTTACCACGGTGTTACACACTACCTTAAACGTCTTGCTTTCGGCCATGCTGTTTTGCATGCACAAAGCTCTATAAACTGCCAGTATCCAACACCTACCCTGGTGCAGCACTATCAGCACTGTAAGCAACAGGTAGCTAGAGCGTGTCCTGATAAAAACCACAGAATTTCTACGGGAAAGTGTTACAAGGAATACTTGCTGCATTGTAGAGAACACCTATGGAAGGATGCTCATTTGGGACATCTCACCACTTGCCTTCCCTGCTGGCTGCTAGGAAAACCTTCCCCTTTTCCTTTTTTCCTCTCACTTGTTTGCTTTCCTTTTTTCCATGAAAGTAGCTATCACCTTCACTATAAATTCACACCATCAGCTGCAGACCTTGCAAATGGATGTTTGCCCCGTACATGCAAACCTGCTTCAACATCCTCTGTGCAACACACTGCCCCTATAAATACGCTGTACTGCATGTGAGACAGTAGTCCTTCACACACTTAAATCAACCTAAGCTGCCCTTCCATTCCAAATACACACTGCCCCTCTCTGGTGAAGGCAAAAGCTCTCATGTGGCTAGAAAAGAAGGTGTCTAAGTACAGTTGTAGGCCAAGGAGTAACTTCTCCTTTTCTCTTTAACCCCAAAATTGATTAATTTCCAAGCAGCTCAGCTTCCAGCACTGGAGCCAGGAAATATCCAGGAACACAAAAGCTGGGGACAAATGAAGGAGGAGGAATCACTGCCACTTTGACATAAATAATCTTAGCCTGACATGGAATCTAGCTGTCAACTTTGTATACGAATTGCAGCTCTTGGACCACATTTCCATGAGATACTGAAAAGGATCTTTTGTGCCACTTGTAACACTAAACTCAACTGGTCTAAAGATATGCCCTAGAATGAACTTAATACTCTATTTTTTACCTCAAGCCATTAGTTCTGCCAGAATCAAAGTTCCCCTAATGCAATCTCCTAATCTTAATCAGTATCTTCACATATTTGAAAAGCACATTTTTTTAAAACAGAGATCAGTAAAGGGAATTCAGTATAAAAGACAAGGCTTCCAACTTATTTAACATATTTTGTATCTGTTTTAATAACAGAAAATAATGCACAGTCAGAAACTATTGAAAATGAAAAATACTTCTTGCAGCATATTATCTACATTAATACTCAAATCTTGTTTTTAACTGTCTATATGATCTGCATTTGTCTGGGTTCTTCAGCAATACTTCTATTCTACTACCCAATTTCCAAAGATCAGCAAACTAATGCTAAATACAATGTGGCAGTAGAAGAATATAAATGTAACATATCATATCACAGGAACATAATACAGTGCTGCATCATATGTTTCATATTTCAAAACTCACTGGCTATTGTAACAGATCCAGGATCTGTCTCCAGGCTTGCCAGCAATGAGGGTGAGTAGAAGGTGCCAAGCGATGCTGACCAGAAGAGGTGCAGGATCCTGCCCATCACAGCCATTGCCCCACACCGCAGCCAGGCTGGGCTGCATGGGCTGTGCTGAGCTGCAGGGCCCGTGCCCAGCGTGGCTCACAGGATGAGCTGCAGGGCCCGTGCCCAGCGTGGCTCACGGGAGGAACTGCAGGGCCCGTGCCCAGCGTGGCTCACAGGAGCAGCTGCAGGGCCCGTGCCCAGCGTGGCTCACGGGAGCAGCTGCAGGGCCCGTGCCCAACGTGGCTCACGGGAGCAGCTGCAGGGCCCGTGCCCAGCGTGGCTCACGGGAGCAGCTGCAGGGCCCGTGCCCAACGTGGCTCACAGGAGGAGCTGCAGGGCCCGTGCCCAGCGTGGCTCACGGGAGCAGCTGCAGGGCCCATGCCCAGCGTGGCTCACGGGAGCAGCTGCAGGGCCCGTGCCCAGCGTGGCTCACAGGAGCAGCTGCAGGGCCCGTGCCCAGCGTGGCTCACGGGAGCAGCTGCAGGGCCCGTGCCCAACGTGGCTCACGGGAGCAGCTGCAGGGCCCGTGCCCAGCGTGGCTCACGGGAGCAGCTGCAGGGCCCGTGCCCAACGTGGCTCACAGGAGGAGCTGCAGGGCCCGTGCCCAGCGTGGCTCACGGGAGCAGCTGCAGGGCCCATGCCCAGCGTGGCTCACGGGAGCAGCTGCAGGGCCCGTGCCCAGCGTGGCTCACAGGAGCAGCTGCAGGGCCCGTGCCCAGCGTGGCTCACGGGAGCAGCTGCAGGGCCCGTGCCCAACGTGGCTCACGGGAGCAGCTGCAGGGCCCGTGCCCAGCGTGGCTCACGGGAGCAGCTGCAGGGCCCGTGCCCAACGTGGCTCACAGGAGGAGCTGCAGGGCCCGTGCCCAGCGTGGCTCACGGGAGCAGCTGCAGGGCCCATGCCCAGCGTGGCTCACGGGAGCAGCTGCAGGGCCCGTGCCCAGCGTGGCTCACAGGAGCAGCTGCAGGGCCCGTGCCCAGCGTGGCTCACAGGACGGGGCTGTGCTGCTCAAATCCCTCAGCCACGGCACAGACTTGCGGCAAGAGATGGTCCCCTGGGCAGCTCCCCCTCGGTACCACCTGCGGGGCCCTGCCTTTATCTGACAGCACAGCAGGAAGTTCCCACATGACCATCTTTCCTGACTATTCCTGACAAGGTTGTCTCCTTGTAAGCAAATCCTGTAAGAGTGTGAATGACCCAGAGGGGTTAATCTCTGCTGTAGCTGTGGTCAGCATGGTGTGGTGCCCACGAGAAGCAGTCCTGATCAATGCCACACCACTCAGGGCTCTTGGTAGCTGAAGGTATGGAAGACTATCTGCAATATTCTCTTCTTACACCAGCAGCTCTAATAAACAGCATTTAAATGATGGCTTACAAAGTCTAAATGCCTTTCTTAGTGTGATCATAAAAGGCCAGCACCTCCCAACGCAAAACAAGGCAATGAACAATTATTTCTAACACAGTAGTCTGTCAACAGTACTATACAGATCATTTTTCTGCTTCCTCTTTACTCTGGCATTCATGTGTATATATGGTGTGTGCACAGGGGGTATGTGTTTATGCAAATAGACAGGTAAGTCCACTTATTTACTACTTAGTTTTAGTTATTACTCAATTTACTAGCCACAGTATTATTAGCTATTCTGCATGGGTAACTGCACTCAAATAAGCACAATGAAAAAGCAGGCACAGATTCTAGCCTTCTGTCCCACCCAGCCTGTTTGTTTTGTGATCAGAAAAATCAAGTGGCCTTGGCTACCTAACACGCCCAGAAAAATAACATTCATGTATCATTTTACCCTAACACTGAAACACAGCTCTCATGAAAGAAAGGTTCCAAAGAAGCAAACTTATAGATTGAACTAGACATACTAATAATTTTCTATGAAAAGAAATAAAATATTAAGAGTTAGTAACTGCTGAGTGTTTTGAGGTTCTATTTCCACCAATACATTTCCATAATTAAGTTCAGATTCCAGAATTCCACATTTTACGCCTTTAATTAGCTTTCATTTTTTCCAGTATACCATAATACATGCTAGTCAAACTAATTTCACTATAAAAGCAATTCAAATAAAGGAAGGATTTCTAAATATTAACTAAACTCATTTCAAGCACCATAATTAGCTTTTTAAACCATGATGTATGTAAGTGGACACCCAGGTCAGCAGTGACTAGAAATATTAAATAAGTGATACAAAAGTCAGGCACTGTTCCATAGAGTAACGAAAGGGTTTCTTCCAGGTTATTTTGGGGGGTTTTTGTCTCCTATAGTTCTAGGTATTGTTGCTATAAAAAAACACAACTCACCAGCTAAAAAAAAAAACATCTCAGAATGAAGTGTTAAAATCCTACCACTTACCAAGTTTTCATGATTTAAAAGTCTAGGGAAAAGTAAAATAGATTTAAGTCAATTGAAATATTTTCCTTAGACAATTCTGAAATGCTCCTCTTTTTTAAAACTCCCTAATTTTTCAACATTGCCATAAATTCGATTTCTAATAAACAGTAATTTTGAACCAAAACACTCCTTCAGAGTTCATAACCTCAATCTTTTTGATAATTATAAGATGCATAAAAATGAACATGAAATCCATCAAGCAAAACTTTATAAAAAATGTAACATTTTTCACTGATAAAACGTGATTAGAACTTTCTGACATGTTTTGGTTTGATTTTTTCTCATATTACATATCATACTTGGTCTCACTTTTGGAGCTTCAAAAGACATGTTCTAATACAGTTCCTCTGGGGACAAATATGGAAAAATGGGAAAAACGCCTGTCTCAGAGAAAGAAGTTCTTCAGATTACAAATTGACATAGCTCTGAATATACATTTCTAAACTGAAATAAAGGATTTTTCCTAACCAAACTTTGAGGATTAAGGAACTGAGATAGTTGACCAAGAAGAATGGTTATAAAACCAGAAACCTGAGAATGGTTTCAAGCTAGTTTTCAAAATGCAGTCCTTCCAATTTTATATCCAATTTCTAAGAAAAGAGTGCTTCATTTTTGATGACACAGATTCTAATCACATGACATGACAGCAAAGAAGAGCAAAACCTCTCTCTAAGTTAATGCTCTGCCTCCTCACTACCATGGCTGTATAATGTGCTTTTTGATGCACATTAACAAAACAAAAAGCAGACACACACATCTTTATTCCTTGCGATGTGCTTAGGGCACCTCTCTCTTCTAGGTGGTAATTATGCATGTTTCTAAATAGGACTGCAGACTCTCCTTAACAAAATTTTTAATTTTCTTTTACTCTGAAATAACCTAGAAAGTTAATGAAGATTTAGAACATAAGGATAAAAAAATAAAATAACAGAAAGAATACAAACCTCTGATTGTACATGCCCCGGAAATTATAATTTGCTCTGTAATTGGGAATTGGCTTTGGATCTAATGGCCTGTAGATGGCAGGCTCTCCTCTTTTCATTGCCAGACCATTCAGCTCCACAGTTGGTGTTATACTGCCTGCAAAAAAACAAACAACGTAAGTAAGGTGTTTAAACCAGAAATACTGAAAAACACACAAGCAAGACTCAGCTGCATAGAGAGACCTACACGATATATTTTTTATTCGTAAATTTGAAAGATGCAACTAAAAAGACAATTCAGTTTCTTTAAAAAATGGGAATGTAGATGCCAACTTAATCACAAGCAATGAAAAAGAACATTTAAAAATCTCTCTCAGTGCATTCTCTATGCAGTTTAAGTGGATTAATCTTCTTTAATATGAATGAGAAAGTCAGTGTGATAATCAAGCTGGTTATTCATCTTTCCAAAGTACTTACAATACATTATGACACTTTCTGAAAGAACTATAAAGATAATAGAATAACGTGTCTTTCTGCTGAATACCATTAAATAAAACCACAAATAGAGAGCCAAAAAAGAGTCATTGAAGCAAGCATGAAGTGAAAGGTATTACTGCACTCATTCAGGAATCTCACAAGTCAGAAAAAATGTTTTATTTGCAAGACTTGAAAACTTAAGGCTATGTCTAAGAACTAATGGTCTCATAGGAGTGATCTAACAGACTGAACACACAACTCCTGGAAATCAGTGCAACTACAGCCATCTACTGGTGACAGAATGCAAAAATAGAAGGCAGCCAGTATTTGCCTACTTGCACGGTTTCAAAAATGCCAAATAAGCTACACCCAATTCATTTCTTTCTTTATTTTTCTTAGCTAAAAAGTTCAGCTACAGTAATCCCCACTTGCACTGTTGTAAGACAATCCTAAATGAGCTAAATCTGCGTTCCCAAAAAAAGGACTTAATATATTCTGAAAATATTTTCATGAGAGATTCAAATAAATCTACCCTTAAAACAGCTATGATTAATTTTCCAGTCTGAAATTAAAGTTTTATATGCCAAATGATGAAAATGTTTATGTAACACTTACTCAAAAACATATCAACAACAATTCTTATATTTTCCAGAGCAAGACGTTATTACGAATTGAAAATTTTTATATACATACAAAATATCATTTTGATGAGAAGATACCTGTGCATATACAATGCACCTTTCTTGGAGGGAAATTCCAGTGTTAAGTGATACAATTTTTAACGAATTCTCTTAAAGCCTATTTCTCTTGTTATCAGATTTTCCCTCTAAGAATATTCTCAAAGCCAAAAAACTCTAGAAACTCAGCAATACTTTGCAATGTCAAGAACCAAACTCAGGATCCCTTTTCATAGAGATCTGAGCCTCCTGCTTTCTAAGCAGCCAAAGTCACAGTGGCTGTGAAGGAAACAGGGCAAAACCAGTGTCCTGGGTCTGGAGAGGCAATGTACTGATCTCCAAAGGAGCGAGAGAACGCTACCACACCACTCTCAAACAATCCTTCATGGCTAAGGATCAGGATAATACTCACAAGTTCTAAAGGAAATTCACTCCTCTTTTCTCTTTCCAACACAGAGAAAATTAACTGCAAAATTACTTCATTTTAAGAAAGTGGCTGGAGCATACATTTTTAAAAGGTGGGGAGGGGCAGACAGAAATTGAAAGGGAAAAAGGGAAAACAGAAAAGAGGCAGGGTGGAACAGATCGTTAAAAAATAAAAAAAGAGAAAAGGTTCTCACCACTTGATTTCCTTTAAAATAGTCTGAAATGAAGTGACAATTTTTTTTCTTTATTTTATTCATCAAGACAGAACTGATCACTGAGCATGTGCGTAAGACGTGTACCTTAGAAGGTTTTGCATGCACTGAAGGCAACTTGCAGGTAACAACTCAAAATGAAGGATGCAAGACACCGGTATACATTCTTTCTATTATTGAAACAAGTTTCTAAAGCCACCTGAAATCTTTTTGAAAGCACAAGTTGCTCTGAAGGAAAACTCTGCATGCAGGAAATTAGCTATCAAAGTTCTCATGCCAAATCCCAGCCTTTTGTTTATGCCAGAGATGCAATTTCACAGGACTGGACTGGATAAAATTTCCAATTTCATTGGAAAGCTAGCTAAAATAACTCTTTGGGAAATGCATTTTAGTCAACTCAGTCTGGTTTTCTCCTCTCTGCTTACTGTTGATCACATACCATCACTTTGTACATATCTAAGCATTACCTAAATAATATATTCCCTTACAGTTCAACCATTTTAGGTATAAGCATTAAAAATTCTTCTGGGAAAGCTCACTAGAGGTTGTCCATTGTCCAATCATACTACAGCTATGTTGATTTTCATCCTACAAATTTAAGTATCTTGTTAAAATTACTTATTTGGTGCCATAATATGCCAACACTTCAACAAGATCCAACACACAGAGGAAAATGTCATACCTGGATTATTGTTTACATTGTTTTTGGGTGGTCTAGGCGTTGGTTTGGGAAGGGTAGTTTCATTCAATGCTTTGCTAGCAGCAGCATGCTGGGCCTTTTTAATACTGCTTCCTTCAGCTTCCCATGTCTGTTCTCCAAGAGTCAGCTGCACTGTGAACATCTTCAAAGACAAAGAACAGGTAAACACTGGAAAGATTATCACTATGGATTAGAACAATCTGTATAAAAGCTCCCAGGGCTGAAGAGAAACCGTGCTCTCTTTTCATTGTATTCAACTCCCAGATAATGCATCTGATTCTTCCAGAGATCAGTGAGACCTTATCAGTGGACAACATTTGGCCTTTCAAATCACAAAGCAAATTAGTGTAATGGTAATGTCAATTACCAAAGAACAGAATAATATTTAAACCAAGTAAGAATACTTTCAAACTGATCCTCTGCTCTCGGAAGACTATTTACAGGCCAGCTAAGAACACATTTCTTCATATATTTGAATGTGTTTAGTCACTGTACTTGTAGAAAACAAATCCTAAACATGCTACTGAGAAAAAAAAAAAAATTGTAATAATTATGAATGAATATAAATGACTACACACTTCTCAAGGCAGCAGAGAATTTGGGCCAGATAGTTTTACACAGTGAATTGATTTCTCACACACCCAGATTTCTAAAAATAAAACCTTTTGTTAGGGCAAAGTCACAACTCAAATATGTTCAAAAAGATAAAGCAAGAAAGAAAAGAAATATTATCTTTTTAAATGAAACTGCAGTTCTTAATGGAAAATCTATAGTAAGGACAGAAACTGTAAACATCCAGAGTTCAGAAACAGACTAACTGATAAAAACCATATATATCAAAATCTGCAATAGAGGGCTATTTCAAGTAGTATCCATACTGTGCAAATTGTGCAGATAAAACTCAGTGCATGTTTAAGATATTAGATACAGTCTATTTTCTGTATGATACATAAATGTTCTGTTTAAATTTGAGCATCTGAGAACATGGGGAGAAAGGCTAAGAACTCAATATACTTTCCAAATAATCCCTAGATAAAAGGCAGGGTTTAATAGTCAGATACACACAGTAAACTAAGATACACCTACCTCAGAACAAAGACTGACTTAATTGAGTCAACAGAAAAAAAAAATCTACATATTAGTATGAGCAGTACATAAAGTAAAATTTTTGTTTTGATAGCTCTCTGATTTTCTTAAATTGCTAGATCCAGGACCAGGTTTTTAGAGATGAACATGGTGGGCAGCCTTTAAATCTGCCTTTACAAGTACATTCATTTAGCCTGTACTGGAAACAAGCATTTGAACACAAGTATGTATGTGCCTCTCAACTCAGCCCTATGCACATGCCCACAGTGCATTCAAACTGAATGCTATAAATACATACTTGTGTCTTAATTACAGCCTTGAGTTTTGGCCTACTGTAATTTTCAGAAGCACAATGCAAGTCCCTGTATCACAGCTCCTATTGCCATGTTGGTTTTTCCACAGCAGTCACAACAATTTCCTCATGAAAGAAAGAGAGAAATAGTCTCCTAATTTTACTCTCTGCCAAACCCTACCCCCACCTGAAAGCTAAGCTGGGTATTACAGCTAAACACCCATAATTATATAAATTACCTACAAACATACATCCTTATTACCAAAAGAGTTGAAATTTGATTTCTGGATCTGGAGTTTATATGTTTTATATTTTGCAAGAAAGTATCAGTGTAGTATTTTTATAGGAGGAGGAAAACCTTGAATTTAAATGAAAATATGATTAATAATGTCTACTTATCTACCTATAACTCTTAGCGCTTAGAGCAATAAATAGGAATTCAGGATGATAAAGGGCTTGCTCAATAAACTTCTGCCAGTCAGAGCTCCTTCTCACTGACATATCTGCCAAAAAAACTCCTGCAAAAACCCACACATAGGAGGTTTACTCCTTTATTAAAGGAATAAAACTGCCTAAATCCAAACTCTGGAGCAGCCAGTGGAACATTCAAGTCCTGGAATACCAGAGCTAAGTGTTCCACTATTGACTGACAGACATTTCTCACCTGAGGGAATTTCTGTTCCTTATACCCAACATAATTTACCTGATGCCCAGAGAGCAGAACTGCAAAGGCCACCACGCTTGTGCTTGCTTTCACTCTGCTGTGTTTCTAAGGTCAGTCTCTCTAAGCTCTGACAACTCTTTACTCCTCACTTCTTCGGTATAAAACTTTCTCTCCTCCTTCCCAGCTTTTGAAGTGCTACATCCCTTACCCCTTCCCCTCTTCTCTGCACCACCATCCACTTTCTTTTGCCACTGTTCCTTTTAAATTTGTGTCCTGAAATGACACTGACATAGAAGGACAGAAGACATGATCAATCTGACTAACACACTAGAAAACCTCATTTATGCTAACTAAGATTTCCTGATTTCTTATGATGAAGAATCCACCTGGAGGGCAGAGTTCTAGAAACCCTAATTGCGCTGTCAGGAAGAGCCACTTCTCTCCCAACTGCACTGTTTCTAGTTTCCCACTTCACCCCAATTGTCAAAACTTATTTTCCAGAGACAACAAGAAAAAAGGGTATAAAAATTTACTAGCATTTGTGGTCATGACACTGACAACTATCTTGCAGAGCGTGTCTGAAAACTGTGAAAACCACCAGTGGTCAGGAACAGAGTAGGTGTAGGAGCAAAGCAATGTGAGAAGCTCCGAGAATGGCTAAGAGCAACAGCAGCATTACATCCTTCAGGTCATGCTTCCCAGGACAAACTCAGGCCTGTTTCACATATTCTGTCAGGTATAGCATCATATTACTAGCAAGACATTATACTAAACTGCTAATTGAGTCATAATAAATTCTATTTCTTTCTTCACATTTAATGGGTCAAAACCTGTATAATCTTACTAATATCACCCTTGCTCTTCATCTATTTCTCTTCTGTTTATCTCATCGCACAGATGAAATTTAGACTTAATATCCTTCTGAGTCTATCGAGCACATAACTGTATCTTATTTTATCACTACGAGGGTCACTATTACCTAAAATAGTGAGGTAAATTTAAAAAAGGAAAAATTAGGAAATTAATTGAAAATCTGGCTTTCAGAAGTTCAGGTAATGTAGACTTAAGCCACTTCAATGATATTAGTTCCTTTAAAAGTAATAACAAACATATCACAGAATCATTAAAGTTGGAAAAGTCCTCTAAGATGATCAAGTCCAAACTTTGCCTAAACACCACCACACCAAACAAACCAGAGCACTAAGTGCCATATCCAGTCATTTCTTGAAAACTTCCAGGGATGGCTATTCCATCACTTTCCTGGGCAGGCCATTCCAATGCTTAACCACCCTCTCAGTCAAAAGAATTTTTATGTCCAAACTGAACCTCCCCTGGCACAGCTTGAGGTTATGTCCCCTTATCCTGTTGCCAATTGCTTGGGAGAAGGACCCCCCGTTCCATATGTGAACTACTTCTTATCCTACTAAAATTTAAGTATAATATGAATGTAATGTAACTTAAATCTCTTTACTGCTGAGAAATGTAAACAGCCAAAACCACACCACAACCAAAGCAATTTTTTTTTTCACAGAAATTAAAAAAAAAAGGTAACAAAATAAATACATAACACAACAGTGAAAAGTTACAGAAAACCCAATAAATTTAACATGCTGCAACCTAAAACCAACCAACAGTGTACCCTGTGGTGCCAAACACCTCCAGGAAGAGGAAGAACACTTCAATTTCCATTAGTGATGAGGGATGCTAAAAGCAGCTCCATACCTGCTGAAATAATTTCTACCACTATAACACATTCAGCAACGCCAGCCAGACCAGAAGATCAGTGACTTGTATCAGTTCTGCACTAGCTGGAAACACTGTGCTACTCGGAAACAAGGGGCAAGGGCAGAGACAGCCCTTGAGAAGCTGAAACTGTTACTAATCTACACCCTGACCCCACTGCCTCATGCGAATTTGCCACTCCAGAAATACTAAGTACAAAGCAGTTACTAATTATGCCAGTGTCTCACTCAGACTTTTCCAGGAATTTTTCCCTCCCCCAGCTTGCTCCTAACTAGAGAGGAGATTCAAAATCATATCTGAAAATTACCATGAGGCTATTCCTCTGTATTCCCCATCATCTGAAAGAATCCTAATTTTTGCTTATTAAGTTGAACATCCAAATTGATACATGAACTGGCCAGAATAAGCTGTCAGTTCACTAGAAACCTCTATGCTGTAAGGAGTCTTAGTATAATCCATATTAGGAGTCTTAGTATAACCCTACATAGTAAAGTTGCACAGTAATAACGTTTGTGCCCTAGAATGCAAGATTCAAAGATAGAGTATCAACTTCATGGACAAAGAATTGCATCAATAAGCACTTTAAAAAATGTCACAAATTTGTCATCACCTGCACTACCATTAAACAAATGCAGAGGTAGTTATCAGAGGCATGCTGACTGCAGAGAAAGATTCATGCAGCCTAAAAAGCAAGTGCTCCAGAAAGATTAAGGAAGGGTGGTGATACCCTGAAAAGACCTTCACAAGGTCTATATAAAGACCAGCAAATATAAAGTCAAAGATGAGAGACAAAGTAAGGTACAAAATGATCTACAGGGCTTCAACAGAAATACAGGCATACTTTCTGAAAGTGTGGGAGGAAAAAGCAGCAAAATAAAGAACAGTAAGAAAGCCCTTACACTAGAAATGTAGCTGGGTTTGACAAGCACACTTGTCCAAACCATGACATTATCTGTTCAGCATGTAAGGTATGGCTCATCACCTGGAACTGTGACCTTACCTTGGCATGAGCAGGCCCTCTTTCATTCAGAAGCTTATACTGGGGTTGAATTCTATTGAAACGGGCTAACTCATTTACCAGACACATTGGAGTTTTCTCTTTGGGGTTTGCCATGTTATCTTGGAGAGGAGCTGTAAATAAAGAGTCTGTAAAGTTTTTGTGGAGAAATGTATTCTTCACAACTTCACAAAACTTTGCAAAAGCAGCATGCTTAGAAAAGAAAATACTTTGGCTACAACAATTTTTGCATATATGCTAAACACAAAGTTTAAATACCATTTATATATTAATCAAATGAGAATATGAATTTTACAATAACAATTTTGATTACATGCAATTAAAAAAGCCCAAAAACGATTTCTTTCCAAAGTGTCTTTATGAAAGATGACAGTGCAGGGGAGCATATGCATATTCTATATTTTCTGTGTCACCAAAGTTTACTGTCAGGAGTATACTGGTTCCTGGAATTGACTACTCTTTCAGAATGGTTTCTCCACACTTTGAAGAAGTGGATAGCATAAGAGTTATGAGACAAACACAGTAGATGAACCCTGTGGTCCCCGCTTGTTTCTGCCAGCTTCTTCCCAGTGTTTTAGACTTTTCTCACAATAATAAAGTCACTCTCAGAACACTCCTAAAGCACACCTCCCCCTTTAAGGATTTTGTTCTGCTTTTTTTAGACTATTTCACATTCTGCAGGTTTTTTGCAATTTATTTGTATCTATCCCTAACACACACACACTGTCATTTCTTGCTTAAATTATTAGGACAACACTTCTGCATTTTATACCCAGTTCAGCATTGGAACTACAGCATTTATTAGGCTACAAAGGAAACACCAAATACTGCCAAGCAGTCAGAAGACATTCTGTTCTAGGGAAGAGAAATAAACTTGGAGACCTTCCTGCCCCACTAAAACTTCTCTATAAAAGATACACTCAGAATTTGACAAAATAGACATGTTCTTTTCTAAGCTTTTATATCATTGATCAAAACTTCACTGCAAATCTGAGCTCAATTAAAGAAACCAAATTTAGTAAACAGTTTATTTAGCCAAAACACTTTTCTACATGTGTTTTCTCCTTTATTTTAATCCTCTTTAAGACCTAATTATTATCTTTTTTAATTAACAAGTCATCAAAAAGACTAACTTGAACACCAAAGAAAATATATCTGGACCAACTTACCTGGTGAGTTGTTTGAAGATGCAGGATCCACAAGGCTGGCAGTAGGACTGCTACAGCTGGCAGCTGATTCTGAAATGGATCCATTCATTGAGGATGGCAGACTCAGTGTATTTGTAGCTGTAACTGGCAGGGGTAGCACCATAGGGGCCATGGTGGGTCCAGACAGGTTTGCTGTAGTCTGCATTTTAACTTGTGCCATTGCCTGTCACTGCAATAAACACATTATCATCAGCAGAGCACTTTGCATTTTGAATGTCAAATAACTACAGTGGTATTAGCAACACTCCTTTTTTGCTCCTGGATCTGGGTCACAAAACTGTCCACAAAAGTCATGCCTCTGCAAACATTACTTCCAAATAGATGCACAGAGAAACAGAGCTCAGAGCCAAAGAACATCACTGGAGAAAAACCCGCACACCCTGGCTCCAGGTTCTGTTTTTCAGTGGTGGGGTCACCCTGCCTGAAATACAGCAGGAAGAATTACTATTCTAGCATAAAATTCCACACAAATACTCTGCAGATGAGATAAGCACCCATCAATATCTTCAAGAGAGAATGTCTTTGCAACAAACTGCCATGGCACACTTTTGCCATTGCTTTTCCAGTAAAGTGCACCTAAAGTACCAAATAGGATCACAAGAGAAAACCCCTATTCTTCTGGCCTGTTACCAAACCAGAAAATAGAAAAAAATGGGAAGGAAATACAAACAAACAAAAAAAAACCCTCAACAAAGATGCAAGTTCTTAAAAAAAATCACTGCTTATTCAGTCATCAGGTGGAGTATTTCTATCCTTGTATAAATTACCCACAGAAGTACCACGATTTCCTAAACTAGCCTTTAACCCAAGGGCTAAAACATTTACCTGGAATATGTCAGGTACTAATTATCTCTTTTCAATTGCCCAAATTAGTTTCTTTGTTGCCAATATCTCTTCTCAGGCTAGGTCTACATGCATAAACAAACCAGGGTCAGGGCACCACTCCTTCATACTACTCACTGAGAGTATGCTCTTTGGCAAAATTTGGGCTACTGTCTGAAAACTCCTGCTACTGCAAAAACCACACGGGAGCACTTCAGAGGCCTGCAGGCATCCCAGGTAATCCACTTAAGTAACAGAGAAACCAGTCATTGTCAGTAATCCAGGAAAAAGGTTTGGGCTTCTCCTGTCCCATAAGGAGCAGGATGATGTATTTTACTCAGCAGCATGGACATAGACTGTATTATTTAGGGTTCATACACGTGAGATGACCTGTACAGAGCAGGTAGAAGCAAAGCCTGCAACAGCCAACAAGAGACCTGAGGAACTGGCACTTCTCCCAGCAGCTGCTCTGGTCCCATGGCTAAGGCAGAGCAGGAGCTCAGCTCTCATCCATTGCAGTCAGCACCCATTACCACTAAGCTCTCTGCTCCTTCTGCTGGGGTAATTCTCTCTTCCTATCCCAAAAAAATCCCCCATCAGAAAGACTGACCTTTCTAATGAAAAACTTTCTAATGAAGAGCTTATCAAAACAAATAAAACTATATAAAAAATTTCAATTACCATCAGTATTTTTGCCCCCCCCCCAATCCATTAAAAAATATCCAAGTATCTTTACTCAGAGGGACAATATTGTTGGATTAAGATCCCAAATCACTCATTACACCATAGACTACAAGTACTTTAGCACAGTTGCACTAGTATAATGAAAATAATAAATCCTATTACTGTGTCTCTGTGCTTTCAAGAAGAGGTTCAGACTGGAATGCCATTTTTATTACTGAGGAAAGACAGATAACAGATTTAAATCTCTGTAAAGGCAAAAACAGAAAAAAAATTAAAATTAATTTGAGATGCAGTCACCTGCCCTTTTCTTGAGTATCTTCATAAGTATCTTCAGTAAAATACTAATAGTGGCAGATTTAAAATATACCTATGCAGTTAGCTGAGATATATTCAAATACTCCATGTATTCAAAAAAATATGGACTAAATTCATACTGTAAAAATCCTACTATTACTTCACAGCAGATGCCAAACAATACAGCAGTATTGTTAGAAAGGCCTAACTTTGAGAAGGTGTAGAACTATAGAAGTCTTTGGTGTATAATGTGTCTACTTCTGATTTCAAATACATTAGTATAGACAGGAATTAATTGAAAAAGTTTCTTAGTTGTAAACATCAAAGTCAATGATGGCAGAATCCGGCCATATGTTTTAAACACATTTAAAATGAAACCAACATAACATGTAGTATCATCACAATAATTGAAGTTTAAGAAACTCACATTATTTACAGCATTTTAGCTTACAGACATGAGTATGAGAAAGGCATCACTCTTATGGTACTGCATGAAATACTACTGAATACCTAGTCTTGAGCCCTACCAGTTGTGAACTACCACTTCAACTTCCAGTATTTTAAGTTTATTCTTCACAAAAGCAGAACTTACAAATAACCAAATAAAATCTTATGTTCTACAGTACTGATGTTCTAAAGGGAGAAATTGTGGGATGGATCCCTTCCTATTAAGGATAAAAAAAGAAAAAGCAGTTTACAAATAGTTTTGAGGAACTGTAAAAATGAACAAGATAAGGTTTAGGGGGAAAAAAATGGCACTAAAAGTGAAGTACATAGAAAATTCAATTCTGAAATCAGAATTTATGATAACATATTGAGTGCTGGGGTTTTTTATATATCTAAAGCTGCAGAACTCCTATGAGAAACTGTAACTATTTTGTAAATTAATCTGTATAAGCAGAGATGCCCAGGCAGTAATATAATTGTAGGGACTAACTCTTAAGCAGATGAGATAGGGAGATAATGAATTTGTAATTAGTTCTAAAAATCACTTGTAACCAGTTCCAGTAGTAGAGAGAGACAACAGAAAGAATACCATTGATATAGTGATGGCATGTCATTTGCACACCACCAGGCAGCCAATCTTCGATGTCATGACGAAAGGTGACAAAAACTCTATGGTCCACCTTTTCTTTACATTTTTTACATATATACATCAGTGTTGTACTATTTTATAAACAGTGAAGCAAAAACATTTTGGGGCCTTCCAGCCACATGCACAAACATAATAAAATACACTGCTACATAAAAGTAGGACTTGGGGGAGAGAGATTTCACTAAGCTGGTCAGAGATGAAATGCAGTTATATAATCAAAATATTTTTAAATCTTCTATGAGATATTTTTCAAAAATCTGGCATATATAAAAGGGATGGTTCATTTAAGATACTAAGATTACAATTAGAACAGTCCCCACACCCCATTTCAAGTGGCTAACTCAACTCATACCTAGACCCTTCCTACACCCAAGCGTCTCCAGAGAAGATTCCCTTCAAGTCCAGCAGTGGTTACGGACACTTGCACCTCTCAGACAAAGCTGGACTGCACAGCTGTGCCTCCCAGCTTTGTGCCTTTCCTCAGCTGCCACGTCAAGACACAACAGGAATGATATTTCTAAACGTTTTAACCACACACGTCTATCCAGTTGGAGCCCGTAAGTCACAGAGCCGCCGTTCTTGCAAGGCTGCACTCCAGGGCTTACGGTGCCTTACGAGATGCTGCAATGGTTTCTCCTCACAGTCTCACCCACACTGCTGCAGTAGAAATGCAACAGCAAACACATAAAGGGATGCAAATATACTAGAATTGCATTTTACTTCACTTCCCCTTTTGAGTACTTAGTACACAGGCAGCTACACAGGTTTCATTTAACAGCTCGTGTCGTCTTTCTTATTAAACTATGTACAAGCTGTGAATTTTCCTGACAAACTAAAAATGACCAAACCAAAACAAACTCACACAAAAACAACAAAACAAAACTCCTCATATTTTAAAGTGAAAATATTGCTGCAAAATATTCCACTCATTTTTTTATGCATCAAGAAACACAACATTGTTGTAAGTTGACCATGTCTGTATACCAGGTGCCCACCAAGGCTGCTCTATTGCTCACCACCTCAACTGGACAGGGGAGAGAAAATATAATTAAAGACTTGTGGGTCAAGATAAAGGCATGAAAAGATCACTCACCAGTTACTGTATGTGCTGAACAAACTCGACTAGGGGGAATTAAATGAATTTATTATTAATCAAATCAGAATAGGAAAACAAGAAATAAAAACTAAATCCTAAGAATACCTTCCTCCCACCCATCCTTTCTTCTCAGGCTTAACTTCACTCCTGAATTCTCCACCTCTTCCCCAGAAAGCGATCCAAAGGAATGGCGAATGGGGGTTAGTCAGTTCATCACAGGTCTCTGCCACTCCATCCTGCTAAGAGGAAGACTCTACATATTCTTCCCCTGCTCCAGCATGGGGTCCCTCCCACAGGCAACAGTCCTCCACACTCCTTCAATCTGAGTCCTTCACACAAGCAGCAGTTCTTCAATAACTGTTCCAGTGTGGATCCCTTCCACAGGGTGGCATCCTTTAGGAACCCAATGCTCCAGTATGGGCCTCTCACAGGGTCACAAGTCACACCAGTAAATCTGCTCCAGTGTGAACTCCTCTCTCCATGGGGCCACCGATCCTGTGGGTCTCCGCCACGGGCTGTGGGTGGACCTCTGCTCCAGCATGGACCTTCATGGCATGCAGGGGCACACCTATGTCACCATGGGCTGCACCACGGGCAGCAGGAGAGTCTGCTCTGGCGCCTGCAGCACCTCCTCCCCCTCCTTCTGCACTGACCTTGGTGTCTGCAGAGCTGTTCTCTCACATAGTCTCACTCCTCTCCTCTCTCACTGCACTTTCTGTTGTGCAGCAACTTTTCCTGCTTCTTCAATCTGTTATCCCAGAGACAGTACCAACAACACTGACGGCCTCGACCTTGGCGAGCAACAGGTTCATCTCAGAGCCAGCTGGCATCGGCTCCATCGGGCACAAGTGAAACTTCTGGCAACTCCTCACAGAAGCCACCCCTGTAGCCCCCCTGTTACCAAAACATGGTCTGTTTTGGCCATGAAAACCCACTACAAATATTTAGTTACATTGACAGACGCAGGATACTTTTAAAAACTGTGAATACACTTGTATCATGCTAAAAGCACCATGCAGCATAAAGCATTAGTTAACACCTTTTCTGATTATTATTACTTTTTGTATTTTTCTGGAATTACTTTATGGCCTTAGATCTTGTGACTTAAGATATTAATTAAATGCCCAGGTGAAATGATTCTTAGACTATGTCACAGTAATTGAATAAATAAAGACAGATAAAGTAGATAAAACACCACAAAAGGCAGAAAGCATGGACAATGAGCTTTCAAACCAAACACACTTGTATAATGTGGGAAAATTGAAAAAGCAGTATTAGGAAGACAAATTGTATGAACAACCAACAGATACAGAAACTAATGACCTGAACAGTCAAAACAGAAGGCTGGACTTCATCTGTGCAGAAAGTGAAAATGCACATATGCAGTAGGAAGTCAACACACTTTCACGTCATACAGCCCAGAGTACCAAACCTAATCCGTGCACAAGTATGTAATGCATGGCACATGCTATATATGTGTGAAGGGCTTTACAAAGGGAACAACTGAGGGCCAGCCACTGCTGAGCAGGAAAAATTACTTGATATATCTTGTATTTTATATAACCAAGGGTTCTGCTTATATCTTCTAATCAGTGTCCATTTTTCACAACAGTATTACATTAATGATCTCAGACCCTTTTCTGCAGAACTGCTACCCAGCAAATTTTAGCCTGTGCTCGCTTTGTGAATCTGACTGTTCTCTAGCTAATGAGACTTTGTTCTTGTCTTACTTGAATTTCCTTATTAAAAAAAACCATAACAACAGAAAAAAAAAAAAAAGACAATCATTTATATTTTCCAAGGTCACATCAAATTTTACTTCTAATTCCAAAATGTTTGCAAGTCTCCTCTAAGCCTGCTTTATAGAATCTACAAACTTAGTAAGTGTACTGTTTCATCCATGTCATTAATGAAAATATTGAAAGGTACAAGAACAGCAATCCAATAGACTGGGGGCAGTGTCTAAGCAGGCAGCACCTCAAGGGTTTTTTTCAGAACAACCCCCATTTTGGTTAGAAGCTTGGTAATGTGATTCTTCTGTGAAAGTCCCAAGTCAAAGAACTCTAATAGTTAACAGCTTCCTAACTAAGAAGGGTTTGGTTTTAGTTTTAACCTTAAAATCCCATTAAATGATCTGTTTTCCTTCTGTTCTCCTGATATTAATTCTCTTGTTCAGTTAAACCAAAGTGAAGAAAACTGCCTAAAGGTAAAACATATCTCTGGTGTGCCATTTCTCACATTTACAGCAAATATTTATACATTTGTGGACATTAATATAAAAAGTACTATAGAAGTCCTGAACCTTGTGTAATTTATTTTTACTGTGTTATATCTAGCAGCTTATTTAGGGTTGACAAAAACCACACAGCTCTGCATTACCTTCAGAGCAGCTTAATTTGAACTTTTATGTCTTCTACAACCAAGTAATGAGATGGCCACACAGTAGCAGTTTAGCAAGAGCATGAATTAAGGCAACAATCAGCAGATGGTTATCCAGACTTACTAGCAAAATTTATCTTATTTATACATTTTAAATAGCAAAAATTAAAACACTAGGCATGAAATAGTACAGGGTTTCTCTGTTTTTTTTAAACATATACTTTTTTTTATATTACTGCTGGTCCCCACTGCTTGCCCTTCCCATTTGCTCCTCCATCAATTTCATTGCTTTTTGCCTTATGAGGAGTGGTTTGTCAACAGCCAAACTGATCTAATGACTTGCTGCCATAACAAGGGACTATCCCACATCCTCTCCTCCCTGCAGCACAAAGCCAATACTTTCTGTGTCTTTACCTCACTGAACCAGTTCATGTGGCAGGTAAGGAGAAAGATCAGAGAAGCGTCTGTGTCTGTACAAGGAGGGCCACAAACTCCTGACCTGGAGTGGGTGTAAGGAATTAGCCCTTTCAGCTCCTGCTAATCAGCTTAGCTTTGCTGTCAAGCCATACACTGACTGAAGTTCATCTCCTTCACACTGTTCCTCACAAAGCCCATGACCCGTCCCATATGATTACATCTTCAGAAACCTGTGGCCTGGTTCCTTTTTTTTTACTGTTCCTTACAGTAGAGAATCTTAGTTTCAATGGATATATGAACATATCTACCAGCTAATTAACAGCTAAGTAATACATGACAGCAAGTTAAGTGCTGCCTTAAAAGCATTTTACTTTCCTGAAGTATAAGATGGGTGGGGGAGAAATCACTAACTCTTTCATTTTTGTTGTTTTGGTAAGATACTTCACAACCAAAGGAAGTGACACAGAATACTAGGGACTAATACTCAAAATTTAAGGAGCTGCAAGGCTTACAAAGAAGTTCCCCTTCTTGCTCAGTGTTAAACCCAGCCCCAGAAGACTAAATACTACAGTTCCTTACAATTAGTTTCCTCTGCTGTTGGACTGGAGCAGAAAAGGGTTGTAGATAAAACCCCAGGAAGGCAAGGAAGGGCCAAGCAACTGCAGCGAGCTTCAGGTCACAACATAAAATCTCATCACACTTTCAGATAGTATCACCCATGGAGGACTATCCTTTGCCAAGTCTTATTTACAATCAGTAAGAACCCTATGAGGAAAGGAAGGAAGGTATTTTTGTAAGAAAAAATCAAGTAGGAAATAGATTAAAAATCTGCAGTCATATTTTTCAACCACTTCTTCAAACAGCAGTCAGGTCAACCTCCCTTTTGAATTACTACACGGAAAAAGCACATTAAAACAACATTTGGTAATCCCATGCTGTATTTCCTTTGACTCCATTGACAGTTTAGACACCTTGCTTGTATTTGTAAACCTGAATTATAGATGTCTTTAATCCTTATCTGAATCCTCATATCTCATTGTATAGCAGTGCCATACGATATGGGTAACTGTGCTGGTGTGAGAGGTACCGTGCACATAGATGGCTTTGTAGGTCACGGATTTTTCATATTACTTACTTGACTTTTGCTGTAGTGGGTTAAACAATTTATTACATCCTAAATGTTTGCTTATTATATTTACTTTGTGACATATTCTATGTATTTCAAGTCAAAGGAAATACAGCATGGGATTACCATGGTTTATCGGAGTGTATTGGGTTTGCATGGCCAAGCTTTGGCAGTGGGGGGTTACAGGGGTGGCTCCTGTGACAACTTGCCAGAAGCTTCCTCCTTGTCCAGCAGAGCCAAGCCCTGGCAGCTCCAAAGACAGACGTGCTGCTGGTCAAGGCTGGGCCAGTTAGAAACGGTGGTAATGCCTCTGAGATAATATATTTAAGAAGATGAAAAAAGTTCCTGCACAGTTGTAACTGCAGCCAGAGAAGAGCGGGGTGGGAATATGTGAGAGGAACAAGTGTGCAGACAGCAAGGTCAGTGCAGAAGGAGGGGCAGGAGGTGCTCCAGGCACCAGAGCTGAGATTCCTCTGCAGCCCGTGGTGCAGCCCATGGTGAGGCAGCTGTGCCCCTGCAGCCCATGGGGGTCTATGGGGATACAGAGATCCACCTGCAGCCTGTGGAGGAGCCCACACCAGAGCAGGTGGGTGCCTGAGAGGAGGCTGTGACCCCATGGGAGACCTGAGGAGAGAGGGGCCCTGTTCCCCTGCAAGAGCAGCTTGTCCTTGAAGGACTGCACCCCATGGAAGAGTGACCCACGCTGCAGCAGCCTGGGGAGGACTGCTGCCCATGGGATGGACTCACATTGGAGAAGCCCATGGAGAACTGTGTCCTGTGGGAGGGTCCCCACGGTGCAGCAGGGGAACACCTCCTCTCCCTGAGCAGCAGAAGAAAAATGGGTGATGAACTGACCATAACTCCCATCCCCACTCTCCCTCTGCTGCTGGGGGAAGAGGTAGAGCTGGGAAGGAGGGAGGGGTAGGAAGAAGGTGTTTTTAAGGTTTAATTTCACTTCTCATTATCATGCTCTGATCTTGATAGTAATAAATTCAATTAATATCTCTAATCTGAGCCTGTTTTGCCTGTGATGGTATTTGGTGAGTGATCTCTCCCGAGTCCTTATCTTAGCTCATGAACCTTTCATTATACTTGCTCTCCCCTGTCCAGCTGTGAAGGGGAGTGAGAGCAGCTTTGGTGGGTCCCTGGTGTCCGGCCAGGGTCAACCCATTACAATCTTTTAAACAATCAGTACACAATGCCAGCTGAGATGTCCTGAGATACCACATTTGGATGCCTGCCTATTCCATCAGCTGCTGCTTCAAGAAGCAGACATCATCTCTGAAGATCCATGCCACATCTGACATTGCATGTGGCAGGCAGTTCAGAGAAACCTTGACATGAAGAGGCAATGAAATGGCAATAATGTATGTGTTTAAAGAAATGTATTACACCACTTTTCAGTACAGCCAGCAGACTCAGGGAGTTATTCAAGGTGATCAACAAGTAGGCTTCTAATTTAGGATTAGCTAACCACACAGCTGAGTGGCAGCTGAGAAGCAGACAGGGTAACTTAGTGTCTCAAACTGCACAAGATGCCAAAATACAGGCAACTGAATCCTACCCAAATTCTACTGCCAGACTTGTCTTCAACAAGTAAGTGATCATGGATGTTATTAAAACTAACAGACACAATTACAGAAGTAAATAAGCTCCCTTGCAGAGAGATTCACCACCTAAAATACTTGCCTAAGACATGTCTTTTTGTAAGGAATGATGGAAAATGCAGGGGTTAGGACACTGACTGCACTTGTGCACATTTGCATGAGCAAGAGTCTAAAAACTTGTAACAAGAGAAACTTAACAGAAAGTGGAGCATACTGACAGGCAGGAATGCAACTCTTCCCTTGCTCCCCTGGCAACAGCGAGGCTGACATGAAAAAGCTGAGAAAAGAGCAACTCAGGCCACAGTACATCTTACTGTGTACAGCAAAACTAACGACCCCAGACTGTACACGTGGCTAATTTTCTCTTCTAACAGAGAAATCAGTCAGGTCCTGTGTATACCAGGCAGCCACTTGAAGACTCAAGTAGACACTTCATAGGCAGACATGCAGAGGTCCTAAGCAGAGAAACTATACTAATACCCATCTAGAAACATGACGGTAGAAGGGATTGCTATTCTGTATTAAAATGGTAAGGAAGATCAATCAGATTATCAACTTGAAGATTTCTATGCCAGAAGAGAACTAAAAGATAAAGAAAGCCAATATGTTGCAACAGAACCCGAGACAGTTTGGCATCTCAAAACATTTCGACCTGTTTATAACCCAAAGCCTAAAGGGGAAAATCAGTCTGGTTTATGTAACTGTTTGCTACCTTCTAAAGATAATCTCATCAGAAAGTCTCTCTCAATTTATTGTTCCTGTCCAGAAAACAGAGAAAATGGTATAAAAGCCATGGAAATTTTCAAAAGCCAATACAAGCTAACCCAGTTCTCACAGTGCCACAAATTTTAAGCCCAGAAAAGATTCTTAGCCATCCAGACAGAATACTGGTTCAGACACAGCTATCAGTTTGACCCAGCCACCACACCCTGAATTACTACAGAGAAGAAAATGTGCAACTCCTTCATGAAACAGCAAAGTGATCACCAGAGCCTTCTTTGTGGGAGGTCTTTCTCATCCAAAACTCATCATAGTTTGAGGTAGATCCCAGAAACTATCTTATAGGTGGCTATAATGCCTTACAGATCAGAGGCAGGACACACACACTCCCCAGTACTAGAGGTAATATCCTTTTTGTATTTGCTTACTCACCTGAGAGCAAGCACTAATCCAAAGCACAAGAGCTGCTGTTGAGTACTGTAACTCTTCAGCTCTCTCCCTTACCATGACTATAAACTACTTACGACTTCTTGAAAACTGGAAACTTGTATCTCCCCCAGGCACTCTGTGATACACAGTCGTATCTGTAACACTTTTTAAGAGATTAAGAGGTCATCATACCGTTTTACTCCAGACACAGGTAACTCACATTAGCCTTAGGTTAAACAAAAATGTGTTAGTTAGTCAGCTTTCCTGAAGAAAAATAGCTGAAAAGAAGGGAAGCCTAAGCCACTAGTTTAACAATCAATCATCAGCTTAAAAGTGGAGAAGGGGATTAAGTAAGTGAATGAAAAAAACATGACTCAAACTTGACACACTGATGCTACAGACTTGTTTGCATCAAAGCTGTAATTGGTTCCTTATTTGAAATACTGGAGTCTACTCAGAGCTCCTTCCAAGAGACTAGTTTCTGATTTAATTAGTATTTTGAAATTTCTCTCATATATATAATTCTAAAAGCTACACTTTTTTTCTAATTTGTGCTAACAAGTAGTAGCAGTTACATTCCTAAGATCTACAATAAGCTTTGACTGGTTTTAAATTACAAAATACTCTTACTGTAAGTAAAACATCCCTCCAACTCTTGACTTAATCCCTATCTAGAAACTGCATTTTATTAATGGAATTCAGAAAATCATCTGAGTTTTTCTTGACTGCCTGTGACAAACTACTTCTCACATAATTTGAAATAGCAAATTTGGTGAAGTAGCAGAAACATGCCTTTTTCTTTGAAAAGAAGTTACAGCTCCTGCTACCAGCCCTCCTCATACTGTAGTCAGCTCCCTGTAATTAACAGCTACAAGATCCTCAGAGAAGGCAGTTTCAGTGGACAAAGCAACAGGTGTTGCACTCTATTGTTAGAAGTGGATAAAATTCTGGTTTATGTGCCTTCTTTTGGTTGTCCATGAGTGTATTTAAACAAAACCATTGTATTTCACAGCTGAAGTGATGAATGCCCACACTGAAGTCTCATACAGCTTTCAAGAAGTTGCAGATCCCAGAAACAGCTGGGGTCAAATTGCCACCTTCTGTTCATGAACCATTCCTGGAGTTCCCCCTACTCTCAACTCTTCCACAGACAGTTTTTGAATTGCTTGGATATAAGATAATGCTGTTATGCACTTCATACAGAGACTAGCTACCTGCTCACTGGGGGACAGGATCGGGCCTCTGTGCACAGGCACAGAGTACCTTGTGAGATCAGGAGTTCTGCAACGATTTGAAAGAGCCTCCTCCCTATTTTAAGTGCAGCTCTCTTCAGTCAACGATTAAAGGTAAAATAATTACTGAGTATTGGATTGGGCCTACCAAGTTCTCTGACTGATGATAAGCACAAAATCTAAGTTTTCAGCTGGAGAAAACTAGGTTTAAAGATGCTGTGTTTGGGGGCAAGGTTTAGAAATATTGCAAAATTTATGACATGGTCCTGGCTCAACAACAGTGGAAACAGAGTCCAAAAATTAAGGAAGTGGACAGATCATACATAGACTGTGGTGACATGGGAAAACTAACATTGGACTCCAACAAGCAAGATGGGAAGAGATGTGTCTGGGAGAGTTTAAGAGAAAACCAAAGGAGCTAACCGATCCAGTCACATGCAGCAAGCAACTATCAAAGACTCCTCAAACATCCAGAGAATGAAAAGAATCATCAACAACCCAGTAAAAGTTCACCATATTATGCAGTAATAGCCTATTGATTCCTTGTCCAAACTCTTGCTTTGGACAGAAATGATCAAGCTGCACAATGAAGCATAGTCAAAGAAATAACTTCTCTTTGGAAGAAACTACAGATTATAGAAGATTTTGCAATCCAGGAAGAGGAAAAAAATCCTAGTGGAAAAAAAACTCCTAGTGGCATACTTAACAGAGCCTCTCAGAGTTAGCAAAGGCAGAAAACACTGAAGAAAAACTGGATACATGGTCAATGCTAAACATTAGCTGAACACTATAAACTTGCCACACTTTCACCTGCAGCACAACTGGCAGGATGGCAAAAGGTTATTTCTGGAGTTGAATCAGCAAGGAGGATACTAAAGAAACAACTAACAACAGAAGGGAAGAGTGCTAGTAAAAAGACATTTGGTTCAAGTTGAGCACGCTGTGAGGGCACAGAACCAGCATAACAAAACCAGGCTTTTCCCTCCAACTTATGTACTAAGTAGGATACATCACAAAATAGCAAATAAGAGACCTTCTTCTATACAGCTNTTTTTCCCTCCAACTTATGTACTAGTGTTTAGGAGCACTAAGTAGGATACATCATAAAATAGCAAGTAAGAGACCTTCTTCTATACAGCTGATGATTCAGAATAACTTGTTTCCCCAGACCAAAGGAAGTTATAAGTGTAACTATTACAGGAAAAAAATGTAAACAAACTAACTAAAATTTGGAATTTTCTCAAATGGAAAATGAATGAAAAATTTGGAATTAAATTTTTATGCAGATAAAGCCAGAAATAAAACAAAGGATAACTCTGGCTGAAAGTACAAGCTGATGCACTGGTAATACGAAATTATTCAAAAATACTAGGAAAGAGTACCTGGAACTGAGCAAAAGCAAAAAAGAAGTTTGCATTTATTAGGAATGGCAACGCTGTAACATCATAGGCTCACAACCACCTAGAGAATGGATGGGTGGACGATGCTCTGAGCTGCCCTTCAAAGGAATGCCTTTCTTACCACTTACTGTACTTTCAGGACTCCAGGACTCCATTAGACTCAGCAGGGTAAAGTTAGCTTTTGTGACTCTGGAACCACCCTAAACTAGTGTAAAAGAACAAACTTGCTTTTGAACTTGCAGGGAGCTAACACTTCTGTTCACTACTAAGACTCCTGTTCTTTACCTTCCAAATCAAAATCAAATAAACAAAAAATAATTCAAAAGGAAATCAGGACCAAATTTTCTAGGATCTCCAAAAGAACACGTGCTATTAGGCTACAAACATATGCCTAATACAATCTAACCCCCTGCAAAAAGGGATGTTCCTTGTCAAGGAAGGGTTGTGCCCTCAGCCCAAGGGTAATCCAAAGTCTATCTAGATTGCAGTGACACACAGCAGAAGCTTAGGCAGAAGTGCAGACCCCAGAGCTGTGGAGCAGATCTGCAATCCAGCACAATAGCAAAGACACCACATCCATAAAACAGAGTAGGCCCTGGAACTAAAACTGCCTCAGCTAACCCTGTTCATCTGCAGAGCTCTGTCCTGCCCTATCTTGGGGATATATCAGGTATATTTGTCTGACAGTACCTATATCTCCCTTGCTTCTGTCAGCTATGAGATACCTGAGCAAAGGTAAACAGTACCAGTATTTGCAATGACAGCAAATAAAACCACTTCTTTTTGGTGCTAATGCCAAAATTCCTACTTTAAAAACCTTGAAAAGCTTCAAATTTCTACTGTGTCCAAGAAAAGAAATAATTTCAGTCCAGGATGGGCAAATTGCTGTTTAAATTTATTTTAAAATACCTTAAATACATTTAATAACTTAAGTTTCACCAGCTACAGCAGCGGTTTGCTCTCATGCCTACCTGTAACCTGTGAGTGTTACAAAGTATCTAGGGGCTCTGACTACAGTGAGATTTGAAGAGAACCAGAAGAGTCAAAGTTTTACAGGTAGCTAAATGGTCACGTGAGACAAGGCCTCCAAAGCCACCTCCTCTGGTGAACTGCCACTGACAGTAATATGTGGAATGGCCAGGTTCAGAAGAGCCTTGTAATGGAACAGCTGAAGAATTTAATTAAATATTAAATTCTTCTCCTGGGACTTGGCAAATACCTATGGTTGCCTGGTAGTCCAGATCCACAATGCCCTCATGAACGGCAACTCCATCAGGTCTGTGGAAACAGAATCCAGTCCTGGCGTCTTCAATGAGTTTTTACTTGCTTAAGGCTCTAACTAGTAAAAACTGCTAGTTGAAAAGGGGTGAAAAAAAGATGATGTGGGCCACTGTCCCTTCTGAAGAGGTCAAATCCCATATCTAACCCAGTGGATTCAGCTAAAAGAGAATGCTGAGAGAGGACTCTGAAAAAACAGGGAGAGCTTTACCTGCCTCCTGATCCAGGACAAGCTTCTCATTCCCTTTCACAAAGATGAGACAGCCTTAGCTGCCATGCAGGAGCTGGACACTCATTTAATAAAAGAGTAGCAAGTGTCTTGCACTGAATTACCAGAGGGTCAGAAGGGTTTTCAAGAAAATCCCTCTGGAGTCATTCATTACAATTTCCAGGCCCTAAACAGGTACAAAAGGAATGTCTCTTGGGTATATACTCTAAGTAAAATACCCCCTTGAATGGACATTACCACCACAGATGAAACACAATTCAAAGCAGGCAGGTTTAAATACTACCAGAGACACAAGACTGAAACAAAAAGCAGAGAAAATATTTTCTACAGTCTGGGAAGGAAAAACCAACATAGTATTCAGGACTGAATAAAGACCACCAGAAGGGGAAAAAAGTAAAACAAACAAACCAATGAACAGTTAACAAGAAATTTTAGATTTTTTTTCTTGTTCTTACCTTGTCTAACAAAGCCAAAGCTACTACAGAGTGCTATTTCATTATTATTTTGTTTGTATCAGAACAACTGGGTACGCTTCTAAGGGACCCAACATTGCCCTCTAACAGGTCTGCATTTCCACCTTGGGAACAGGGTTATCTTGATTTCATCCTTCAAAATGGATCAGTTGCATGGATGTGTCATCTGGGTGACATGAAAAAAGTTCTCTCTCACTCGCAGACAGTTACATATCCAGACAATTCCAGTTACTTATATCAATCTGCACATTTAGTGTACTGATACTTCCTTTTATTTATATAACACCGCTTTTTTTAAACTGGGGTCATTGTAGGAGAAACTCGGAACTGCAAATACCTAAGAGGTGTAAGAAATAAGAAGCTAACACTAGCAACAGCAATAAAAATTAGGTTACTCATCTCTTTTCTTGATCCAACAGGTGACCATTTCCATTGCAAGAAATTTTTCAAGAAAATCTGGTCTCCTACGCTCAAAAACGTTTCCTTCAGCCTGGAGGCAAAACAGCCTCCTCAAAGCCGTCAGGCAGCGAAACTGGAATTGGGACCACTGTGATCCTTCGGAAGTTTTCAGAAGATGAGACTGTAAATACACCCTTCAAGCAAGCATGTGCTACTATGGTAAAAATCTTAGTAAGCTAGCTTCTCCCAGAATCTCAGGATAGGAGGTTAACCCCTACTTGACATAATAATTGGCTGCTGGCTATCACCAGGGACCTCCCCAAACACCAACGGAGATCTGAGCTCAAAGCTGAGTTCTAACCAGTCTAAAAAGTGCCCCTTCCCATCATTTTAATGGTGACTAAATTAGAAGATTATGACAGATACAGAAGTATAGTGGAGTCACAAAATTAGTAATTAAATACGAAAAAAGGTGCTATTTACTAGGGAAAAAATTAAATTTCATAATCTGATTTTATTTGGTTAAATATAAATAAATTTGTAACATTCTAGTGATGTACTGTACAGATGTATAGTTGACTAAAGCAAATGAAAGGATGGAGTATGACACAGGTAAACACACTTTGACCATGGAGTACACATTTCATTACTGGGAAACACTCCAGAAACTACCAGTTTAACAAAAAAGACCCACAAAACAAAACCCAAACTACAAAACCCTTGCTCTTGAGAAGAAGTATGAACAAGCTTTAGAAGTTACAGACATGGATGAGACTTTAGTGTTACACTACCACAGATGGCTTTTCAAAATTAATTTTTAAATTAGGAGTTGTGACAAGCAATTTTTTTATTCTAAATATTTTCCAGAACAATGCCCAAGAAGACATCTCTCAGATTCTTACCAAACTCTCGATCTTTTAATGCAAACATACTTTGGACAATGCTGATCGTGACTCAGTGCTGACAATGAGCAGACCCCCTATATGCAGAGCCCTTAACTTTTAATATATACATATAAACTATATATGTGTGTTAACTACACTACACACAGGTTCCACTTCCTCTCTTCACAGAGTTTGTCATGCACTCCCACCAATTAAATTCCCCCTCTTTTACTATCCTTTCCTTCTGAGCAAAACTGCCAGCCCAATTCCCTAACATGGCTCCACAGAACCCCTGCCTTGTGCTCTTTATGCCTCTCAACCAAATGGAACCCCCTGGCTTTCCTTCTCTTCTTCTTCTCAGAGGAGAGCGAATTCAAGAACTATTGTGAAAAATACAGGCTATGTGTGATCCAAAGATTAGAAATGCAAAATAATAGGTTCTGGCAAAAGACAGGCCTCTTCTCCTATAGATTTTGCCGTTGGTGATAGGAAATAAATGTCAGCAGTGGAAGGAAAAGTGAAGCTCTGGCTCATTAACAGAAGTTATGTTGTTTCAGTTACCCTGAAAAAATGCAGTGTTAGGTCCTTCCCCACCACATCAGTGATACCCGCATGAGGAAATAGATACTTCACACTCTGATCAGAAAAAATCTGTGCCCATATCTATCAAATATACACCCAAAAAATGGCACTAAAACCTAAACGCTTCCTTTATAAGGCCAGCTCTCCAATGGAACGATATCATAAGAAGATGTATTTTGGGGTGAAGGATTGGACATAGTTGATGGGAGTTTTTCAGTTTTCAAAGACTGACAAGTCAATAGCCACATATTTCGGGTAGGTCAAAACAAACTGTCCAGATAGAGCATGACAGGTGCACCTTTCCTAATGGCTAGAGACCCACTCTTGGAATCAGAGGATCTGCTTCACTATGGCTTGTTGCCTAACCTTCCCAAGGTCATTTTTCACTACACTTTACAAAAAACACATACTATACGATTCACCTCCCACATTCACACCAATGTAAACCAGAGGTGGTGTGAAGTTAAGTTTACAAAGCTGTGGAGGAAAATCAAACCGGATCTTTGCTCCCAAAGAAGAGGCTGATGTAGTTAAATGCTTATTTAAACTTGGTCCAGTCATTAAAACACCTCTGATCAGGTTCTTTGGCAAGTAAAATTAGAAAATTTCTTTACAATCTACTATCTTAAATCAGAATTTAAGATTAGTCAAATTTATTATTACTTTGATGTAATTCTTGGGGAACAAGGTAGGTTGAGCTGGCAACAAGACTTTGGCTTCCAGGCTGAGCAGCCTGAGCAGAACCCAAGCTGAACAACATTTTTGAAAAGTTGTCTGCAAAGAAAAGAAAATCTGAACTGTCCCTTCCCCTTAAAAACTATGAACAAGCAGGCAGCCTCAATCCTGCTCTTAGCTGGCAACAATAGAAATCTTCCCAAAGACTGGCAGGAGCAGAAATCTCTCTCTCTGAGTTTTTCTAGGTCAAAGCTAAGGTTCTGCAGCTGGAAATCAGTACTGGAAATCTTACACTGCTGCTGACTTTCTAGAAAAAAAAAATATTTCATTCAGAAATCTGTCAGCCTGGCACTGTTTATATAAGCAACAATGTCACAACAAAGCCTATACAGAACCTCCTTGTAGTTAGCAAATGGCTTAAATACGTTAGTATTACTTCACTGGTGTAGACTGCTAACCTGGAATTACCACACAACCCAGGAAGACCTTACTCCCGTGCAGCTCGATGCCACTGGTAAACGTAAGTGAGATACAGCAACGTTTGCTCCCTGACAGAAGCACAGTTCAACTACCCCGAGCTATGGCAGAGCAAACAGCCTTACTTGTGCCTTGCAATACTGCAGATACTCATACATATCCCTCAGTACTACTGCCCAAGACAGTATTTAATGAAAGAGAGGGGTTACAACAGCAGCACTTTATCTACTCTTTTGTACAGTATAAACTTTTTTTAGTACGCCAGTAGTTGCACAGGGAGCATTCCAAGCATGGCTCGAGAAGCTTACGTCTTGGTATTCACAGAAACAGCTTGCTGGCCGTAAGGCAACACCAGCCAGATACACTGCAGGGAAATTTTTTTGCTTGGGTATCACTGACTTGTCAGGTGGGACCCCGAGCACTACTGGGCAAACAGCTTTGCTGCAGGATTCACCCTCACAGCTAAACCCAAGAAGCCCACACCTCCCCAGGAGGGCATGGCTGTGACTTCCAGGCCTGGCTGCGATCAAGATGAACTTTTCCCCACCAGACACCTGAACACCGGGAAAATGCCACCCAGACCATGAGAAGCCTGGACTAGGCAAGTTCACAGCAGTGTCTCTCTGGGTCCCACCTCAACCCCCGCAGTGTCTGTCTGGCCCCCAAACCCTGGCGCTGGGCGAAGGCCGGTAAACGGCTCCACTGCCCATCGCTGGGAAGAGATGCCGACATCCATTTTGGGAGTGGGAGAGCCCAGCACTGATGGCAAAGTTTGAGGCCCGGGCCGAAGTTTGGGGGCAGCGCAGGATGTGCACAGGGAGGGCTGACTACCACACACGTACGGGCACCCGGCGGCTGAGCTGTGAGGTCTGCGCCGCTGACCGGGCGAGCAGTGCCGGGCGCCGTCGCCCCGCTGGCGGCGGAGCGGCCACTGTGCGTCCCCGGGGCCGCGCACCGCGACAGGGCCGGGCGGGACACAGGACGAGGAGCAAGTTCGGGTGGCACAGAACTCCTTCCCGGGTTCTGGGGCAGGGCAGGCCCGGCGCGGTCC
>VZRO01000775.1:45034-80214 GCA_013397915.1 Daphoenositta chrysoptera
CCCTGCGCCCTCCGCCCGGCCCCGGCCCCCGGCCCCGGGGAGCCCGGCGCCCCCCGCTCACCTTCCCCCGCCGGGCCGCGGACACGGCCGGGCCGGGCTTCGCCGCCCTGCGAGGCCTCGGCACCGCGGAGGAGGAACCCCCGGCCCGGGGAGCGCGGAGAGCAGCAGCTCGGGGCTGTGCCGGTCCGTGAGCGGGGTTGAGATGGGCCTGGCGCGTGTGCTCTGCCCCCTCTCGGCCGCTGCCTGCACCGCTCCTTGCGCACCCGGAGAGAGCGGGCTGCGGGCGGCCGGACTTCAGGCAAGGAAAAGGAAACGAAGGGCTGACAGAAATACAGGGAGAGGGGGACAGCCACCATAGCACCCCAGACAAGAGGCTTGATTTTATCTCCCCTGTGTGGCGCTACTCGTCTCAGTCTAGCTTGGACCACTAATTCTCCAACGTGCTTCCCCTCTGTCCTTTCCCCTCCCAGAGACCTGTTTTCAGAGAAGGCAAAAACCAAAAACATGATTTATGTTAAAATTTTCTTCTGTCTAGAATTAGGGCAGATATATGTTGCAGGTGCTGGGCGCTGCCTGGGGGGAGGCTGCAGGTACGAGGGCCAGGGAGTGCGGCTGTGGAGGTTCAGCCATGGAAGTTCCACCGTGCCTCACTGAAACCTCCTTCCGCAGGTGGGCACAACCCTCCCTCCTTACAGAGTGCCAGGGCTCAGCTACGTAAAGCCCTGGCTCAATTGCTGTTTCTGTGCCTTTCCAACCAAAACCAACCAGCCTTTGGTTTTGCCATGATAAAAATATTGATTTTGTTGCCATGTTTCAGGTTGCACATACGTTACAGAAGGCAGAACTAGACAGAAAGATGTTTTAAAAAGGCAGAAACAAAAAAATGCTTTGGTAAAATTGAGATTAAAGTCTGAAGTGTTTCTTCCTTTAATTAGACATTAATAGATGAATAAAAGGGGGCAAAGTAAAAGAAAATTTCTCGCCATCTTTAGCATGAAAAAGATAACAGTCAAATCTTTATCTCAAAGTAAGCAAAAGTTTATTGTTAATAAAAGACTTCTGAGTTTAATCCACAATCTATCCAATTTATTTTGTAAAAAAATGTTTTCTTGATTGGATTAAGTAAAATAAACCAAGAATTTTTAAATCTATGCAAAAGCCAGGTAGAAGCATCAGAACTTGAAGCAATCATCTTCCTACTTGATTTGCAAGACAGCGGTAACAAAATTCCACAGGCTTAGAAACAAAACTAGATTTTTTGAGGGGGCATATCTTTTTGCTACACGACTAAGTTTTAGTGATAGGTATGAGAGTTATAACAATAGTCATAGCAAATGTAATTTTAAAAAACGACAGATACGTCAGGATTAGAATGGATTCAGAGTTCATATTTCCTGCAGTATCTGCTGTTCCATGCGATTTTTTTAAAAAATTATTACTTGATACCAAGAGGTGGATCAGTACTGAGCAAAAAAGAAAAAAGATGTAGCCTGACACGATTCCCAAGCACGGTGTAGGAACACTCTAAAAGCACAGAGCCAGGGTGAGTTTTGGTAGTAAGCTTGCATACTGTAGGTAATTTACACACCAAATACATGTCATGACACCTAGTGGCAGAGCTCTATTGTGTCTAAGTGATAGCAAGATTTTATTCATACTAACAGAACACTAATATGACATTTACAGCTTATTTAAACATACGTTGGGGACTCAGCATTTGCTATGAGAGTTTTATACATACCCTGTATTGAGCAGTGGTAGCTTGTTAATCCTCCCCTTCTCATTCCTCCATTGTTTTGTTGTCTGATTCTGAGATTCCTTACCCCTTAATTTAATTTAAGAACTGAGGACAGAAATACACAGTATAATACAATTTCTTAGGTAGTCTTCTGATATAATGTAGCAATGGATAATAATGCAAATACTTTTCATTAGGCTGCTACAAATTTTTGCGTGAGTGAAGTTCATTCAGATGCTGAATCATGATGATGCTGGCCATAGAAGTTTGGGGTGTTTTATTCTTTGTTTGTTCTTGGGGTTTTTTTCTTCACAATTTTATGTCATGTCAGTTTTGCTTTACTCACTGTTAGTAGTTTGAAGGATAACCCTACAGTATAGCACATACTCAGCATCAGTGTACACAGAGAAAAATGCATCCGATGAACGTCAGCATCAGATTACGAGGGAGGTTTTGTGAACTTTCTGCAATAGACTGATGTAATTCCAACAAGCCTCTAAAATCTCCCATCTGTGCTATTATTTCAATACCTAACATTCTTATAACATTGATATTACTAAACAGCGAAAAGCTTAGTTTACAAACATATCTTGAGATACATGTATCGACTCAAGTCTTGTATCTTGATACACATTTTGTAGTGCAAACAGAATGTAGCTGGAAGAAATCTCGATATAAAAGTGTATCCAGACCTTACCATATATATATACATATCTTATAAAACAAAGGTTAATATATTTTATAAATTTTAAGTCCATGGGTATATTTTGCTTTTTAAATGTTTCCTATATGATTGGAGATTTACATATATGAACACTTAAATTGCATTACTAGTCACTTCTTTAGATTTACTGCACCCTTACTTTTGAGGGTTTTTTTCCAACTGCTCCTGAGATACAGGATAGAGGCTAGTCAGTACTTCCAGTAAAAGCAGCTTAATACAATCTAAAATCTTCCCAGGTTTTGAAAACAAGATGCAGTTTGTATATGCTCTTTCACTCCACTCCATTATTAAACAACAGGAGTGTCATCACTTGCCCAACAGTCTAGTTTCTGTATGCAAGTTGTTAATAGGAATGATTAATTCAGTATGCAGTTTGAAAATAACAAAAAGACACATTAATGCCTAAATGCCTGCACAAACACCTAAGTGGGGGAAAATAAAGAATCATTCTATTTGGCCTGTACACATGAGTGCAGGACACTTGAAGATACTTGGCCTTGTCATTTTTAACCTCAGATTCAGAAAAAAATAAATAGGCATTTTCACGACTTGCAAACAATCAAAATACTTACATTTTTACTAACATATTTTATTATTAGAATTATAATTTTAAAAGAAATCATCAATAAATTAGTTTCCACCCCTTAATACACTTCGGTGTAACAAACCAAACCAAACCAAAAATGAATCCCCAAAGAAAATGCCCAATGATGTATTTAAGAAGTAGCAGATTGACAGAACTGGTTGGAAAGGAGTTCTGAAGGTCTGCTCCACCACCCTCCCTTTCTTCTCAAAGCAGGACCAGCTTTAAAGCTGATGTGACTTTGGAGCTAGCAGGTTGCTCAGTTTTCTTTTGACAATTTCCAAGAGGGGATATTTTACAGCCTCTTCCAGAATCCTGTTTCACAGTTTTATAAAGTTTCTTCATAGCTGTACTATTTATTTGTAAAAGAACTTGGATGATATTTGATACCAAAGCTGAAAGCATAATGAAGCTAATAGAGTGCTCATAATATACCAATAAGAAGTGAATAATGCATTATTTACATTAGTCAGTCATTCAACTGAATAAAAGCCTCTAATAGCTTACTACCAGAAGAATGGGTCACTTAATTTTTTAAATAATATTCTTCCAATCATTAAAAGCAAAACCCAGGAGTTTGGGATTATATTTGATTAAAACCCAGTATTATTAATGAACCTAAGTCTGGTCAGATGACTGCTCTCCCCAGTTACAGGTGACTGTGACTATAAAAGTAGATTTTTGACTACAATGCATGACACACAAATGACTAAATCAATTTATCACTAGATAGTACATGAAATGAGAGGCATGAACAAACCAAGACAAAACAAACTACAAGTAAATACTGTGAAGAGTTTTCTCACGTAATGGAAACTATTTACTCTTTATGCTCCAGTGAGGACTCACAAGCAATGAATTTTAACAACTCACACTAACACGCTATCTTTGATGATTCATGTCTACAATGTGAGTTCCCTAAACCAGATGAATCACACAATCACTTCAAGAATCTAAATTAAGTGAACTAGAACTTGCACTTGTCAGCATATACTGAATTCCATCACTGCTGGTATAAGGACATTGAGAAACCTCCAGGTCCTCATCTCCTTTAACAAGTATCTTTTTTTAGAACACAAAGTGAACCCAACCAAAATGATGTGCTGATTTTGCAATTACCAGCTTACATCTAGGTCTCCTAGCATTAAGGTATCAACGCTGGCCCCAATTCAGACTGCTTTGCAGGTAGCATTGTATTTCCCAGCAATTACTTGCTGCCACTGCTTTCATACATCAGTGCCGGGAATAGTAAAGCCATGTGCAAATAAATGCCTTACCCTTCTAAAAATGCTAGTGAAACTTTAAAATTATAGTGGTAAATTACTTTATAGTAAATATTAGGAGTTGTACTGCACATTCAGAAAATTTCACATCACTCATTATCATAATTAATGTATCCAAAACTGCACAAAAAATAGCCCTAAGTCTCTAGTTTTAATTTACACATTTAATTTGTGACAGCTATTTCCATAATTTTCCATTTATTTTTGACACAAAGTATTGTAAAAACTTTCTGTACAACCATCCCACCTTCTTACAACTACAGGAAATGTGACGTTGCATATTTATGCCTATCTAGTTAATATGTATCTTAACTGCATAAACTTGTGTATGTATATGCCCAGATACTTAATACAAGTTCACCACCCATTATGAACATTGGAAACTTCTCAAATATCCTATGTGTTTTCCCACAATACCCAAAAAACCAAAACCAAAAAGATTTGGATTACTTCTATAAAGCACAGAGCATAGAATGATAAGAAGAAAACCAAGATAATTCAGGTCAGCCGGGGATTCACATCTCATGACTACAGCAATGAAGGCAAATGTAACTACAGTTTCATAAATCAGCAAGAATAACAGAACTAGCAACCTGGAGACCATGGTGTGCTGGTTTTCCATTACAAAGCACACAGACATTTAGAAATGGCCCATTTCTGCATTAGTAGCCATTGCTGCCTGATGAGACTACACTGGCTTTGCTCAGGGGAGAAGTATGGGAAAGCCAAAGTGTAATTACAGGCCAAGGAAGCAATAGATTCTGTTAGATTAAATTCCTGTTTACAAGCCTGGGGTTTGGGGGGGGTTGGCTTTACTGATAGCATTCTGACTACATTAAAAAGTCTTTAAACAAGCCCAAACATGATGCTATTTCCATTGACAGTGTTGTAGGAGAGGATCACACCCATCTTGAAATGCTTTGGATTTTCATTAGTGCCTCTACGTGCAGGCACAGATTACAGCAACAGTTCAAACATAACCAAAGTGACACCAGTAATGTAACCAGATTGCGCATCAGTGTCTATACAAGTTACATTTATTTGCAGTCATGCTCATGAGAGACTGTACCTAATCATACCTATTGTCACCCTTACAAGTGGCATACTGTAACAGACTAGATCCCAGAGAAAGCAGGGATTAGGCTTTTTGCATCTTGAAGTTAAGGCCAGTGTTGGACATGAAAATTAAGTATTTCACTCATCACTAGACACATTCCTGTACTGACATTAAATTTACCTGATACAGATAGAGTGATCAAATGACACAACTAGTCCAAAGAATTCAATCAGTAGAAAGATGCTTTCCATTCTGCATAGTTCATTTGCTTCCCATCCATCTCTTTTAAGTTACACTATTAAATACCTTTTATTGCGGGACAGTGGAACAATTCTGCAACAAGTTGAAAAGGACCTGTATTTCCACCATTTTGCAGAAGTTTAAAAAATTACTTAAGGAAATTGGGCAAGATTATAAATTTATACAGTAAATTAAACCTGTATTAAATCAGTAATTTCTTAAATTATTATTCTCTTGAAACAAGAACTACCTTAGACTTACATGAAGCCAAACTGCAATAGCAGAAAAGACAAATTATCTGTATCCAGCATTCATGCAAAAAAAGGGTTCCCCCTCTCCCAGCCCCAGAAAAAAAAGGTTCAGAAGTTACCAGTACTGCAAACATGACTCAGTACACGACATAAAGGGCTTATCGTGTTCAATAGGAATGGCAATAAAGCATTGCCTACATATGCTTCTAAGTATAGAATCTCATGAATGGAAGCACTAAAAGCAAGGGCAACTGGCAGCATTGTCACTCAAATGATGTTTATTTTTAGAGGATTACCAATGCTTCCAATCTGTTGTTAGTACTATCTCCTGCCAGCACACACAAGCTTCATTCTCAGTTTGCCCAACTTTTTAAGTCGCAGCTTGCAGAGCAAGATTCCTGCTACTTCTAAGGACCGTAACAACACACAGCTTCAAAACAGGTGGAGTGCAATTGAGTAAGCTGCAGGTATTACATTAGCTGAAAATACAGAATCAATGCATGTTACACCTACATTAAACACAAATTAAGTCCTCAGTTTCACCTACAAAATATCTATTTCCAAGAGAGTTTACTGTGCAAGAAATTTGCTGTATGTTATGCATGCTATAGCAACAAGCACTGTAACTTTCTCAGAGGACAGCAACAAACAAATAGTATAATAATGTATTTGAGTGAATTCAATCATATCAATATTAGACGAAGTTCATTAAAGTTGTTGGCTTCACATCATTTCACAATCCTGCCAAAATTAGGACCCCACCTCTCAGTAAAGTTTTTTTGAGTCTGATGACAAAATATTGAATTACTGGCTGCAATGAAGCACAAATATTTTCATGTACATAAACTGACAAAAATAGCTGGACTAAATTCTATTGCTATATGAAGGTGTAATACAGTAGACAGTAAGGTTTGCAGCAGTTCTAACTTCATAATTTTTTTTTGATGATCAGTCAGTGCAACATTCTCCAATTAATGATAAAATCAAACTCTCCCGCCTTATCCTGCACCTTCACCAAATCATCAGTTTGCCATTATGTCCTAGCTATGCCAGGAGAATGCGAGTTTGGGAGTTATAGCTCAGCTATTTTGAGAATTGACACAAATGCACGAACTGGATATTTTTACTATAATGTTGCTGTACAACACATCGAGTCAGACCTTTCCCACCCTCCGAATAATTTACCAAAAGCATTAGTTTTGTGATGGTTGAATGTTGCTGAATTTGACAATTTAAGCAAGAGTAAACCCCCACATCATTTGAGAAGTTCAGTGTTCATTTAATGAGAGAATAGGACCAATCTATTACCTGGAACAATAAATAAAAATGCTTAAAAAGGAAGGGTCTATGGCAGTCTGTACATCTCTGAACTTCTTTGAAAGTATAAACAAGAACAGTGCCCACATGCCTTCATAAAAGTTAGGGAAACATCCCCATGTCTGACAATGTTTTGATTCTTCAAAGCCATATTAAGACAAAGCATAAACAAATTACAAGGCACTGCATCTTTACAGACTGATTTGAAAATCTTGGGGTGGTTTTATCTGTTTCCTTGCTACACTTTAGGTTCACTATGGAACCCAGTGTATTACTGGTTTATATACACATTTGATAAAAGAGAAACAAAGTTAACAGAAAAAATACCTTAGATTAAAAAATCAAAATGTGAAAGCAGTATTTTGTAAGAATTTTTAAATTTAAACTTCCAGATTAAAATCTAGCAAGTTCTCGCCTCCTTTCATCATTATTTTCAACACAGTATCTTTGCTTTAAAAAAACCCATAAAGAATGAAAATGTAAATGTTGATGGAAATCTTGCTCTTTTAAATGAAAAGCGGCAATGAATAAGGTGTTCGATACTACATAAAGTAAGGTAAAACATATAAAGATTGATACACACTAAAATCAATTCAATTAATGCATGGCCTAAGCAAGATTAGTACCCACCTTTAGTATGTACCCATACATACAACTACTGTTGAGACCAAACCCAAGAAAAAAAGCTCTATGAGAGAGAGAAGCAGCATTCTGGTGCAGACCACGCAGCAGGATTCCTTTCCAGAGGCCAAATCCTGCCATAATACTTTGCAAATATAAGAAAGAAAGGATTAAGTAAATGCTTTACCATGCACAAACTCTCAATAGTGACAGGACCCATTCTCAAAATCAAACATTGGTGCATTAATAGATGCCTTGAAATACACAGAAAACCATCTCACCACAAAACAGTATGGAATCAACTTACACAGAGAGCACCACAAATTTTCCAATTAGATCTTTGGTTTACTCCAAAGAAAACCCTGAGACATTGAACTTGGTGTGCAGGAATGCTCCAGACTGAGCTGGCTGGCACAAGACAATTCTTGTTATACTTACCCAGGTACATCCAGTACTGAATAAAAAGTTCAGATGGATTTACATTTCAGAAATCGTTCAGGAAGACCTAAGCTTTACTATATTACTATATAGTAACTACAGTTACTAATGTAAGGAAACTTGCCTTCTGGATGAAATAACTATACCAATATCCAAATGGTAAGCCTTTATAATGTTCACTTTCAAAAAGAGTTGTACAGAAATGAGTTTAAAAACCCTCAACATTACAAAGTAGCTGATGGGCAACATATAGAAATAGATTATGTATTTAATTGAGTGTAATAACAATCCAGAGAAGCTTTTAGGGAAAAGAATTACAGGCTTTCCTATACAGCATTCTCCAATAGTACTCAAGATACCAGGAAGACATGAGTAGTGCCTAGGTACGATTTAGTCTATTCCTACAGACTAAAGAAAGGAAGCTAACAGAAGAAATTGTCAGGATTACAAAACACATAGCAAACTACTCTATCCAGTCTATTTTCCACCTGCAAGACTTCAAAATTTCTTGTCCGGCACAGTATGAAATCTACTTTGCTCATTTTATTACACTTTCTTGAAAAACTATTGTAAAGGCAAAAAGAAACCTATTACCTCAGTTCATGGAGGGGGCTACCCATTCTCTTTTCCTTCATATAGTACATCTCAACCAACTGCTACTGGTTTTCATACAGGACCTTGACCCTTCAGTTGCATCATGAACATAGTTGCATTGCATTTGCCGTTTTCCAGTTCTGAAGAACTTCATGCACAATTACTGATGTCCTCTTAAAAAAAAAAACCAAACCCAAAATCCTAAAAACACAGAAACCCAAAACACCATGCCATCAGCCACTGATTTTTAGAGACTCTTCAGGATGCTATCAAACTTAAAACTTCAAGAACTGGTTGTTCTCCCTCCCACCCTACTTTGTGAGCATAGCCTATCTCCATGTGGTATCCTCATTGTATTGGTCAACACAATATTAAGGAGCTTTTGAAAAATCAGTCCCAATACAGGACTGTCTGGATTACTATTATTTAAGGAACACGAAGTCACCTATTACTTCAGCATAATGGTTAAGACAGTAGTTACTGCTCGGGGCAGACGACAACACACAGATACCTAAAAGATTAAAAGAGTTACAGTCCAAAACCAAGTGTGATACAGAAGATACCAGTGCAAAATTATGCCCTCAATTTCTCCCCTCACCTCAACCCCCACAAATTAAAAACCTTTTGCAAATCAAGACTTTAGGCTTGATATACTCCAAGTCATCTGGAGATTTGATGACTTACCTTTGTCACTTGTTTACTTAGTTATATATATATCCTATACTGCATCTTCCAGAGTTCTGATCTTCAATAAATTGTCTACACCAAGCAGATAAAGATGCAGTTTATTCTGTGCCATGTGAAACATAGCTAACACTGTTTTCTGCCGACATATGGACAGTTTAGAGAATGAGAGACTCAAGAGCTATTCACACTTCATCACCAGTCAGAGTAACAGCTGTCACACACTCTTCACTGACCCTGCACAAATAAATACAAATCAAAAGCACCAGGTTTCATCCATTCCTTGAAGAAGACCTTCAGAGGAAGGGATGAGATGGTGACCAGCATGATTTTGTCTTGAAAACCTCCTGCCAGTGGGCAAGAGTCCTGTTCTTGAAGCATACAATAGACAAATGAGATCTCTCAGACTTGGGACACAAGTGTTTTCTGTTAGATGACTGTAAACACATCTGGCTTTTTATCTAACCTCAAGAACATTTGATTTGTAACATTATTGCCTTCCTTCTGGAAAATACCTGGCATTTTCTGAACAGTTTCACTGCATCTGTAACTATATTTAAGGTTTGACAACACTGATCTGATAAAAAGTTAACTAAAAATGTCCTCACAGAACAATGACTAGAGACTTGATACTTAAAAAAAAAAACAAACCAAAACAAAACAAAAAAAAACCAGAACAGAACACAAAAAGCTAGCCTGTTCCTGAGCACTTAAACTCAAGGCATCTAAATGGAGAGGTAACAATCACTTGAAGGTTTTGGAACAACTTCAGATTTTTTTTTTAACTAGAAAACAGAGTTAAAAAAGATAGGGGAGTCCCCTGCCATAGACTGTTACAAGCAGTCCAGAGCTCCAGCTCTCAGGCTTCTCATGGCACATAACTCAGCTTCTGCATAACACAAGGTTGCTGATACTTTACATTATGCAGAAAATTCTAGATACAGAAAATTAAAGATACAAATCATGTTTTAGCCCCCACCTTCCAAACCCCAGCTACACAATGCTTTCCATTTCTTGCACTACCTCTGAAACTATTGATTATGCAGCAAGTTGATCTAATTTGCTAACTGAGAAGACAGATTTTCACTTTTTCTTAAGTCAGTTTCCTACTGGTTTAACATGTTAAATCATTTCAGTGCAGATTCAAGAATAAAGTTAGATGTACGGTAAGAATGTGAATCATTAGACTGGAAAGGAAGCAGTACAAATTCTTCTTTCTCTGGTAATAGCAGGAACCATGCTTGATTTTATCTTTGAGGATTAAATGCCCTGGAGAACTGCATTAGCAGCATCCAGATAATATTGTAGACCTGGGAAGACAAAGGGCCCAGAATGTTCATCTGAACAGATTTAACCCTGACCTACTTGGCACAAAGCACTTCAAAGGACTTGAAGAAAACAGGTTCCCAATTGCTGAAGGCAAGACAAAAGTTTTAAGGTCTTATCATGGAGATTTTAAATAACAAAAAACAGAGCAGCATGAGGGAAGAACTGAGGTCAGTGTTACAGGATTCCAGATTGTAACATCTTTCTTTGAGGCCATCGTTATCGTTTTCAGTTCTTCACTGGATTCCTATTCAGAAGAGTCTCCTGTAAGCAGCTCCTTCACCAGCAGAGGTCAAGAGAAAAATGTCACTTGAAAAGATGAAGTTACACTGCACATAGCATGTATATAAAGTAGAGGGAGTTAAATACAATCTAACCTACTACCACTGACTTATATATTAAAGCTCCTATGAAGTATTATATTAGAGACTATGGACACAGGCTTATAAATCCAATCTCTACACTGATATACGCTGCACAGTCAATTGATTTTGCATTTCATTTTTGGTTTTTAAATACAAAATAATTATCTGAGTGAAACCTACATGCTTTTTCCTACATACTTCAAGATAGAAATTACTTCAGAACTATGTTACTGAAATGCTTTTACTTTGTAGTTGTAAAAAAATTCACTTTAGTAGCTCCAGAGAGAACTTGCTACATTGAATCAGCTGATCAAAACTCCTTTGACAATATTTTTTAAAGTACATAGAATCTGCAGGAAAAAGAAATGGCGAGTGAACAGATTTTCCCACACTGCTATTATCAGTAAAATGAAATAAAAACAGAGTCTAAGTATTTTCAAATTTGTGTTTCTGAATTGTAGTTTATAGTAAAACATGGCTCATGATATTTCTACTCTTCCAATTTTATAAAGGTATTTTAAAGCCTGGAGGTTTGGAAATTTATTATTAGTCCTAGCAACAACAGGCCAACAAGTACGTGGCACATGAACCAAATCCCAAGTCTCTCTTCCCCTGCTGTGGTGTGACTGCAGCTGAAGATGGAATATCACTGAGACACCTTAATTCCCCTTATTCAGTTCAACACCCAACTATTCAGGTACCACTGTGTATTAGAGCAAATCCAAATTGGATTGGGTGATATGGATTAAAAGTAACAGGTTTTAAAAGAAAATTCATTCAGACCTATTCTTTAGAATGATCAAGATTTGTGAGCATGCAAACACAACATAATGCTCAACTGCTCTACCAGAGGAAGCAAAAACTATACTGACTTCCTCTAAACCTTGGAATTCTACAGCTGCACTTTTGCAAATCTTTTAATTTAATTAAGGCTTAATTAGGGCTTTTCCCCCTCTCTTTTAAAACATCATTAATTACTGACTTGGAAACTTCATGGTCTCCTGAAACCATACCTTTAAATATACTTTTCACATCTTAGTTTTTTGTCAGACTTTCAAAAACAAGTAGTAAATAAAAATCAAACATTCAGAATAATCGTCACAACACAAAACATACGAATTTTAAAAACTTAATTTTTCATAAAAATACATGTTTTAGGTATGCAGTGCCTTGCCTTTTACAAAGCAGAAGACATCATCTCTTGAACCAAAAAATTGTACAAAACCTAAAGCAATTACTGGTATGAGGCAGAGATTTAGTTAAACAGTCCTGATATATGCTGACAAAATAATAGAAACTCTCTTCCCACCACTGCAGGCAAACAGGAATCCTGCATCTTAAACTTCTCATTAAGTATTTTAAGTGTTTGTCAAATGGCAAAAAAACCCCATGATTAAGAACTATTTAATCATCTGTGAGAAATGAAAGCGTTACATCTTAGTGATTTTTATTTTTTAAATAAGCTATTTCCTTCAGCTGTTACAACAGATAGCCTCTGGAAAAAGAGGAAACACCTTGCTGCTATGCAAATTCCTCCTCTGATATGCATCACAACATTTTAGAATTACTGGCAGCTTTGTCTCAATGTGGCTGAATGTAAAGAACTGTGCTTCTGCACTCCACCATGAAAAGGTCCACACGTATTTCCATTCAAGGGTAGTAATCTATTTTAAAACAAGAATTTATTGTGTTATAGTATAAAGACACTAAACACAAAACAAAGTGTTTAACAACATGAATATTGACACAAAATAAAAGCAAGATAGTTTCAAGCCAATTCTGTAACCATTCCATGTGAGAAATTCCAAGTGAAAGAAAATTACATACACAGGATCTCCCTAGGGAAAGGATGGCACCACCTTCGTCTAACTCAAGCCCTTTTTCAGGACATCATAGCATTGTCAGAATAGTTGCATTATTTTGAGGGCTTGAGTGGTATATAAGCTTTGTCTTGGCCCTCTCTATATAGGTGGACTTACCCACAGATCTACAAGAGAACCAATGAGGCATTTCTACTGTAAACTAAAAGACCTGAGGTACATTCTCTTCTAATCTACCTTGCATTTTCTTGATCTAAGTATATTATAGGTGGTGGGAGTTTATTAAAGAGCAGCATAAATTTGGTTAACTTCACTATAGTCCATGTGATAGCACAGGCCTATAAAATGTACAATGCTTTGCACTACAACACCCATCTTCAACAAAATACATATGGTATGTCCTAAAGCTCCTCTGAAACCATGTATTGTAGTTTCACAAGCCACTATATGAAAAGATAACTGAATCTGAGATGTACTTAAGCCATTTCTTCAGACATTACCTGGTCACATTAAGGTCTCTTTCTGGTGGACTATTTTGATAGGATCCATTATGTGAACCATTCCTACATTAATGTCTCAATTGTTTCAATTCATATAGAGCAGTTAACAAGACTATACAGATTAAGTATCGGATCACTGCTCTTTCATATGAACCATTTCCAAAATAACTGGTTTGATGAACTCACAACAATAAGATTTTGCTAAACAAAAAGTTTAGAGCATAAGTATCTCTTTTGTTTAAACTTACTTTTTTTTTTTTGGCTCTTAAAAGAAAATTAATTCTATGTTTCAAAGGCTCATTGTGAAAATATATACACACATCAAATTCATATCCAAAGCTAGATTTCACCACTGAGTTTTAAAGGCCAAGAGATATTTTCAGTACAGTAGAAAAAAACAAGCAGTTCCTGAAGTATATTGTAGCCTCACTTCACTGCCAGTATCTACAGTTCTGATGCTGTACAAAATACTTCTCTGAAGCAAATCCATCTAAACTCTATCCACCCTGAGTTAAGCATCTATACTTTTTTAAAATGTTTTAAACAATAGGTAACAGAGAAGTATGTACAAGGCTATAAAACGTCAGTTATCATACAGGAGATTTAAAAAAAAAAAATCAGTCTTTTCAGCCAATTGTCTGTTTGTTATTGTAGTTATTCATTCTGGATTGGGTTTAGGGATTTTTTTTTTGCTTTTGTTTGTTTTTACATCAAGCCATTACTTGATTTAGACATTCATGCATTAATTGCTTGATTTTTTTTTTGAGTGCAACAATAAGGCAACAGTAAAAAAAAATTATAGAAATTTTGCATATGTGTAAAGGTATTAAGTTTATAAAAGTGCTTCCTAAAAAGACAACCTAATTGCAGTATCAAAATATTACAGAGTGCTGAGAACAACTATCATTTCAACAAATGTTGCTCCACAGAAAAATGTCTGATTTTAGGCTTTTTCCCCTTTTTTTGGTGAAGAAAAGCCTGGAAAAATTGGCATGGCTACATGGGACAAGCAAGTTAAGAAAATATACTTTAGTCTAAACTTAAATAAGAAGGTCCACACTTTTTTGTGAAAACTTTAAGCCTCTGTCAAAAATGTATTTTTTTTTCTTTTTATAATACAGGATTAAAAGACAAGATGATGCTTACAAGATAAAGAAATAATTTACATGAAAATATCTTCTGACAAAGCTTTTCAATCAAAATATTGTTTTGTAACATTCAAACATGACATACAACACAAAAGAAACAGTGAATGCAAACAAAAAAAAATGTTATATGGATTGCTTTCGAACACATAAATAAATGAAATATTGGTGTAGGCAGTAGGGCTCATGCTGATGGCTAGCAGGAAATAACAGTGTGCAATCTATTTGGAAAAAGCTCTAAAGTACAAATTATAAGCCCAATTACGGACTGCAGCAAGTTCAGTTATATCACTGCCATCCTCTATCTCCAAAATAAATTCTTGTTTAAATCACTCATACCCTAAATTACTCATACCTTTGCTTCAGAGATATGAATAACTATATACAAAAAGTAGTTTTATTTCACCATAGGGATAACATTGTACCTCTCTGCCAATGTCACTTGAAAAACGGCCCATGTCAAAACAATTTGACAGCAGATAAACAATTTAATAAATATGTAATGATCTTATTACAGTCCTTCAGCTAGGCATGTTAACTCATGCTGCTAGTTTTGTGGTCACAGTGCATAGAATCCAAATATAAAAGAATGGGCTGGATTTAAGGTAATTGTCAATCCCTTGCTTATAATCCAAATATAACCAAAACTTTCATAAACTCTATCATGCATCAATCTTTTTTGTGGCAGGAGCAAAACCTTTCCCTGGTACAATGTCCATTGCCGGCAATGGATGCACCAAAACCGCCAAGGAGCTCAGTGTTATTGCACAATATATGAAGACCTGGAATTCTTCCAAAAGCTTAAAATAAAAATAATGGAATTATTCTGACATTTCTGGACACCTGCATTAATACTGTATGACTAATAAAAGCATGTCAGTTGCATGGACTGAACCAGCGATCAACATGCGCCCAGAATGCACACTAGTAAAAATGCAGTCAAAGGAAGTAGTCTTCATTGCCTATAGGTCACTTCCAGTCAAAGGTTAAAGTTCAAAGACTGAATGATCAAAGTGCTCATTTTCTCAGTAGGACTATCTTCTGCTACGAGGATCACAAAATGGTGGCATCAACATGTGTCATCTTTAAAATAAAAGAAGAGCATTTATGGAAAACATATAAACATTCTAATTACAAATTAGCAAGGTGCTATAGGCAGAAATAATTCCTAGCATAGACAGTAACATGCAGAGAAAATACCCTGATTGCGTAATTCTGTTGTTTTGGTCAATAATGACTCAGGGAGAAAAGAAAGTATCAAAAATTAAACTTCCAAAATACACACACACCCCCAAAGATAATAGTATTAGAAAATACTCCATTAAAACAACAGTCATTTCCATGCTTGATATTTAGAAAGCCAGGAAAATGAAAATCAAATATGCTTCCCATTTTGTATCCTTGAAGTACAGCAGGTCCACAACAGTTATTGAATTAAGACATCCTTTTATAAAGAATATATAGGGATAAGACCTGGCAGAGTGGGCTGCTTCTGATGCATTCTCAACCCTTTATACATTTATATGTGTGTATCTATATATGTATATACATATGCATATATTCATCTATTTCTCAAGATTCAACACAAAACTATAGTTGACAGAATTATAGAAATATAATAGGTTACTACTCTAATCCTAAAATCTTAAACCTGAAAGTAAATTACATATACTAAATTTTAGATACTGTGATTGGACAGAACATACATGTTGAATGCATGTTCTATGCTGATCTTTTCTGCATTATGCTCCATATTAATGCTCTCCCTTTTAAACATTCTCCTTCACACATCAACCTGCAGTGTATTTGCACCTGCTAGCAGTAATTATTGAGTTGTTAACAGAAAGCAAACTTACTGTCTGCATATTTTTAAAGGACATGTAACCCCCCACACCTAAAAAATGTTGCCTCATAAACATTCTGCATTCTCATGGAAAAACACTGTATCAATGCTATTACTTCAATTTTATAGTAGGCTACTGTGCATGTAAAAAAAATGGACAAGAATGCAAGAGAGGGAGAGAGAAGGGATATTTAAATGATGAACTTAAATTTTAGGCCAAATATCAGAGAAAACACTTTCTACTTAAGATAAAAACCAAAACCAAACCAACCTCCAAATCCAAAAGCAACAAGGAAGTGCTGGTTGAAAACAAACGCCATTGCCTATATCCTCCTTCCCACACCCCGCCTCCACCCAAAAAAAAAAAAGAAATCTACCTCCTGAGAACAATAAAGGCAGGCCACAGCTTTATGAAACCAATTTCAGTCTGGATGCCCAAGTAAACTGTATCTGGAGGATCCTCCTCTGTCTTTAACACAACATGAGCAACTCTCAGATTAAAATTCAATGTAAAGTTAAAACAGACATTGGGTAGGGCAGACAATCTAGAAATATTTTCAGTTATCAAAGATCAGGAGCTTTAAAACAGTCCTGGGCTTGTGAGGACATAATTTTGTAGCAAACAAAGCTCCAAAACTCTGCTTGTGGAATAAGCTGCTGTGTTGGGACAGGGATGATATGAGAGATTAAAAACTCTGTATTAACTGAAATGCAGACACATATTTACATGTCAGAATATGTCTCAAAGTGTCACTTTATCACTCTCTGCTCCTAAGGGTTTGTTTTACATCAGCTCCCAACCATGGACTATTTTGCTCTCAGGTAAATAAATTCCAGGCACATACTGGCAAAAAATATTTTCCTTCAAATGCATGTATTATTACATATGACAGACTTCTTCCTATCTCTTCAAAACACAGAGCTCCAATGTCACATTAAAGCTAAACCAGTCTAATGGGCAGCTGATGGCAGAAGTGGCAGAACCACTCTGCATCTCCCTCCACAGGTTGTCAAATTAGCACTGGCATTTAATTTCCCCCAGCAGTTACCCTTGGACAGCTGGTTTTCTTGCCTGGGTGGGATTGTTTTTTCTTCCCTCATTTACCCAGCCAAATGTGGTTCAACCACAAGATTAGATATATGACACTTCAGTTGAAGCATGAGCAGAAAATAAACATGACAGAAGCATCTTTTCACACTTCCCATTTTACTGTAACATACCATTTCTTTAAACCTGTTTAGAAAACACTGACAATTTAAAGATCATGCCTTGGCAGTCTTGTTCTATGTCCACAGAGGAGAAAAAAAAATTAACTGAGAAAAGAAGGAAATGACACACACACAAAACTGGAAGGGAAAACACTCTATCATTTATGAAATTTTTGTCAAGTGGACATCAGGTATGTTTTATTTTTTAATGTAAGAATTTACGGCGGTGGGGAGCCCAATGAACTTTTAATCAAGAAGCAAGACAGTATGAGTTATTTAAATGAACTGACTTTCTTTCTCTTGTCTCAGGTTGGTTTTTACGTTGCTCTGAATCTGAGGAGGGGTAAGGTTTTCTGACTTCCAGAAAAAAACCATTGCATAGTTACTTCATAGAAACTAAAATACTCATTCAATGAACTGTAAGCACCTTGACGGTTTTGAGACATAATAATGCAGCAACCTTCAAAATCGGTTACTCAGATTTCTTTTCATACTAAGTTGCTTTTTTGTTTACACAAATTTTTTTGTTTAACACAAATTGTACTTCATGATTAAGAAATAAAAGCAGTATCTGCAGACTGTTCTCCTTTTACAGATTTCTGTTCTAAATCAAAATGAGACTAGTACAAATCAAAAGTAGACAGAACATATTTTAATCACAAGTTAAAGCCAATAAATGGAACTTTACTTGTTTGTCTTTAAAAATAATCAGCAAGTAAAAATAGAAAGCTAACAAAAACTCTCCCAAAACTGCTGTTTAAGAGAAACCAAAACTAGAAATGGAGAAGCACCAAACACATTACAAGAGCATGAAAACAGAGAGAAGAGAAAGTGACTGTTGAACAATCTGGTGAGGATGAAAAATCCATCCTTGTGTGCAATGAGATTATTTTTCTTGGAGTCAATTTTAAAAACAACCATGTGATGGTCCCAAGTTTCTTAAATACATTTTAATCTCGTGACATACAGCACTTTTCTTACTGTACCTGAAGGCACCTTGTTTTGGAGATACTATTACTGTATTATGAGAAACAGTGTTTCATTCTGTTACATTACCATATGTCAAAATCCCATGGGCCTCAGCAAGTGTTAGGAAACTATCAAGTTTTTCTTGTTAAGCCATCCATGGGCTTTTAAGAATCTTAAGAATTTTAAGGGTGAAGACTTTGGCATTTGGCTCTCCAGTCATGAACTCTCACTGCCTCAAAATACTTGCTCTCGTTTCAGGGACAGAACATATCCTGGAGTGGGGGGGCCATGAAAAACAGAGGATCTCTTATGGTGGAACCTTCAAGGAGAGGCCCTGATGGAATCAACTCTCCTGCACTACACTAGCACACACTATTACCTGCTCTAACATATCCCTTCCCAAAGTACTTGTCCTTCCAATAACTACTGTTTGTACAGAATTTTCCTAGGGAAAGCAAGGAAAGCATTGCTAAGGAGGGGAGAGAAACAAAGCACTGCCCATCTCTACCCCCTTCCTCTCTCTTTCCTCACCAATGGAGTGGATAAAACAAGCACATACTGCCAACTGCAGCTCTGGGTAGAGGATGACAAATGATGAGGCAGAAGGAAGAAACCACACAGTGTAAAGCAAGACAGAGAACACACAGAAAGAGAAAAGCACAAAAGCAAAAGTAAAGCAAGCCCCAAACCAAAGGCAAACAAAGAAAAAAAAACCCAACACAACACTAGCACTGCAGACATTAGCAATTTTAATGTGTTTTTTTTCTTCTTTATTGTGTCCATGGAGAATCTTATTACTGAACTATTGAGTTCTTAGTAGCCGTTAAAGTCATCTACTGTCCCATACTGGAAATTTGGATTAAGAGTGGGAATCTATGAAAACACATAGTTGTTTACAAATATATAGGTATATTTTCAACACCACAAAAGTTTTAAGTGTTAATAACAGTAACGGAAAAAATGGTTTAAAGCAAAACCTAGATTCCTTATGGACTTTCCCAAATCCCAAACTTTAAACTTGTAATGGATTGATACAGTTTACAAGAACTTTCTTTCAAAGTCAATCCTACAATTTAAAACATGTCTAAATTTCCACCAGGAATTGTAGAAATGTGATATAGAAAAAAAGTCATAGCAGAGTATCTCAGAATCAGGATTTAAATAACTTTTTGAATAAAAAAAAAAACAGTTTAATGCTTTGAACACATTTATCCTACTTTCCTACGTTTTAATTGTCTTCAGCCTGAAAAGAGGCTAAAAATTTCTACTCCTAGTTAGATACTTACCATGATACCACCATTTTGTTTTCTTTGGATTCTTGTTACATGTTCTTACATAAAATGAGTTATCTGGAGGTCGCCTCTGCAACAGAAGAAAAGACCTACAAATAATCAAACAATCCTCATATTGTAATACATGAGCTATTTAATAAGCTTATGAAAGGTTACCATGTGAATGCAGTGAAAATGAGGTAAGAGGCAGGACTAGACCTTTTTAGTCAAGAAAAATCTCTCAAAGATCCAGGTAACAAATTCTTACTGGAGATACTCCAAGAAAAAAAATAGTAAAAAATATCAAACAGTTTGATGATAAATAGGGGGAGAAAAAAAAAAAGAAAAAAAGAAGTAAAAACCCAACAAACGAACAAAAGAAACCAACCCACAAGAAACAGCTGTTGTTCAAAAAAACCCCCAAAATTAAATTCCTTTGCAGTTTGGAATCTAATTCTGACGCATTACATCAAATTCCCATTCTAAGGCTCAGCTTAGAGCGAGTGAAAAAATGAATTTAAATATCTATATGTTATCAATACTTCACATTCTTCAGTTTTCTTCATAATTGTCATCATTATACAAAACTCATAGGATAGAATACAATACAAAGCCATTTTGGGGTGTTTTTTTGACTACATATATGACTAGGACTGATCAGGATGCAAAATAAATGGGCATGTTTGGATAGCACATATGGACAAGCTCTGACCACATCTAACTTCCACAGACAGCCCTCTGCGAAAGAAATGGTCAAAAGTGAAAAGGGCAATCTTTTTACAAAAAGGTCTAAGGTATTAGTGCCAAAAAAGCATCTTAGCACCATTTACTTCCCTGAAATGAAAATTAGCAAGTTCACTGAAATTGTGCAGATGCAAAGTCTTAGAAACATCTGCACTAAAGAGATTTCACAAGTCATTCCACACTGCCTTTAGAGGAAGGATAATTTTACAAAGAATTGTCCTAAAGCATGATTGAACTTCACAGTTAGTACAACTGGAAGGGTTCCATCCACTACTCTTTTCCAATAATGATATATAAGCAGGTTACCATGAAAACAGTGGCAAAGTACTTACTGCACTGTTTATTTTGCAGTTCTAGCTTAGTATTTTCTCAGTAGTAGAAATGTAGATACAGTAGTTTTGCCTATTTTAGAATTTGAGAAACGAAAATCTCACTTTGTAAAGTAGAAAATTACTAACTTTTACTTATTCTACTTCAACAGTGCTAAAAAGCCCATACCTTTTCTTTGCAGCTGGAAAGCATGCTAATAATGCTAAGACAAACAGATTGCACTGAGAGGGCTGGAGACCAGTCTTCCGTTAGAATGGATAAACAGATATGACCATTGCTATAAACATGAGGATGAACAGGGATATTGTCTCCAGTAAACATGACCTAAAAAAAAGAACAAAAATAACTAATTTATAGTCCACATTTTAAATAAAACTGTATTGGTTTGGGGAAAAAAATATAATCTTATTTAAGGAGCAGGTCTGCCATTTTTACTTACACTAAATAACACTTTACCATGTTGGGTTAATTCAATTTTGGAAACTATTAAGTGAAATGTAAAATAAACAATGGAAGCCTAAATAGCTAGTGAGGTTGGAGTTAAATGGTTAAATATAGGGGATTTTCTATTAATATTTATACAGCATAGAAAAATACAAAGGTAACAATATAAAGACAGTGCAATATCTTGCAGCCTCAGTCTTCCATGTCCTAAGGAATACAGTTGTCTAGCCAAAACACTGGATTTTAATGATTTTTATAAGCCACAATACACCAAGAAGTACAACAAGATTCACAAATGAGTATTTCTATAATCCTGGACATAGCAGAAATTAAGTTCTGGACAACTCACCCAGGTTCCAGCATGAAGAATAAAATTAAAATGCATCAATCTTATTAACTATAAATAAAGGGCTTGTTACCAAATAGGAAATATTTTTAAAACATTACTTCAAATGGAAAAACTTTTATTTGACACAGGTGAATATGGAAGAAAAGTATTTAGAACCTTAACTCCTCTCTATTAAAAGGTACTATCACACTCAAAGAAAGGCTAGAAAACCAATTTTGACAACTACTGCTCTTACATCAAGTTTTTGTCAAACACATCATTGGTTCAGGAACAATGGAAAGAGACTAAAAGTGAAATCTTCATATCAGTATTATACTTCTGAACCCCTTTTCCAACTCCTTTTATGCAATAAAAACATAAATCTCTACCACTCATAACTATAATACCCAGCAGTTTCTTAAGTGTTTCTTAAGCTATATAGGTATGCATAAATATGTAACAGGTACACAACACACCCACCTCAACACTGATGACAAGAAGCAACACTATCATATAGGAAACTGAAATTAGAGAGCTTAATTTATCTGCAAAATGGCAGACAGGTTTCTAAGGCGTAAGAGAAACTGGATGCAGAATGATCTTTCATAGGTCTTTAAACTGGTATTGCTTAAGTATTGAAGGGCTTACCTTCATAATCCTGTAATGTACTTCACTTGTAACTAATATCCTACTTTTAAATGAAAACCCAAACTAGGCAGACTAGGTAAGTAAAAGCATGCACACTATGACAGACAACACCCATTTAAAGGCAGAAAACAACCACGTGATTAAAGCAGCAGAAGTGAAAACTGTCAATTCACAGTAAGTAGATTTGCAGGAGAGGTAATTATGACCAAGTTTGTAGTACAGAATGACCCTACTGCACAGCAATGTTTAAAAAACTGAAATTCTAGCCATCTTAAATTTTTAATTGTTTTCTGTGATAAAAATCAGTGTAGATGTATGGATCTAATTTGCTTCTTAACAATCAATTGCACAGAGCCACACACACAGGTTGGGTAAAGAAGTCAACCTGGAACCAAATTAAACTGGGTACTCTCTTGTGGATCATCTGTAAGTAGTACCTTGTAAACCTGATGAGGTGCAGAAGTACAGGTGGCCAGTTTGTTCTTTAAAAGACTGAAAGTCAGCATCCTAGTGTTTACCATGGTACCTAAAAATATGTTAATTTTTATGGCTTAAGTGTTTCTCACAGCTCTGTGCTTCAGTTTCAACACCAACAAGAGAAGTTGCAGAGATCACTTTTGGAACTCTGTGCTGAAACAGAAGGACGAGCACTAAGGCACTCTTGATTTTCTCCTTCCTTTTTTAGAAAATCAGAGGTGACAGCTGACCACTACTCTTATCAGCCGTATTTTGAAACATTTCCCTCAGGTAAAGGAGGAGTGGATGTACACTGCACATTCTGCAGTCTCTAAGTGCTGCTGTCCCTTCAGTTCTCTAGGTTGTCATGAAAGCAACACAGCATTTCATAGCTCAGTTAACACTATTTGCAGGCCTCTCAAACATGTCATGTATCTATGAGAATCCCTACCAGAAGCACAGTATTTCTTCAGCTATATTAACAATGGCAGCAGAGAAGACGCAAGAGTCTTAAAAATCAACCAGAAAAAAAAATCTTAAAAGTAAGAAGGGATGAAGCAGCAGTTTATTGTTTACTTGACTCCTACATCACAGTAAAGGGGATCTTCCTACTTTACCCTGTATTTCATATGACATGAATATCAAATCAAAGAAGCCTCCAGTTTACACTACTTCCATCTGTCCAAGCAGACATCAGGGCCCTATACTTCACTGGAGAATCATTTTTAAAGAAAAGGCATCTATACAATGTGTTTAATACAAATTAAAGTAAGTGAAGCTCACATTAGGCTATGTGGATGATACAATACTCAGCACGTGTCATACAGTGTAACCTGAAGGCAGCAATAAGAGAGAAAGAAGGCAGCAGTTACCTGAGGTGAATCAAAAGGATACCGACTACTAAACTTAAATAAAAGCTGAAATTTCTCCCCTTCATAGAGCGTTCCTGGAGCACCTTCCATGTCTACAATCCACCTAAGAAACGGGGGAAAAAGCTGTTAGCATTGTGGACTGACAAGTTAATACTTTTACTCCTGGAGCACAGGACTCATCAAATCAAATATCAATCACAGCCAGACCATCTAACTTCTTTTCTAACACTGTAACAATCATGAAGGTGGGCAATACAACAAACCTGTATTTGAAAGAAAAAAAGCTTGGTGTTTTGCATACAGGCACTGACACAGTGATCCAAATTATAAATGTAATTATGACTTGAACTACACACAGACCTGCCAGTTCCCAAGAAATGGCTGTTAAAGTGAGACAATGAAGCTGAAATAAAAAACCTGCTTGAAATCTCAAGAGGTTTGGAAGGAAAGGTACTAGTACACATTCTCTTTTTGTTGTTTTAGTTTTCTGTCAAGGAAAACATCAATACAGTTTATTAAAATGAAATCTGTATCCAAGGGGAAAGGGCAAAGCTCATCTTGTACTTACATCTGTGAAAAACTCAGAAATTAAATGGTGTCTGGCAGGTAATGGAACCAACACTGGAAAAGTTAATACTGTAAAACTTAAAAGGTCCCAGCAAATATGAACAAAACCAAAAAAATGATAATTTGAATCTGTAATGAAGATAACACCTCAACATATCAGTATTCTTTTTCCTCTGCTTCTGCTCCTTCCACCATAATAACATTAAAGTAACTGAGTTGCTGAGGAAGAGGGTGGTGGTTTTGCATGTGGGGGTTTTATTGTTGTTTGGTTTGTGTTGTGGTTTTTTAATACACCTAAAACCAGGTGCTTTGCATATTGTTCAACACATACAGAAACACTCTGCTATCTAACTTCTATAATTTTAGAGTTCTACTGTTGCCCACTTAATACCATCCTTTGCAGCATCACTTTCCCATTTTTTGTTTTTCACATTTGATTGAGTTTTACAAATCTAAGCAACACGACAAGGTAAAGAGACTACAAAAATACTCAGATAAGGTTTACATCAACTCAAGGAAGGCCGCTGAGATTTTGCAGAACAGCAGTGTACTCAGAAAAGTCAATATCTCCAGCTGACAGCTCTGATGATTCTATTCCCAACCACTCCATCCTCCTGGCATATATACTCTCCCTCTGTATTTAAGCCATGCACATTTTTTATTCTCCCCTCTATCACTCATTGGGGTTTCTTTTGCTGGTTGCGTTGTTGTTGTTTGTTTTGGTTTTTGGCTTTTTTGAGAAAAACTGCATATTTAATGACCTGCTAGCTCTCACACCCTTCAACAGGAATGCATCTTCAACAGTAGCACAGTGATGGCTGTACAGTGAAGGCTGATGAAGTATGTTTTATATTTTAACTTTGTAAAGATGCCTTTAATTTAATCTATCTGCATTCCAGACCACTTATCTCTTATGCCTTCTGCCTTTACATTTACACACACAGTGCACTGATATTCTTTAGATTTATTGGTTCTTGTGATCCAGAACTTCCACTTTCAAGTTTTTAAGATAGTTTACTTTACTAAGTAGAAAATAACTTTGCCTGGACATTGCTCCTTTTATGGTCAAGGAATCACTAGAACCCATATTTCCTGTGTGTTTTACAGTTTAGCCTTCTCAAATTTCTAATCCTTGTATATTTAAAATAAAAGATTGCTCCACGTTTTAAATGACCCAGTTATATCACGGGATCCAACATTTTTATTCAACATCTTTGAAACCCAAGCATGTATTGCTACACAAATTTTTAACACAACGAGTTCAAACTGTCAACTTGATTAATGATCTCAAAACATGCTACCTGATACCAAAAACCCTCAAAGAGAAAAAAATGTCATTTTACTTGTGAATGGAAGCTTCTAAAACAATGACAATTTCAAAATCCAGCATGACAGTAGATAGGAAGTTTTTATGTGCAAGGTAATAAAAGGTATAAAAGTTGTACAGGGCAGAAATTATAATGCAGTACTACTCTGGAAACAGAGATATCCCTTTCCATCTGCTCAAAATTTTGATTTAATAGTTTTTTGTTGAAATTAGTGAATATTACTTGCAATATTAGATTGACTCATTTTTGCAGAAAACTGGAAACTGCTATTTCAATTTGCTTTAGTCATACTCATCTGCATGAAGTACCACAAAGGCCAGCATCATTTAAAAAGCAGTGAGTGTTTAACTCGGTATATATGAGGCTCAGAAAAGCTTCATGTAACGTGGTCTGAGTGCCACCACCCAAAATGCAGATGTGAAAACATCAGAATTCAGCTCCATGTTTAAGCCGTCTCTCAATCAATAACATAGTCCAGAACCGATAGCCTGAGATCATATTCTCATTGATGTTTACATGTGCCAAATTTTTAACATTTCTCTAAAATTAAATTAAGAAAATTATGAGAAAAAAAAGTCAACACAGGTTGAATCTTTTGAATTTCAGTCAATTAAAAAACAGATTAATACCAAGAGCAACCCCTGTCCATTTCAACATACAGAATATTTTACCATGTTTCTCTTCCTGTATCATGAATCACCAAAAAAACCAAGGCAGGGAAAAAAGTGCAAACAAGTGTACCCAGACAATTTTTCTTTTTAAGAAGGTTTCTCCACTTGCTTTAGAGAAAGAAGGTAATGGAAATTAACAGCTATGACATATAATCTATTCAAATACCACAGAACTCTAAAACAGCTACTCCATTATTTCAATAAATCCAGGAGGGTTTCAGAGGTTAGTAGCTATGGAAGATTGTTAAATTATTTTATTCTAAAATATGCAGAAGCTTTTACCAATTGACAGTTTGTTAGACAGTAAAATGCCTAATAAAAATTTCATAAATTCACTATCCCATTCCTGAAAGTTTCCAACACATTACTGCAATATGCTTATTAAGCAGAACGATGTTTCATTGCCTAGACTAAAAGCCAAAATCTGCAATGTTACTTGGAGTAAGTGGTAGAAGTGTGAAGGGAACTTCTCATTAGTCTTTTCAGCATGATAGCAGAAATAAAACAGTATATATACTTACTGTGTGATTGAATTTTGTACACTCTTTTCATCTAGAGTCATTCCCGGAGGTGGATCATTTTGAAACGCCAATAGTTCTTTTTGTAATCGTTTCTATAAAGAAATTGTATAAAATACTTGAAATACTAAATAAAGTTCAACAATAAACATGCACACTTAAGTACATTTCATCAATATTTGAAAGGTAAAAGGAGTTTTATCTGACAATTTAAAAACAAAGTGAAATTGAAAGGTGAGAGGATGACTCCTCTCCTAGAAATTTAACTGAAAAGACACAGACAAAATAAATTACAGGCTTTAAACTTACTTTTTGGGTAAAAAGCAATGGCACTTACATTTGCAACACTGCAAAGGGAAGAGCTGTTGCGTTACAAGCTACATGGAGGTATAAATGATTTTGTCATATTACAAAGACTTCTATAAGAGCTCTACCCCTAGCAGCAAACATTTCATATTTAAACAACAGCATCAGATTTACAATTAAATCTACAAGACTTTAACAGCAGAACTTCCTCCTCTGAGTAATCTAAGACACTTCCATTTGGCATCTGTGCAAGCCTTTGCTTTGTTCTAAGTCATCCCAGAGGCCAGAACAAGAAACTAAAACACGACTATTTGGATTGCACAACACAAACTAAAAACTTTATATTAACTGCATCTTAGAACCTACAGAGTCATAACACTTAACAACGTGTTATCCCAGCAGCTCAGGTAATTCTTGCCTATTTTGACAAAGATAAATTGGTAACTGCAACCAGCTGTTTCTATAACACCTACCAGAACTGTTTCTTACAATCTACTGAGCAAGGGAAATGCAACCTCTGTGAAGTGCTGTCATTGGCACTGCTCTCAGAGTCTATTTTCTCCATATAAACAGTTACACAACATGTTTTGTCATTTCCAAGCCATCTAGATGACAAAAAGTTCAAGGCTTTCTCGTTTCTACTGTCCTTTTTCCTGCCAAAAATTTTAAGGTTTACCAGCTACAAGTTCACTTCAACCACACTACTGGTCAAAATGATCTTATACTCCCTCCAAAGGAATAAAAATACATGGTGTGGGGATTTAGTATCTCATTTCCATTCACTATCCAATTTTTCAAAATACAGATTTACCACACACTTATAGCTGTTTTCTGATGCTTAGTAGAACTTTTAAAAAATCCCCGGGGAAAATATAGTGTTGATTTGTCAACACAGAAATGATTCAGTATCTCATCAAATATCTTTGAAATCAAACTACAATAAATTCAACCACACAACTCATAAAGAAAAGGCCCTTATACATTCATAATTGACATTCTAAAAATATTGGAATAACTTTCTGTATCTATCAAGCAGCCCCAAAAACTTCCTTGGGTTTCTATATTCAAAGTGCCTACCCTGCACCGAGATATAATATAAAACAAACCAAAAACCCAATGTCAGCATTTTCATAAGCTATATACATTGCTCACACATTGAAAAACAGGTTAGAATCCTAGTGTTCACCTTTTTCTTTCTGCCTAGATTAAGAAAACACTAATAGTGTTTCCAACACCACTATTACAAATTAAAATGCAAAGGAGCAAAGTTACAAAACCATTTTATAAATTCTTAATTTGAATGGCAGAGATGCTTTGAAGTCAATTCCCTTTCTGGCACTCTCCCAGACCACCATCAAATAAACCTCGATGGCAGTCAACCTGTGTCTGCTTTATCATGTAGAGAAATATCTTAGAGGTTCAGTAATGAGAACCTTACATGACATTGGAAATTCAAATTACCTTAAAGAAGAGATTTGGAAACACTGGTTAAAAAAATAGCAAAGAAGATATGTATATAAGAACAGCAAATATATTTCAGCAGATCCATTTACTTATACTTGTAGACCAACTATACAACTTTTTCTTTATAAAAAGGAGCCTAAACCCATTTTAGAATTTAATTAAAATCAGCAACATTAAACTATCAGTGTCTGTAATTTGAAGAGAGAAAATTTTGTCTGTTCTGTATCCTAAAAAAATTTCAAATTACCAACACTTAAAATACTATCTAATTTCAAGTTTGCACCTTTGGCCCTTTCTCCAGGAACCATCTTTTCAGTCTAACACAGACTCAGTCATTCTTTTATCCATCTCACTAGTGCAAAAATATCCTGTTTCACAAGTTTTTGGTTCTCACATACTATGCTTATTGTCCTTTCTGGAAAAAAAAAAAAAAAAAAGCCAGTACCAAAAGGAAAAAAGAATTAAAATGTATACATGAACAACAGAGTACCACTGAAGTGCTCTGCTCCTCTGATCCCAAAACATTTGCTGACACTGGCATGAGGGCCTGTCCATTTAGCATAAATAATGCATACAGACAACATACTGATTCTCATCACTTGCAATTCAAAACTAAATTCAAAAAACGTATCTCAGAGAAATAGCAGGAGATACTGTTTACACTTTGGGTCAAAAGTATCACATCAAACATCGTATTTTTAAAGACAAAAAAGAAGTTATTATTTCCCTGTTAGCCAATTCAAACAAGTACCAACGTAAGCCAGAAAAGGAAAGTAAAGAAGGTATAACCCCTCCCACCCATAAAAAATCCTGGACAACTGAAAAAAACTGATGAGGAGAAGGCTGCAGTACTCAATGGCTTTTTTTTTCCTCAGTCTTCAATGGCAACTTCTCTTCCCACACCACTCAAGTGGATGGACAGCAGGGGGGAACAAAGTCCCTCCCACTGCAACTAAAAGTCAGCTTCATGACCACTTGAGGAACCGGAATATAAACAAGTCTCTGGGACCCAATGAGCTGCATTCCAGAGTCCAGAGGGAAATTGGTGGGTTTAGTTGCCCAGCCACTCTTCCTATTTGAAAAGTCATGGCAGTCAGGTGAAGTCCCCAGCTGACTGATAAAAGGGTAAAAAGGAGGATGCTGAGATCTGTCAGCCTCACCTCTGTGCCTGGAAGTTCATGGGACACTTCCTCCAAGCTGTACCAAGACACACGCAGGACAGGGAGGTGATCACGGCTTCACCAAGGCCAAGTCCTGCCTGACCAAGCTAGTGACCTTCTACCAGGGAGTGACTGCATCAGCAGACAAGGGAAGGGCTACAGATGTCCTTTATCTGGACCTCTGGTAAGTCTTTGGCATAGTCCCCCACAACATCCTTCTCTACAAGTCAGAGAGACACGGATTCCATGGGTGGACTGTTCAGTGGATAAGGAACTGCATGGACAGTCACATCCAGGGGGGTTGGAATGAGATGATCGTTACAGTCCATTCAAATCCAAACCATTCTATAATCAGTTCCATCTGACCTCTATTTGCAGCTCTCAGTGGAAATATCAATAAAAGAAAAAAAAAAAATCTATGCCATTCCCTTATAAAGCTGAAAAGAGCATGTTCAGTAGAAAATGAATGTGTTATCTATTAAGTTACAGAAACTCAATAACCCAGAAAAGCAAGACTGTAACATTGTCAGGGTTATAATGAAAACAATTTATAGCAAATAAATTTATCACACTGAAATAAGGGAATACACAAAAAACCCTGACTATGATTATCTATTAAGCATAGGAAACTCCAGTGCAATTCTGATTAATGGTAAGTTCCTAGACACAGCTCCACAGATGTAGAAGTGAAGAAACATACAGCTCTTCTGGATTTGTTCTTGATTCAGAGCAATGTCCCAAACAAAACCAAGTTTCAGCAAAAGGCATTATTTCCTTCTGCCTTACGGCAACCACTCTAACCCTATGTCTGCCTAAAAAACCTGTATTCCATTATCTCCATTATACTACACCTTGACAGATTTTATGTATCTCAGCACTGCTGCCTCCCAAATAAAGAGGCTCTCACCCTAGAATTGCAGACAATCAGGACAGAAGAGCAACAACTTCTATTAGAAATGGCAGAGAAATTCTTCATTTTTCTTAGCTCCAGCTATAGTGACTATCTGGATAACTTTCCTTGATATTAAAGAACAAATGAAGTATCTTGTAATAAGATTTCTCCAGTCCTCAATGACAGGAATTCTGAAAGTGTTAAACAGTTCAAGTGGAAAAAAATGCTTTTAAAGATTTTCTAAGTATTAGTCTTGCCACTACAGATAGAAGTAAGGCATTCTATACATGAAGATAGTTACTTCTATTGGACCAACTGAGACACATTTAAGATATGATTTAAGCCAATTATTTGTTAGGGGTTTTTCCCAGGTGGAATAATAAAATATACTCTATATTTCAAAACACTCTACTATTCCATTAACCACACCACACAAGTTAATCATTCCTAATCTGATGAACATAGCTGGGTATCTTTAACAGGCTTTCACCACATACTTTCAAAATTTGGGATTTTTTCTATCAAAATATCAACTCAATTATTTCTGTACAGAATAACAAAGAGCTACCTATAGACCTTTTCCAGAACATGAGAGTACTCTACAGCAACTGGAACAAAACAGTAGAGGACACAAATGGCCTAATAACCAGAATTCACTCAAACAGTGAAAAGAACGTTTTAAGAGAGAGACTAAGTAATATTTAGAAAATAATCTTTAAATCAACTTCTCTGGTCAATGCATTCCAGTGTTTCACTACCCATGGTGTAAAATGTTTCTTTTGTATCTTATTGAAATACCTCATGTTCCAATTTGTATCTATTGCCCTTTGTCTTCCCATTGTGGCTCTGTTTTCCCTTGACAACCTCCTCTTAAGTTGTTGTAGGCATCAGCAAGATCTCTCAATTGCCTTCTCTTCTTTTGGCTGCAGAAGCCCCGTCTCTTCGGAGGTCACGCAGTTCAGCCCCAGCCATCCTGCCTGTCATCTGCTGGACGCACCCCAGTACCCCAATGTCTGTCCTGCACTGCAGCTCCCTAAACACAGCGCTCCAGAGGTGCTCTCAAGCACCAGAGAGAGGGAAAGAACCACTTTCTTCGAGCTGCTGGCTCCATACTTGCACAGACAGTCCAATATGCAGCTAGAGAGATTCAGAAAATCTGAAGATATTTTCCACAGATATTATGAAGGACTATTTTTTTCTTCCTCTCTTTCGTACAATAATTTGTCTCCTGTTGTGTCTCATTAATACAGAAACTGGATTATCAGGAGACTGATCTAGTTTAAAAAAAAAGCCCTTAAACGAAGCCCTAAAGACTAGATTCATACAGTTTAATTAGGAAACCGAGTTCCTCATTACCACAGCAATACAGAAAACATCTGAAGTTTGAATTCAAAAATTTGAAATTAATTTCTCTTCAGTGTTGAATAGTATTTGCTGACCAAAAAGGTTACAAAGGACATTAATTTTCTTACAGCAACACAGTCTAAACACACACTCTTAGCTTCAAGATTCGAATGTACTTTAAAAAAGGTGACTCTGGTATATCAAGTCCATACACAATAGCTACAAAAGGCACACTGCAAGTTGCTCAGATTGAGCATTTGAAAAGGAACAGTTTCAGCAGTGGAAAAGCCTTTCTTATATTTGACAGCCATGAGTACAGAATTATTGGCTTTGTTTTCACAAACGTTCCAGAAAATTAGCGACAATATACATAGCAGGACAAAATGTAACAGATTAACACTTTGCAGACAATTTTAACTCTCATTCGTAGAATCTTACAAATTTAGGACTTAAAAATACTTCTCCATCTTCCTAACATAAGGAAGTTACGTTAAAAGCCTTTAACATTTTTTCACATCACTTCATCTCTTGCTTTTGTAACTTGAGGAATTTTCTTTATAGTAAGAGATCTAGGTGGATTGAATAAATTATTGTCAAATTACTTCTCTTAGGCTTCATGGACACCAAAGAGTTCTTTCATTTATTTCAACTCACATCCCACCTTTCCCAATCTCAACTAAACACTTTCAAGCCAATGCAGACTGCCCTCAAAACACCCTTTGGCAGGTTCACTCTGTTTGATAGAGACAAACACCCACTCTCAATCAGACACCCAGTCTAAACAACCAACTACAGCTTTGATAACTTGTGAACTGGTCTTTATGGTTTCAGAAAACAGAGTCCACATGATTGATACTACATTTTTCTTGTGTCCTTATTCAAATGTCACACTAACACATGTGGAAAATTTTGCACAGTCAAAATATAGCTACTACTCCTCTTTCACAACAGCTACAGCCCAACAAGAGCAGAAAATCATGTTAATGCAATGTGATTTTTTTTTCCTAAATCCATCTGGCTAATTGTCTTTGCTAACTGTCTATTATGTGTTACAGGTATCAGAGACTATTTGGTCCAGTGATTTCCAGAAGTCAAACTTCCACATGATAGTAGAAGAACAAAAATAGTATTTATCATCTGGAAACTCACTCAAAACAATTGTCAAAAATCTCAGATTCAGTCGCTTAAACACTTTAAAAAAGCAAACCAACGACATAGCTAAATTTTAGTGACTGACGTAATATCCAGTGACTACAAGATATTGAACCTGCCCTTTTTGTTTGGCATGATTTGTCATCAATTCAAGTATTTGTGTCATCTGTTCTTTGCTTTGCTTTCCTATTTACAGGCTCATCCCTCTCTTCATCTTTCTAATGATTTATAAAAACATCTTTTAATTCTTTTCAAATACACCAATTTAAAACAATGAATCGTGAGTAGATTCACTCGTATATGCTTGTTCCTTTAACAGTAATTACTTAGTTTCACTTTTCTGTTCTATACAAAGCCTCCTCAATCTTTATGTCACTGAGCAGATCCTCATTGATCTCATTGCCATATTGACTTTTACTATTATTCCTATTTTTTTTTCCATATTGAGACAGCTTGATACCATACATTAGTATTTTCTTCTAAAAACCAGCAGCCCTTCAACACTCTAGCTATATTAAGACATGCACAACTTAAGTCAATACCACAACTGCTTTTGGCTTTTTCCTTACCATGAATCAGGAATACCATTTTATAATCACACAGTCAAGTTGCTTTCAGCCTCTCAACCAGCTCCTTCAAGTCAAAATACAAGCTAGTGCAGCTATTGATGCCTAGAATAATTCCCAAACAGATGTTTTCCATACATTGATATGCTCTTGGGAGTTGTGCTTGCTTTACTGTCCTTCTCACATCACAAGACTCTCTTTTCAATGCTTTTGCTAGTCCATCATAAGATTTCATAAAGAAGCACCTTTCCTGCTTGTCCACTTTCTGTTGAAAGGGACTGAAAGAAAACAGGCTGCAGACTTATAGGGGAATACATGAAGGATGCGCAGGCAATCTAAATTTGATCTTTTCCTTATTTTTGAGAGTCTTAAGCTTAAACATTTTTTAATACAACTTTAAAGTAAACCAGAACCAAACTCTATCAAATTGATAAAAACACTCACTATCTAGAGGGAAATAGAACAGCAGAGTAAGAATATCAGACACCCAAGACTGGTTAACAGCACAGTCCTTCAACTAAAGGAATAATCACCTGCAAAAAACAAAGAGGAGTGATGTAACCAGTAGTTTATTGAAGTATTTTCAAAAAGGTGGAAGTCTTTGAAACCAAGATTACTTATTCACCTATCTCAACAGGAAAGGATGAATCAGGGACGAAATCGAAGAACACAGCTTAACACTGATCCAAGCATCCCTTCCAAAAAAAGTTTATTCACGTACTTGAGACATGACTGACATAACAAATGGTTTGTACCCTGTTGTTAATTTTGTCAAACAGGATTTGTGCAACTCCTTCAATTATCCTCCACAGATTTTCTACGGTATCAAACTCGTAAGACTTCTTAAAGCATATGGAAAAAAGAACACAAAATTAACTGGTGCCAGTGAAGTAAAATTCCTGACAGCTCCCCAGACAACTCACAACCACCTCTAGCATTTCTATCCCAACAGATAGCACTCACTGTCTGTCATGGTTCCAGTTAAATATATGTCTGAAGCCAACGGCTTCTAGCAAAAATACACACTCTTCTTTGTCCAAACTGGCACACATCTTACTTGGTCACCTCTGGAACTGGTGACATAACATCTCAAATGCCAAAGCTGAGTTCTCATTTGTGTTGATTCCTGGTGAATCCCATAAAGAAGCAGGCAAGGCAAAAGCATGTAAAAAGATGCAACATGCAAAAAGGGAGAGAGGGCAGTAATATAGGACAAGAATTTAGATGTTTTCAATGAGAGTATTTCAGAATCAACCCTAGAAACAGGTAGTTTGGTCACTGTGTACCACTAAGCTGGATGTTATAGCACATAAATGCTTATTAACAGAAACAAAATTATTTCACTGGTCATGTCCCTGTTAGTTACCTCAAATGTCAATAACCTTGTCTTGGAGTGACTTTATGATGTGTAT